>WETZ01000060.1:0-123024 GCA_011034095.1 Fusarium cf. aywerte
ATAAAATAGTATAGTTTATTTTATTAAAAAGTATTTTTTAAAGATTTATAGCTAATTTACTTTAAATAAAAAACCTTAAAATACAGTGCATTTTATAGTATAAATAGACTGTAAGGTTTATAGCTATATACAATTTATTTAAAATGTTAAGAAAAATATATTATCTTATTCTAAATGTTTTATATAAGCTATTAAAATTATAGCTATTTTAAGCTTAATTTGGATTTTTAAAGAATTTCTTAATATATGCATTTAAGGTGGAAAATATAAGTGATCGGGTCACTTGTCCGGTCGGGCCGCTTATCAAGTATGTTATCCCTTTTGTGCTCTGGCTGATAATTAATACTCCCTGCTTTACCCTGGTCTCTTTTAACTTCAATCGATTAATTAATTTAAACTTTAAATAGGTCGCAATCTTATAAAAATGACTTTTAAAGGCTAGTAAGCCAGATATAAGCTTCCCTTAATGTAATAAATTAATATATCTATTTAAAATGCATTTTATCGATAAAAAGCTAGGGGTGACCTAAATCCATTTGGGTTAAATAGATTTAGGTTATTATTTTATTAGTATGTTTTTTTTTACTATAGGTTTTTAAATGGATTTAGAGCTGAATCTGCCGCGCAGCTAGGATAGCTTGGGGTTAGCTTCCCTTTTGGCTTGTGGTTCTGGCGGAACTGTGGTTCTGGCGGAATGGCCCGTGCACCTGACTTTCTGGACCAATCAGACTACACCGTCGCTAACCCTAACCCCACTTGCGGTTGTGGTTCTGGCAGAACCACAGCCGGACTGGCGACCAGGTTGAAAGCGACCTCTCGATAGCTCTAGAGTCTTAAACTAAGCAGCCAGTAAAGAAGATTTTAATTAGTATAGTGAATAGTATCTTTATAACGGTCTATCATTAAGTTAAGTGCTCTTATAATATATACAATTTTCTATTTATCCTCTTATAGGCTTATAAAGTTTGGCGTGCCTTCTGAATTGCCCTGTCCTAAGGTGTAGTCTGTATTAAAAAAGTGGCAATTAGGTAGTCTAATTAACGCTTATAGGATATCTCTTTAGGACCCTTAGTAGATAGAGGACTATTATATTCTGTTTAGCTATAAGCTAGTAGCGGCAGATATATTGGTTCCTATATTATTAATAGTAGTTTAGGGTTAACCTAAAGATTCTTAATATCTAGCTTTCCGGTTTATAACTTATTATAGATAGGTAAATACCTTAGATATAAGAATATAGGGTATTTCTTAGGGCTTTTTAGTGCCTAACTTTACTTTCGATCTATCTGCCTATCCTTTTATTTATATATTAACTTAAAACTATTTACTACCTTCCTAAAAAAGAAAGAATTATTAATATATAATACCTTCTATTTACAGTAAAGGATTATCTATTAGATATCCTATTAATGGCCTCCCTTTACCTTTAGGATTAACCTAACTATAAAATTCAATATAGTATTTTTATATCGCTTAAATCTGGCAGATATTTAAGCCGTATTATCGGCATTAGAGAATATTAAGCCTTAATAGGGTAAGGTAAGGGATTAGCTTAATTATTAATAGTAAATAGTATAATTAAAATAGCTTAACCTGACTTTATAGTATATTTAGTATCGTTTTAGTATCTTCTATAAGCCTATACCAGGTCTTTAGGTCTATTCCTAAATGCCTTTTGGCAAAATAAGTAATAACTTCTCTAGCTAAATAAGCATATTAGCACTTCTAATAAATAAGAATCTAATATTTAAATAGAAATATAAATAGGTATATAGGATTAAAAGGGCCGAGCTCTATTATAGGATTAAGTACTATAGTCTAATAAATACTTTTAAAAAGAGCTAAAGAATTATAAATTATTAGCTAGATCTAACATTTATCGTAATAGATCTTAATGGATAGGAGTTAAAACTGACGCGCTGCAGTTAAAGTGTTGTCTTACCTGAACGTATAACTAAGCACCAATCAGAAATTCAAGTTAACCCCCTATCAGAATGGAGTTCATCTCGACGCTAGTTCTTTTTTCGAAATTCAATTCTACCCCCGGTCAAAAATCAATTCTACCCCCTATAAAGTGGGGCAAATTAAATCAATTATACAACAATTGATTTAGGACTGTAGGACTAGGTGTACGTTAAGCTGGTCAGCTCACTTATCGACTACTGTAGATTTCCAAATTACCATTAGGTCGAGCATTAGCTATCTGTAATACGGCAAGTATGAGTAAGCTGACTGGTAAAATGCACTACTCTATATTAGGAAATATAACGCTTAATGAACAAACTTCACTATTCTGTTATAAGAAATATAACACTTAATTAAGAGTCTAATTTTCAGAATATTATATAATATGCCGTAACTGCAATAGTAATTAAAATTAAATAAAACTTAGCTCATAATGCTAATTTAAGCCCTAAAGAAGAGATTATAATTAAATTTGGCCGAAAAATTTGCTGGTGGCTTTAAACCCCAAGTCGAATTTGCCTACTGGATTAAAGGTAACAAATAAAAGATAGCATTTTCCCATATAATCTCAAAGCACAGTTAAGATATCCTACTTCTACTACTATATCCTCGCGAGGTAGATACAAGCACAGACAAGTGTAGATCACCACTAAGCCTACCCTCTAAGAGAACTTCATCACCAGTACACGACCAGAGCGACAGCCGATGGCGACCGTTGATTTTACTACAGCCGCTACTGCCGATCGATATTCCGGAGGCAGCCAAAGCATCCTCTTTCTATCCTTCACAATCCATATACCGTCGGTGCCTATGCCATAACCAGAGTGGCTAGTACCTCGCGAAACAGGCAGAGTCAGGCTATCGGTGGCAAGCGGTAGAAGCGGCAGACCCAATTCCAGAGGCCCCATTCCAGTATAGAGGCAATGGTTAGTCGTTGAATCGAATATAAGGTCAGTATGCACCCCATTAACCTTAAGCGTCTGTAGGCATTCGCCAGAATAGGTATCCCAGATCTTAACGGTCTTATCTTCTAAGTATAATATAAGCCGCCGGCTATCTACTAAGAAGATAACCGATATAATAGGGTTATTATAGCCTTTAAGTATCTTTAGGCATTTGCCAGAATAAATATCCTAGATCTTAATAGTCTTATCTATTAAGCCTAATATAAGCTGCTATCTATTTATTAAAAAGATAATTAAGAAGACTAAGCCTTTATAGCCCTTAAGTGTCTTTAGGTATTTACCTAAATAAATATCTTAAATCTTAATAGTTATATCTTTTAAGCCTAATATAAGCTGCTATTTATCTATTAAAAAGATAATTAATATAATAGGGTTATTATAGCCTTTAAGTATCTTTAGGTATTTATCTAAATAAATATCTTAAATCTTAATAGTCTTATCTTTTAAGCCTAATATAAGCCGCCAGCTATCTGTTAAGAAGATAATTAATAGGATTAAGCAATTATAGCCTTTAAGTATCTTTAGGCATTTGCCTAAATAAATATCCTAGATCTTAATAGTTATATCTTTTAAGCCTAATATAAGCTGCTATCTATTTATTAAGAAGATAATTAATAAGATCTAGTAATTATAGCCTTTAAGTGTCTTTAGGCATTTACCTAAATAAATATCCTAGATTTTAACGGTCTTATCTTTTAAGTATAATATAAGCCGCTAGCTATCTATTAAGAAGATAACCGATATAATAGGGTTATTATAGCCTTTAAGTGTCTTTAGGCATTTATTAGAATAAGTATCTTAAATCTTAATAGTCTTATTATTTAAGTATAATATAAGCCGCCGGCTATTTATTAAGAAGATAATTAATAAGACTAGGCTATTATAGCCTTTAAGTGTCTTTAGGTATTTGCCTAAATAAATATCCTAGATCTTAATAGTCTTATTATTTAAGCCTAATATAAGCTGCCGGCTATCTATTAAAAAGATAATTAATAAGATCTAATAATTATAGCCTTTAAATATCTTTAGGTATTTACCTAAATAAGTATCTTAGATCTTAATGGTCTTATCTATTAAGCCTAATATAAGCTGCTGGCTATCTATTAAGAAGATAACCGATAGGATTAAGCGATTATGGCCTTTAAGTGTCTTTAGGCATTTGCCTAAATAAGTATCCTAGATCTTAATGGTCTTATCTGTCGAGCCTAATGTAAGCCGCTGTCTATCTGCTGAGAAGATAACCGACAAGACCGAGTTATTGTGGCCCTCGAGTGTCTGTAGGCAAGCGTCCCAGTTCGTTTCCATTTTCGGCTTCGATATGATCCAATCCGGCTCTTCCTTCTTGAATAGTTCTCTAATCCGGCTGTACTCAGGGCTGAAAACGAGTGCTGATGCGTAAGCTTGTAACGGAGCAATCTCAATCACGCCTCTATGAGAAAGCACATATCGTCGCGCATCTTCCACCAGACTGTCTAGGCCTGGAACTGCTGTATTGGTCTGTTGAAGTGTCAAAACTATCTCTATAAGTATTATTCAGTGGACTTACTATGATCCCCTTCAGCATCTGTGTTGCTTTTACTCCTTGCGACATTTGGCCTTGTAGGCTGAGAGCCTCCAGCCAATACAGGAACCTCTTGCCGATGAACTTGGAAATGGCCTCATCGTCTGATTGATTCCTATTTCCTTTGATTACTTCAAGGTGGTCCACCCAGTGCAGGCAGGAATAGCGAAGATGAGATAACGGGTCAGGCTTCGGGCACGAAATCTCGGTGCGAAGTTCTCCTGGGAATTCCAGATTGTAAATGTTGCGAGTGAGTGTCATCAAAGCGTCTAATGATCGCCGGAATATGAGGCAGTGTTGATCTTGGATGCCGGAAGGGAAGATATCGCTCTTGGCTCTGTCACTGAGGAAATCCTGGGCTGATTGATGCACGAAATAGACAATGTCCTCTTTAAGAGTCAGAAATGAGCCACACTCTCCAATAACCTCTTTCAACTCCTTGTCACTGAAGTCCTTGGTGTCTGCCACGAGAGTTCGCAGTTCGTCCAATGAAATGGGGCGATATGTGATACATCCCGTAGCAAGGATTTGCCGGCATATATCTCCATCTTCCGACATGAAAACTTGTTCCAGCATGCGCTGGTAGAGTTCGCTAAGGCCTCCGGGTATAGAATCCAGCTTGGCAATGGTATTCCGGGCTTTGACCTCGGGACGTGCCAACTCTTTGCACACCAGGGCCACCCAGAGAAAGGTGTCGTTGGCCTTGAGTAGCAGCTTGTTGCGCACATCGTCCTTTGTTTTTGGGTGGTATTCCTTTTGTCGTGCCAGCTGTTCAACCTTGTATTCGATAAACATCCTCACCGCTTGAGATATAGAATCCTTGTTCAGCTCAAGCGGTACCCTAATGTTCTCGGAGTCTTGAAGCTGTACCTCAATTGACGGCCAGTTGCGACTAGACACGACCCATTTGGAGGAGGAGTGACGGGACGCCTCGAGAATGAAATCAATGAGATCTTTCCTGCTATCGTCCGAGCACTCATCTAGAGCATCAACAACGAAGACAGCCTCTCGCAAGCAAGGATCCTTAAGCATGTCGAGAAATATTCTTTTTAGAGACTCGAATGCATAGCCGTCTTCAAAGAGCTTCCTGCCTTGGCTGTCGTACTTAGATCGGACCAACGAAGTTAGCTGCGACTGCCTGTCACAGAGAAGCCATAAGAGGCCGCGGAGCACAGATACCGCACTCCTGAGCTCGCTCTGTGTGGCTTGACAGAAGTAAAATGACAACACCTGGGACGTGTTCTGCTTGAGATGGTCAATGATACCGCATAGAAGCATCGTCTTCCCTTTCCCCGGGTCGCCTTTAATCCATAGTAATCGGCTCTCTGGATCATTCCGGAATCGCCGAAAATCATCGTGGTCGAGAATCCAGTAGTACGAATCCTTGAGCAGGCCGCCTTTTGTCTTCTCGATGCTCTCCTTGTGGGCTTCGGGATCGACGATATGTAGATCTTGGAGGCATTTCTGGTCGTTCTCGTCGTGATGAATCTGGCGCAGCAACTGGGTCTGGTCTTGGATGGCCGATTCTACTGCCTTAACGTCTAGGCGTAAATGGCCAAGCGTGTTGTCGATCCTCCGAAGTCGAGATTTGAGCTCTTCGGAGTTGTGCTGATTCACGTCGTCTCGTAGGGAAGCCTCGGCTTTCTTTATCGAGTCGACCTTGTCCTGCCAATTGTCTCCTTTGAAGAGATCCCTGATGATGACGGCAGCCCAGTGTTTGTTGTACAAGCATACACTCTGCATTTGGTATAGCAGCAGCTTCTTGTAAAGTTTGATGGCGTGGCGCCTAAGAAGACTTTGTAACCCGACAAGGGAATCATCAATCTTGCCCGGGTCGAGCAAGAGTTGTGCCAACTCCCAGTACCATTCAACTCGCTCGAGGACGTATCTGACTCCGTCGCGGTTGATGCCTGGTTCAGTGAGTGGGTTTGCAACGAGCTATAAACTATCAGCAAGGACAAACACGATAAGGATAGTATTTCTCACATCTATCAGTGTCGTGATACCTAGCCAGGCGACAGCAGCGGTTGGCTCGCTCTTCACAGCTATTGACACAAAGTCTTTGATATTGTTGACTGGTTGAAGCCCTTCGTTGAATTTCTCCTTGATCCTTGCCTCTTTCTCGGTTTTATCTAGCCCTTGTCCGACCAGCGTCTTCATTTGAGCTTGTCTGGCTTCTGCATTCTCTGCGATGATATTTATGGGGTTCCTATCGGCCGAAGGATCTGCGTCTCCCGCAGCAAACTGGGCGGAAATGATCTTCTCGTATGCGTCGACAGTGTCAGGTTCGTCGTCCTTGACTTTGTCATAGGCCTCGTTCCAGATCTGTCTCCTTATATCTTCGATGTCAGCCGGGACTCGCGGCACAGCCGGCCGATTGGGTATGATGGAAGTCGGCTGGGTAACTTTTGGATCGGACTCGGGCTGAGTCGGAGTTAGTCGAGAGGAGTTCCAGGACGTTGGCCGTGAAATCGTGATGTCGGACTTGGACGGCGCTGACTCAAGCCGGTGTCGCCTGAATAGTTCACGTAGGCGTGGCATAGCGGTGAGGGATGGATACTAAGTCCATAAACCTTCTCTGTTTAGCAGGGAGACGATGATGGATTTTGGAACGCTGTGAGCCGCGGGCGGAGCGAAGAAGTGAGGGGCATCATATCCAAGAAATACACGCTGCGCAACCGTCAACCCCACTGTGCATGCATCAGCTTACACCAGCGCCAAATGACGAATTAACATTGGCCGCCTGATTGCACATTTATCTGACCGACCATCTATGCAGCTGAGCTAATTTGGGCAGTTGCGGGGATGCCGTTAGCATTTAAAGTATATGAACTGGCCCAGTTCCGTCATGGTAAGTAAGGATAATTCAATGGCAACTTGTTAAAAGTGGAAATTGCAACTCTAGGTGTTATACGCGGGTATCGCGGGTATCGCGTCCCGTACCTGATGAAAGGTTTTTAATGGATTTCAATTGGCCAACAAAAATCAACTCTACCCCTGTCAATACATTCAACTCTACCCCCTGTAAAGCGGGGCAAGAAAATCAATTCTACTACAATTGATATTGTCATTAACTACTAGGGTCAGAGATATATGAGTCCTTGCTAGACATGCTGAGGTCTATAGTAGTAATATCCTGAAAGATATTTTAATAAGAAGGTTGAATGTTTGTGTTATACTATAGAGTAGAAAAGAACCATTTTCAAGTCTGCGCAGCTGTAGTTATATACCATTCACTGCGTCGTATTCTGAACTCATGAACCTTTCCTCCTCTTCTAGACAGATAGTGGAGCTTGCGCGGATTATTTGCAGGGGCTGGGATATGACAAGGTTGTCATTCTTCAGCGCAGTTTGACTGCCGATCAATGCTTCATTTGTGGGGATTAACAGCACTTGCAACCATAAAGCGGGCCGAGCCTGGCGCATTAGGAATGCCGGAGTTATCGAAACGTAGGAGCAATGACCTAAATGTAACGCAGCCAGCCACGTATATGCAGGAAGCCAATAGTTTGGATGTCAGGTTGACTACCAAGCGTCGCAAAAATACATAGGATCCTGCTGGCGCACAGACCGAGTTATAAACTTGGCTTAATCAGGCAATCCACGCATGCATGATGACCTGGCGCATTCTTGCTCAGACAGCATTTTGTCTTCTGGTTGGCTGACCTTTCTACTCTAGAATACTAGATGGTAACGGGGCCCGTTACGGGTTTTACGCCAATCAAAACTATTAAATCCAACATGGGTTAGCCTGCCCTATATATATATAAGCATAAGTAGCGCCTCTTGCAGCAGCTTTAAGTCTTAAAGCCACCTCTTAATACGCTATTGCTTCTATTAGACCCTTATGGCATCCTATATTAATACTTCTATTAGCCGTATTACCTTTATCGGCCTGGCCTCTAGCCACTTATTCTTTAGGTTACTTATAAATAACTAACCTACCTTAAGCCGTATTATATTATTAACAATTTACCCTATATCGATCTTCTTACTAACCGGCTGCTATAACCCTTTAAATAGCTTATTTAGTAGCTTCTCTACCTTAATTACCTTATTGCATAATATATAGGTAAAATCCTTAATACTAATATACTTACCTATATAAAATAAGCCCTCTTTATCCTTAGACTATTATATTAATAGTTGCCCCCCTATCTTCTTTTAATACCCTTTCCTATATACTATCTACCTAATAATTATACTTATAATAGTATATATGCCTATATATATTTACAATATATACTACTCTTTAAATATAAGTATAGCCTTAACCCTAACCTTATTTTAATCTAACGGCTAATTCTTAAATATAGCCTTTAAAAAGAACAGCTAGGCCTATTATACTATAGCAGTTAGTAGACCGATATATAAGTACGGCTCTATATAGCCTATTAGGTATAGCTTAATACTAAATGCCGCATAAAAGCATAATAGTAAATTTATATATATATTTCCGCTAATATAAGTTTTAATTAAAGCTATAATAAATTAAAAGACAGCTTAATCTAATATATCTTATAGTAGGCTAATTAAACCTTTATCTCCTTACTTATTGTTATTACTATTATCGTCATTTTAATATTTATTATTATTATTATTATTGTTATCCCTATCGTTATTATCCTTATCTCTATTTTAGTCTTTATCTTCCCTTTTATCTTTAGTTTATCTCTTTTTGCCGCTAAAGAATCTACTGTTATAACTGCTTAAAACCTTATCCCTCTTAAGCTCTTTAGCAATATTATATAATAAGCTTTACTACTTATCCATAAAGTAAACGGCCTAATATTTAAATGCCTCTTTCCGCCTAATATAATATACCTTTTAGTAGAAGCTTAAGTAATAATAACTAATAGATTTATACTGGCTTATTAATTTTTCCTTACCTTTATAACTAAATAGTATACTGCTTAGGGTTATTAATAAAATGCTATTAAGCTATTATAATATTTTAGTCGGTATACTATAGAGCCGCCAGTAGTAACGGTCTACCTTATAATTAAAGCTCTATTTAAGCTAGGTAAGTAATAATCGCTTATAGGCTACTTCCTTATTTTCTTACCTCCTAATTAATCTGCCTATTATTGCCCTTACTTATAGCCATTAGGCTGTATTATAGATATTAATTAAGTCCTAAGAGCTAAAGTATTATACCTAGTTTAGCCTTTTAACCTATAGTAAGTTATAGTTAATCTCTTCCTTTAAGTCCTTTTTCTATAGTTATATAGTATTTTCCTCTTTTAATTAAGCCTAACTTATAGCAATAAGCTTATCTATAGCGCTTTAACTTATAGTATTAGTTGCATTAGCTATATTAGCTATATTAAATAGGTTATTACTATTACTATTATCTTAAACGATTTAATAGTATATATGCCTTCCTCTTATCTATATCTATAGCTATACCTTAGTCTATTATACCTTTACTGCTGCTGCTGCTACTATTACTACTATTATACTATACCCTACCTCTTGCTAATAACAGATAGCATTATCTTATATAATAGTAAGATATCGGTATATATTATAGCTATACCCCTTTAAGATAGTAAGATATTTAATTACTTAACTATTATCTTTAGGGGTTATAGTAAGCTTTAGGTCAGTTAGTTTAAATATACTATAGTAGTCTTTAATATCCTTAAGCACCTGGCCCTTTAGCTAATGCTATTGCTAAAAATAGGACTTAATATTACTGCCAGGCTAAACAGCTAACTAATATAGCTAATAGATAAGTATCTAATAGTCTTAATTAAGCTAAATAATATCCTTTATTACTACTTAATATTGCCTTTTTAATTATAATAATAAAAAGTAAAAAGAAAAGTAATCTTATTATTTTCTCTATTAATTATAGTCCCCTTTCTTCTATATTGCGCTAACCTTAAGTTAATGCCAGCTAACCTTAAGTATAGGGTTAGGGTTATTTTAGGCCAATTAGAGACCTAATCTAAGCTTATTTAATTTAAGTCTAAATTTTAAGCGAGATAACCCAGTTTATTAGCTAATTACAGTTTAATTGCATCTTAATAGTTCCTAGGTAAAATCCTTAATGCTAATATATTTACCTATATAAAATAAGCCCTCTCTATCCTTAGACTATTATATTAACGGCTGCCCCCCTATCTTCTATTAATACCCTTTCCTATATACTATCTACTTAATAATTATACTTATAATAATATATATACCTATATATATCTATAATATATACTACTCTTTAAATATAAGTATAGCCTTAATCCCGACCTTATTTTAATCTAGCGGCTAATTTTTAAATATAGCCTTTAAAAAGAATAGCTAGGCCTATTATACTATAGCAGCTAGTAGACCGATATATAAATATAGCTCTATATAGCCTATTAGGTATAGCTTAATATTAAGCGCTATATAAAAGTATAATAGTAAATTTATATATATATTTCTATTAATATAAGTTTTAATTAAAGCTATAATAAATCGGAAGACAGCTTAATCTAATATATCCTATAGTAGGCTAATTAAACCTTTATCCCTCTACTTACTATTATTACTATTATTATTATCTTAATATTTATTATTATTATTATTATCCTTATTATTATTATTATTATTATCTTTATCTCTATTTTAGTCTTTATTTTCCCTTTTATCCTTAATTTATCTCTTTTTATTACTAAAAAATCTACTATTATAACTACTTAAAACCCTATCCCTCTTAAGCTCTTTAGTAATATTATATAATAAGCTTTACTGCTTATCTATAAAGTAAACGGCTTAATATTTAAATGCCTCCTTCCGCCTAATACGATATGCCTTCTAATAGAAGCTTAAGTAATAATAATTAATAGACTTATATTAACTTATTAATTCTTTCTTACTTTTATAACTAAATAGTATACCGCTTAGGGTTATTAATAAAATACTATTAAGCTATTATAATATCTTAATCGGTATATTATAAAGCCGCCAGTAATAACGGTCTACCTTATAATTAAAGCTCTATTTAAGCTAGGTAAGTAATAGTTACTTATAGGCTACTTCTTTATTTTTTTACCTTTTAGCTAATCTACCTATTACTGCCTTTACCTATAGCTATTAGGCTATATTATAGATATTAATTAAGTCTTAGGAGCTAAAGTGATATATTTAGCCTAGCCTCTTAACCTATAGTAAGTTATAATTAATCTCTTCCTTTAAGTCCCCCTTCTATAGTTATATAGTATCTTCCTTTTCTAATTAAGCCTAACTTATAGCAATAAGCTTATTTATAGCGCTTTAACTTATAGTATCAGCTGTATTAGCTATATTAGATAGGTAATTACTATTACTATTATCTTAAACGATTTAGTAGTAGGTATATTTTCCTCCTATTTATATTTATAGCTATACCTTAATTTATAATTCCTCTGCTATATTATATCTTACCTCTTGCCAATAATAGATAATACTATTATATATAATAGTAAGATATCGGCATATATTATAGCTATATCTATATAAGATAGTAAGCTATTTAATTACTTAACTATTATCTTTAGGGGTTATAATAAGCTTTAGGTCAATAAGTTTAAATATATTATAGTAATCTTTAATATCTTTTAGCAGTTAACCTTTTAGCTAATACTATTACTAAAAATATAACTTAATATTACTATTAAGTTAAACGGCTAATTAATAGAGCTAGTAGATAAATATCTAATAGTCCTAATTAAGCTATATAATATCCTCTATTACTTCTTAATATCTCCTTTTTTACCTTAGTAATAAAAAGTAAAAAGAAAAGTAGTCTTATTATTTTTCTCTATTAATTAAAGTCCCCTTTTATTTATATCGCGCTAACCTTAAGCTAATGCTAGTTAACCTTAAGTATAGGGTTAAGGTTATTTTTAGCTAATTAGCCACCCGACTTAATATAATTCAATTTAAGTCTAAATTTTAAATAAGATTTGCCATTTTAGTGGGTAATATCTGGCTAATTGCCTCTTAATAGTTCCTAGGCTGGCATCACCAGGTTATTCATCTAAGACATTAAGATATAGGCCGATAGTCTGTAACCCTGTAATACAGATTATATTAGGCATCATTTATACGTTTAGTTCTATTTATTGCAGTAGTTTATCTATTAGTCTATCTATTGATCTACCTATTTATCTATTGCTTACTTTATGGCACTTATTCTATATACTCGGCAATTGTAAGCCTAGTGTGACGGAAGTGGCCTTTGGCGCTTGCTTTATGGTTCCCTACTGCATCTATATATGCCTATAAGAATGCTTAAAAGTCCTTTTTGAACAGTTTAGATAGTTCCAGTTTAGGCTTCTTAATGAAGTTCTTTAACTCTATGAAATATTCCTTAATTAGGTTAAAGTTAGGTAAATATAGAGGTAAGTAGAGGAGCTCTATCCCGGCTTTAGTATATATTGGCTTTAGCTTGTCGTTATGGTGGAAAGATATATTGTCTATAGTAAGTATAGACTTCTTTTGCGGCTATTGCCTATAACTATGTAGTAACTGCTCGATAAAGTCCTTAAATAAAGCGGTATTAGTAGACTTAGGATAGATATAAGCCAGCTTGATATTATCCTGTATGTAGGCAGTAAGGATCTAATACCTCTGCTTGCGGTTAAACCTGCCAATTTAGATAGGTATTATTTTACTTAAAGCCTATCTTTTTCTGCGGTAGTTAATATATCTATTGGCACCTAACTTATTAATAAAGATTATCTAATACGATTTATATTTCGATAGTTTATAGAGGTATAGATTTTAGAGCTTTAGGTTTTATTATTGCGCGATATAGTGGCAGTTCTTTTGCATCTATTAGGCATCCTTTAATAAATAACTGATAGTAGAAAGCAATATATCGTCCTTAAACTTATTATAAAGGAATATTACTATTTAGGTCCGATTGGTGGTAGGATCCTAGGCAAGACTTTTAAGTAAGATATCTTACTTATAAGGAGTGACCTTTTTATAATATCTAATGCGGTTTGGGGGCGCCTTTATTAATTTAAATAGCCGATACCTAGCTTTAGCTTTATAGACGGTTCAGGGGTTATAGGGGATAGACTAGGCTATTTATTTAGTCGCTTCACTACATCGGATTATAGTCTCTATCTTCTTATGGTTAGCATCAGACAGTTAGGGCGCCATATTGGATCAGCAAGCTAAGGCTTATTCTAGACGCTTAGAATAGATAGAAGTTAGCTGCTAATATTATCAGCCGCAATTACCAGCGGTTATAAGCATTATAACGCGTCAGTATTTTTTATGCAAAATCCCATTTCGGACATTTTAAGTTAGGCACTATATAAGCCACACCAGCCACGACCTGGTCTGTACTTAGAAACTTTACTTAGAAAGTCAGGGCGGCCTCTAATTTCGGTCGGGACTATATAAAGTGTGACATAAAGAGCCTATTATTACTTATTATAGTAACTGCACTTATCTGTAACTATTAATTATCTAGATACTTAAAGTTATATACCCTAAATATAGCATTAAACTTAATAAAGGAAACTTAATATCTGCATATACTATATATAAAGGTAAGTTTAAGAAAGAAAAAAGAATATAGTTTATAAAATATCGTATTATCTAAAGCTAATAGTAAATATATAAAGATTATAGTCCTTCTTTAGTATTAATTGTAAAATTAATCTTACCTTTTTATAATAGCTTTTAACTCTTTATAGCTTAATTAATAAGCCTATCGCTAGGTATTACTATATTAGGTCTATATTAAATAGATAGCCTAAGTGGCATTACCTATATAGCGGCGGTTATACTAACTAATACTGCTATTATTACTATCGTTATAGCTATAAGCACCGCTATATATTAGGTCACTATCTTATAGCCAGTAGGCCAATTAAAGAGAATAAATCTAATAATAGGCTAATTACTATTATTTCTCCTTAATGTCGTTATATAAGAGCTTACTGTCGGCATATTACTATAGTATATTAGTAACTGCTTAAATAAGTAGGCTATATTCTTAGCTTTAGACCTAGCGGTTTTAATAATAGTAATTATAATATCGTTATAAGTTTAGCAATAGATTAAAGAGTTAATTAACCTAACTTACCTAAGTAAAAAAGAAGGTAATAATATAAGCTTTTATTACTTATAATTAAAATAATAAAACTGGCACTTTAAGAGTATTTAGCGTTAAAGGTATATTAAAGAGCATTAATATAACTGGCAATCCTCTGTATTACTATAACTATATTTAAAGCTAATAAGGCATAAAACAATTATAACTTAAATATATTACTTTTATATTATCTTATATTATTATATTATAGGTATATTAAGAAATACTATCTTAAAATTATTATATAGCTTATAGTATTAGGCTATATACTTTATCTATTATTAGAATTTAAGATATCTTTAGTATCTTATCGATTAAGTTAAGGAGTTTCTAGGCGGCTAACCGCTATATGCTATTAAGGATCCTAATAGTCTATAAAGGGAAATCGGCCGGACCTTAACTATTACTACTATACGATAGAGTTACTATAGCTTATAACGCCTTTAGATATTTTAAGGTTAAATAGTAAGTATTAATTTATAGTTTATATCCTAGGCCTATTAGGTCGTCTATAAAACTTATTTCTTATCCTCTAGATCCCTTCTTAAGCCACTTATTAATATAAATATAGTCTAAAAGAATCCCTTTTATATTAGGCTAATTAAAGGCATTCTAGGCTAAATTATATATTAAATATAAAACTAAAGATATATATTTATTAGGTATCTTAATATTAACTATATCTAACGTTAGAAGCATACTACTAGGTGGTAATATAATATCTAGCAATAATATAAGTACAATAAAAGCCAATAAAATCACCTCTAAAGTAGCGCTTAATAATTAACTTAACCCCTATACCCTAATAATATAGGCATACTAGAAAGTACTATTCTATCTCTTATTTTTCCTCTTGCTATTAAAGTTATTTAAAAAGGATAAATATATTATCCTCTGGCAGGAGCTATATATTCTTAGTCGACTTTTAATAAATAAAGACGGCTCTATAGGTATTAAGCGACTATTTAGGTAATTTATAAGCTATATCTTATTAATATGGCATTTATATATTTAAATAGTGCCGCTTAGTCTAAAAGTAATGCCCTTATACGATCTTATTAAGGTTTAAAATACTTTTCCCTTTTAGTATATAAGCTATAATCCTATACTTATAGTAGGTTAATTCCTTATATAGTACTAAAGACAGTATATTGCCTTTCCTATCTAATAATTAGGTCTTATATAAGACGCTTAGGCCGCTCTTTTAGGCCTTTACCTTCTGCTTTATATTATATTAATATTTTATTTTTCCTATAAGGCCTATCACTTAATAGAAACTAAATATTTATCCTATAAGTCGAAAAGGGAACCTTTAAAATATAATATAAGTTATACCTAAGAGCCATTTTAAGCCAATTAAACTAAAGGTAATATAAGTAGTATATAGGCATTAAGAACTTAAAGCATTTATATTTAGTAATAAAACGGCAGTTTTTAAACTATTAAGTAAGTTATTAGTAAGTAAGGATTAAAAAAAGTAAAAAGTTAAAAGGCATATAGGTAGAAACTAAATAGTAATATATTAAGATAATATTAGAAGATATAATTATAGCGTTATAATAGATTTCAATATTCTAATATACTGCCTTCTATTTTTATCTTTTTTATCTTTTACTTATCTTTCTATTTAGCTCTTTTTTTTATTCTCCTTAAACTTATTTCCTTTATCTACTTTTACTTTCTAATATACTATAAAGTTCCTATAGGGCTATAGCCGCATAAAATATATACTAAATTTATTACTATTAATAGTTATATCTTTAATGGCATATTACTATATAGATAAGCCCGTTATATAATAGTATCTTGCGATTAGAATAAGAATATCCTCTGCATTAAGATATCCTCCGCATTAAGATATCCTCTGCATTGAGATATCCTCTGCATTAAGATGTCCTCCGCGTCGAGATGTCCTCTGTATTGAGATATCCTCTGCATCGAGATATCCTCTGCATTAAGATATCCTCTGCATTAAGATCTGGCCCTATACCATATGGCCTCTATATTCCTACTAGGGAAAATATACTTAATATTAACACTTTTATAGTATATTACTAATGCCTAAATTAACCTACTATTTTTAATTTTACTATTTATTCTAATAGTAATAATTATTATTAAGTATTTAGCATTAATATCTATAAAACTACTTTATGCTAAAGGTTATTTATTTAAGTTATATTTAACTGATAGGTATAAACTCTACCTATATAAAATAGTTGCCAGCTTACCCCTATTTAATAGTTATACCTAGCAGTAATAAATAGATAAGAACAATAGATATCCTTACAGACGCTATTATTAATCTCCTTAAGATTAATATTAAGTTAAAACCTACTAATAGTCTATAATAGCGCCTCTATTACCCCGCTATATAAAGGCCGGAAGTTATACTTTAGCGGAAAGCAGATATAGCACCGTAAAGGATATTACGCTAGCCTAAAAGGTCCAGTAGTACCTATAGTCTTATATATTAATAGCTAGTAGCTATAATAACGCCGTCCTTATAGAATAAGCTTAGGGAAGTTAATAGTAGGTAGACTATAAGTATATCGGATAGAAAACTAAATTTATAAGTATATAAGCATAACTCTTAGTGACATCACTATTAATAGATAATTAATAAGAGTGACCGATATTTCTCCCTCTCTCTATTAAGGTTTATTCTAGATATAAAAATGTAATGCTATAAGCCTATCCTATATAGACCTATAATCCGCTTTTTAAAAGTAGCGGCACTTATTTAGGATATAAGGCGTTAAAATCCAAATGCCTTTTAATATTAGTCCATATTATACGATACTTAAGATATCTACCTCTCCTTTTTACCTGCCTTATAAGGCCTATATAGGTTCATTATCTAGTCGCAGACTAATAAAAGAACAGACCATTCTTAAATAGTTAATAAGGAGCCTATAGTAATATTAAATAAATAACCACTAGATTTATTATATTATATATAAGTATAATAATTAAAAGTTAAGTCTTTAGCTATCTATACCTTAGAAAGGTTTATATTAATATAATACTATACTAGCTATCTATCTATATTAATACAGTCTTCTATTAAGCTAGATAAAAGGTAAGGCTAGATATACTGCCTTAGTAAGGCATTATATTAAGATTAAATCCTTTAATATACTGTTCGGTCCCTTCTTATTAAGTATCTTATATATTATCCTTAAGGAGTTAATTTAGCCTATAAATTATATTAAAGATATCCCCTTATCTTTAAAGAATAAAAAGGTAAAGCAACTAGGGAGATAAAGTCTTTATAAAACATACTTAAGTATTTATCCTAGCAGCTTAGGTATCCTAAACACTTATTAGCGCCTCTAGTAAATACTTATAGTATAGTCTATTAGGTATACTAAGTGGTATAATAATAATAGAAACTTATATATCTAGCCTTAATAAAATTATATCGGCCTTTTCTTAGAATTATTCTTTTAAACCTTTAGGGTAAAATAACTCTAAAGGCATTATACTAAATCGTTAGATGCTAATTATAGTAATATATATATCTATATGGCAATTTATATAAATTTATTAAAGCTAATATTATTAATCTTAACTTTAGGGGCCCTATAAACCTAAAAGGTTAAGAGACTAATATTAGGCATATTAGGATATATACTATTATTTATCTATAGGCCTATCCTATTTTACTGTCGTTTTACCGGCGGCTATTACGGCCTTAATTATAATTATTGCTATAGGTATTAATATCGATGCTAATATTAGGGTTATATCTATCGCTATCCTATATATATCGGCTTCCGCTTTTAGACCCTAGAGCCTATAAGACGACTTAATGCTATACCGCTATTAGTTATTATGCCACTTACTATATAAGCGTTATTTATTATCTTATTACTTAACGCAAGATAGTATAAATAATTAAAGTAGTATTTAATAGTTATTAGAAAGGTAGATAACTTACTTATTTAAGCCTTTTATTTCCTTCTATATAGCACTATAAATATATACCTTAAGAGCTAATTAGTACTATAGTTCTTTTAAATACTCTCTTAATTGCCTAGTCCCAATCTGGCTCTTTTAGATATAGATAGTCTACCAGCACTAGGTCTAAAAATAGCCATTTTTATATACTATTCTATCACTTAGGCCGTTTCTAGACCATATAGCTATAGCTCTAATAATATATACACATAAAGGGGGAAGGGGTATATATATATATAACAGTAGCTTAGCTATAGGAGATAATCCTAAGATAGGCATATTAATTCTGGCGGTATTATATATTTTAATTTCCATTATAGCTAATAAAAAGGAAAGAAAGAATTAAATATAAAGAGGCTTATACTATAGAATACTATTAATACTAAGGCTACTTCTACTCTTATAATATCTACTTATATAAGATAAAAAAGATAAAAAAAAAACCTATAGCCTTTATTTTTTAAAGCGTTACTATAATTATTTATAGACTAAATCGATAAAGGCATAATACTTTAGCTAAAAGGCCAAATAGTAAAGCCAGTAACCCTATATATATATATATAATAGAATTATTATAACTGAATATACTAATATTACTTAATTGGCCAAATAAAAGTCTTTTTTAGCTAGGATAAAATAGTCTATTAGCAATATAAGCGTCCTAATAGGAAAGAAACGCCTTTTTGCTAATATTTACTTTTTATTATAGTATTAATTAAAGGCTTACTAAACATATTATTAAGTATATAGCCTTCAGAATAATTAAGTTAGCTACTAACTAAATGCAATATATAGCCTATAGAAATTAAATAAGATATAAGGCCACCTAATAAGATTTTATTTAAGGTTTTAACTAACTGCTACTTCTTTTTAATATATAGGGCCAACTTAAAAAGTAAGTAAAGACTATCCTATAATATCTTTATAAAATTAATTAATTAGGGGTCTTTAGTTTAGAAATAAAAAGGAAACTAAAGAGATTTAGGATATAATCTAATATTAAATTAAGATATTTCCTATGCCTTAGCTATCCGACAGTATAGGCACCCTATCCTATAAATTATAAAAGTAAAGAAATAGAATTAATAGCAATATAGATTTTAAATTAAAAATAAAAAAGTCACATATAGCACTATTATATAGTATAGTTAGCGCGGTATTCTAGTCGAAAGAGCAATAGGCAATACTGTAGTGCTTTATATATTACTTCGATTTTATTATATCGGCTTATACAGTAAGGATCAAAATCGGTTATCCATTTTTAACTGTCTTTAATTTATACCGCACGGACATTTTTAATGGGGCGTCTTGGTTATACAGTAGTTTGCAGATATTGGCACGGTGCTAATGTACCACTTGTTGACAGTGTATTTGCATCTAGGAAAAGCGCAATGCGGCTCCCCGGCAGATTATTATCAATCCATCGCTGAAGGCTCTCACAAGTCCATCTTCCTTACAATGTCCAAAAAATGAACGCTACAGTATTCTTTCGACAGTGTCTAGAGTCGATACTTAGGACCTTGAAGCGTCAATGAATCAGATACCCAGTTTAGCTGTTCAATTATGCAGTACAGTATTGAGCAATCACAGTTTCTTCTCCAAAAGAACATGCTGGTTATTTAGTATAGGGTGGTTACTCCAAGTTGCATAGCTCTATCCATAAGCCATCCGATTTGTCAGTCTCCACAAATCTCGACAACGCATTCTTCACCCGATTATGTAAGCCGTTAAAATACTGCCAACCACTTCGTTATCGATTGCCTGAAGATCTTCGCATTAGCCATATTTACGAGCCAGAAATCCCAAAGGAAAAGCTCTAGGGGTATGGTCCTGAAGCTGCGGGGAAAACTGACAATCAATGGCCAACCGCTCAATGCGACTTAATCAATCTCTACATGGAGCTGTCTAGATATACGGCATTACGGGTTATCATATTTTTCTGACCTATACGGCCAATCACCATCTTCTGAAGCAAGTAGGACCGGAGCATGATGGATGAAATACAGGAATAGAGCTACCTCGTCGTGCAAACTGGTCGTGTATATGTAAGTCAGGAAAGAAAATAGGTAAGGAGATCGTGCTGTGACAGTTCCAATGTCTGTTATCTTCTCTGTTTCCTCCAGAACCCGAGTTCGTCGTCATTCAAATAACTCGGACGCTGGATTTTCGCCATGATAGGTACCTCACTTGAACTCTTCCAATTCCAACTCTTTCGTACTCGTTATCCGCTTTGGAACCTGCCTTCAGCCCCACAACTAGTATGTGATATTCTTGTCTCTCAGGACTATCTTCAGGGCCCTTCCGGCCGATGACAACAGCCCGTTGATTGTCAAAGTCTTGCTCACGTTTGACGTCATACATGGTCAATCCACGTACCCTTTCATTCGAATCCAATAACTCGTAACACCCGTTGTCGGACCTTTCCTTTCGATTCAAATGGCAATCTCGGAAGGTCCATACATCGGTGATCAGAGCTCTCAAATCATTTTGGCCAAACTTGAGGTTATCATATAGGTACAGCTTGCCGTAATCGACGTCGTCAAACTCAATGAACTTGATGCCTCCCGGATATGCCATCCAGGACCACGATGGCACTTTATCGGATTCTTCGTACTTGATCCGATCCGCCTTCTCCATATCCGACCGTTGCCAAAGAAGGTTTCTGTGGAAGAAGAACTCAAAGACGCCGTACCGCGCTTTACACGATAGAACACTCTCGATTCGCTGCGCTAAGCCAGATATTGCAACAGCTCTGTCGGTAGGTTTCGAGAGGCACCGCCCTGAATAATCTTCTAAAAAGAACTGAAGGAAAGAAATAGTACTGCGGTGTCCGGATGTTTGGAGCCGGCCCGGAAATTTTGGGTCGATTTTGAAATACTTTTTCTTGCCAAATGAGCTAGAAGGTTGTTAAAGTTAGAACTAGTCAGCTTCAATTGCTCACAGGGTTGTTACCTCGTCAGTCGACTCAGATCTTCGCAGTATACACCGTCGCCACATTCGAAATACATGTGCCGTGCGCCGAAATGAATGGTTCGGCGAGATAATAGCCTCTCTTGCATGACCCAAGCTCGCTTGTTAAGCGTAGCCTGTTCCACTTCCGTATCGAAATCGCACCTATCGGTTGACACGTAGATGTGTTGCTCTGAAGCGTCTTGAGCGTCGATACCGCTGATACCTCGCTTAAGAAATCCCGCCTTGGAATCTTTGGCTGATGTTGCAGCAATGGTGCAGTAGGCCGAAGAATAGACATCTTCCATGCGCTTGGATTCGTCTTTCCAATCTCCATCAGGACCCTGTTTGATACAGAGCGAGTCAATCCAGAGGTAATGCACCTTCAGCTCCCTCGCCACCTCGATAGCGTCTTGGAAAGTCTGTGGCAGATCCGCGATCTTAAAGCCCTTTTCCCGAACGCTAATATTGCTTATGGTTGTGCAATATTCTGGCACCATCCCGAGCTTAAGTGTGCCCCAACAATGAGACAACGCGATGTACTTCTCTGCTTGTATTCCCTTGCCTAAAACAAGTCGTACGTTATCGGAGTCCATCACGTGAATGAGTCTTGTCGGCATTACCGGCTTAATAGCGGACCACTTGCAATCATTGTGGCCATCATCGCAGTGTTGGAGCCATATGCGAAGCAGTGCGAACTGCGGATGATGAGGCAAGACTGGGAAGCCGACCTGCGCTCGGTCATCAGATGATTTCAAGGACACTAAGAGAAAGCATTTAGCGAACCGCCCCAATAGAATGTTTGTGAGCCGCAGTAGCTAACCTAGGTCTGGAGGGTAGTTAGGAATGTCTTTTTGCCACTCATCAGACTGCGTACGCGTTAGAGTCGGAAACTTCAACAATACCACTATACAAAGATAGGAGCACCTATATGCTATACCAGCAAATATCGCTAGATTAGCATCTACTACTCTTATAAAGCATAAGATATCCACTTATATCCTATACCAATAAATACCATTAGGTTAGTATCTACTACTCTTATAAAGTATAAAAGGTCCACTTATAAACTATATCAGTAAATACCACTAGGTTAATATCTATTACTCTTATAAAGTATAGGAGATTTACTTATAAACTATATTAGTAAATACTATTAAGTTAGTATTTATTACTCTTATAGAGTATAGGAGATCTACTTATACGCTATATTAGTAAATATCGCTAAATTAGTATTTACTACTTTTATAAAGCATAAGAAATCCACTTATAACTTATATTAGTAAATACCATTAAGTTAGTATTTACTACTCTTATAGGTTATAAGAGATCTACTTATATATTATATCAGTAAATATCACTAGGTTAGCATTTACTACTATTATAGGTTATAAGAGATCTACTTACCTATTATATCAGTAAATACCATTAAGTTAGTATCTATTACTTTTATAAAGTATAAAAGATCTACTTACAAACTATATCAGTAAATACCATTAAGTTAGTATCTACTACTCTTATAAGTTATAAGATATCTACTTATATCTTATACCAATAAATACCATTAGGTTAATATCTACTACTCTTATAAAGCATAAGAGATTTACTTATATCTTATACCAATAAATACCACTAGGTTAATATCTACTACTCTTATAGGTTATAAGATATCTACTTATATCCTATATCAGTAAATACCACTAGGTTAATATCTACTACTCTTATAAAGTATAAGAGATCTACTTACCTATTATACTAATAAATACCACTAGGTTAATATCTACTACTCTTATAAAGCATAAGAGATCCACTTATATCCTATACCAGTAAATACCACTAGGTAAGTATCTACTACTCTTATAGAGTATAGGAGATCTACTTACTTCCTACGTCTAGAAAGTTTATTAATATAATCGTAAGAAAGGATAACAACATTAGTTACCTTCTAAACTCATTCTATTAGCTTTAGTGTTCTTCAATTTATTGACTGACCTTACTGACCGTGAAAACCCCTTTATTACCGCTTGAAGAAGCCATTTCGCTTCAGCATCAATCAGACAGGACAATCACCCCAATTAATTTCGTAATGTAATTCTGGTGAGGAATGAAATGTATCGATTTATCCTAGGCGGCAGCCGGGTCACGTCGTTGCTGCCTAATGGGCCGGTTGCTCTAGTTCTTCCGGACGTGGCTGAGCTAAAAGAGGCGCCGCTGCACCTACTTGCTTTAAGATCACCGCGCTGCGCCACACCTGTACGAGAACGCCTCAGATGCCGGTGTAGCCCAACCTAGCAACCATAAACGAATTCAGGCATTGTACAAAAGGTCAGGTTAAATTGAAGACTAACGTCTCTAATGAAATGGAGGGTTTTAAAGGACTAGTCTTTATAGTTACAATCAGCTGTTCTTAGCGAACGCCGCTAGGGGATCTACATTCTGGAGTTGGCATATCTGATTAATGATTGGACGGCGGCAAGGTTAACTCCGTTGACGCCTCGTGTACACAGTCCATCATGACCTATATTAGCAAGGTATGGAAATCGACTTTAAATAACGACGATATTAAGAAAGAGGAAGGCCTACGTCCACACGACTCTACGTTGGGTCTGTCTATGTGATACTCCAGTAAACTTTCGCACTAAAGAAGCTTGAAGGCGTGAAAATCTATTGTCAAATAAGAAATCGAACGCAGCCGCTTTCGGCCTCAGTGGATGTGATGTCATGCCGCTGTGGGCTGATCGATTGTTACTTAGTCATCACAATACCTCGAGTACAGTATGGCAAGTGATTGCTATATACACCCCGCAAGTGTGGTCCGTGCATTAGAAGCAGAAGAGAGTTTAGAATAGACAACCGATTTTAATCTATACTATACCCAATATTGGCCTTTTCCCTAAACTGATTTAGGCAGGATATAGACTTATACTATACCTTAACAATAGGCGGTTAAATAATAAGTCTTACTAAAGATAGGAAGTTAAAATTTATTTTATTATAACTTATTAAATATAAGATACTATAAAACCTATTACTACTATTCTGCATTTTATTTATAACTTTTATATTTACTATATAACTGTTATTTAAATGCATTAGCGACCTTTTATAGCCATAATAAAGATCTACTATAAAACCAATAGAGTATACACTAATGCTTTACTAAGTAGATTTCTATACATAATATCTAAAATGGCAATAAGCTTTTAGCTCTTCTATAATTTAAGTAAATATACTCTTTAGTCCTGCCATACTTCAGATTACCGCCCTACTCTATAGATTAATAGCGTAATACCAGATATACCAGCCGCCATAAATACTAATATATATAGGAGGCAATACTTTAGGCCTTAAAGCTTAAGGTTTAATATAATAAATATAGTTATAATGCTAATAACTTTAACCTATTATTTAAAAAAAGAATATTATTAGCATAAGTATTATCTAGTATAATAATAGGATAATAAAAGTATATACATTAAGACTAATTAACTATTAGTATATATCTTATAGCTAGGTTTTATACCAGAAGATAATATATATTCCTAATATATAATTACCCGATATAAGGATAACTATATTTAGTATATCTAGCTGTAGGTATAAATACTCTATATATTAGGAGTAGTTTATTAAAGTATAGTATATTACTGATAATAATAAGTATGCAAATGCAATATAGTATAGTTTAAAGAGTATTTAAAATATAACCCTAAAACCTTATAACTTTAATAAGTAACTAAAATGCCAGCCTAACTGCCTAACTATTCAGCTAAATAAAAGCCAAAGAGAGTATTTAGATAAATAACTAATTTCGACCTTTACTATAACAGTAAGAAGCATAAGAGCTAGACTAAACCTTATATACAGTTTATAAATACTATATTAAGCTACTAATTAGATTCTGCTTTAATATATAAATATAAATTAAACTTCTGCTAGATTTAAACTATATCTTAGACTACTTAAGGTAAATTAATATTAGATCTAATAGTATAACTTAATGTCGCCTCTAGAACTATAATAATATCTTTAGCAATAGGGCTTTATAGGAAAAATTGCCGAGATATAAAAGGTACTATATTTATATACTTTAAAGCAGATATCTACTTACTTCTAGCTCTAGACCTAAAATAAGCTATTACTTAATTTAATATAACAATTAGGTAGAACCACTATAAAGACTAATAAATTATTATAAAAGACTTTAAATATATATTATATTAAGATAGCTAATAGTTATATAAATTTATAGAGATTTTTAGCTAATCTATCTAATTATTCTATAAGCCATATAATAAAGAACTTTTTAAATAACTTTCTAGGAATAACTATCTCTAAAGTTTTATATATATAAACTCTAATAAATTTAGTGGTTTACCTTAATAAACTATACGCCTTTAGCCGTCTAATCTGGCACCCTAATTAGATATAGAGATAGAATGCAAAAATCTTTTATATTAATTAATTTTATTATTACTAATACTAATTATATCTTAAGGGATCTAAATAGTAGGCCTTTAGACAGTAAGGGCATAGTGCTTAAATGCCTCCTTAATAAGTAGTTTATTATATTCTTTAGGTATATTTCTTAAGGTTATAGGAAATTTCTTATTTATTAAATTAATAATCTAATTATAAGAGTTATTCTTTATCCTAGTCGCTTTATTTATATTTATTATATCCCCTAAGAACATTTATTAAAGTTAAAAAATACTTTTTACCTACTATTTTTAAGAGGCTATTATTACATTTTATATTCTTAAGTCTATTGGTAAAAATCGAAATAGGGATATAAATCTCCAGTTTAAGAATACTTAAAAAAGAACTATAGCCATTAAAACTAAAACTATAATTATTGCATATACTAAATAAATAGCATTTCTATTCTTATCTTTTATAATAAAGAAAAGCCTAATAAGATATAGCTCTATTATATATATACTAATAAAAGTTTAATTAAGAGCATAAGGATAAAGAACTCCTTTAGTATTATAATTATTTTAATAAAAGTTTAAGATTATATATTATTATAAAAGCCACATAAGGCTAAAGGTAAGGACAATAAAGATAGAGATAAGTAGGGATATTATATAATAGATTAATGCGATATATATAAAATTCATATAAATAGGAAAGGTAAAACCCTATTTTACTGAATATAGTCCTATTTTTTAAACCTATTTATCTTAGGGGCTAATATTAAATAATAAAATAAGAATATAATATAAAACTAAACTGTTTATCTAAAGAAGTATTATAGAACTTATAGAAAAGGATTAAAGCACTATATAAGAAAAAAAATAATTTAATAATTTAGGAAGATTTTAAGTAAGGATTTTAGCCACTTTACTAGCTTTCTATATATCCTAGATATTTAACACTAATTCTTTAATTAAAGCCATAAAAAAAAAGGCAATAGAGATAACTAAAAATACTTATATAAATAAGAAGGTAAAATAGAAGGTCTAAATAAACTCTTCCCTTAAAGAGTAGGTCTTAATACCTTTAAATTCCGCTAAATACTATAAAAGTATAGGTAGAAAGATTAAAAGGGTTATTAAGGCTATAATTAATAGTAGACCGGTAATTATTAAGATAGTATGCCTAAGCACTTTAGCGTTTTCTATAAATAAAAATAAGCTATAGGTTTAAATAAGCTAGTCTACCTAATTAAAGGCGCCTATTTAAGCCACTAAAACCGACTAAATCGATAGTATTATAATTAAGATACTATAAGTTATTATTATATAAACCTAAGCGGATTTATAAGATAAAGCTAAGCTAGGCTAAATTATCTTATTAAGAGAGAATTTAATACTTTTAGGTGTTATATATTCTAGGAGGTAATAGATCTCGCTTTAGTAAGCTATATATGCCGCAATTTAAATATTAAATTAAATAAATACTAAATTTATAAGTAGGTAGTTATTATAAAGCTGCTAATCTTTAATCCTCCTATTAAGCTTATTTAACTCTTTTTAACACTAACTTATAATATTAACCTTTTTAGAGAAAGGTATAATATAGGATAATTAAGATAGTCCTATAATTAGGAGTCTATAGGTAGGTTAGTCGCTTTTAGTAAGAAATATATACTATAATCTATTACTATTATACTTCTTATAATTAGTAGTTAAGAACCCCCTATTGTCCCTATTGCCTTTACCTACTTTTTAGGTTTTAATATTTTTTAAAGTAATATAAGAGGCAACTTCTTTATATCTTACTCTACTTTTACTTTAGCGCCTTTATTTAGTATAATATGCATTTTTAATTAAGATTATCTCTATAACTTCTAGCTGCTAGATAATTCTATTTTACTTATTAACCATTTAAAGAAATACTATTAAATCTTTATTTACCTATATATTCTTTACTCCCTTTAGAAAATAGTTAAAGAGATATTATAAATCCCTATCGTTATAAATTTAGGTAGAAATAAAATCGATAAGAATAATTACTATTAAAGGCCTTATTTATTAGTTAGCACTAATAAAATATATTTACTATACTTTAATATAGACCTTTATCTTATAGAAGATTAATATATAAACCTATATAATAATAGCAATAGATATTATAAGATAAGCCTAATACAATTAGCTATTATTTAGTTAAATATTACCTTAAGCTAAAGTATTTAGACTAATAACCTATAAGTTATTAATACTACTTTTAGTAAGTCGATTGGAATTAAGATAATATCCCTATCTATTAATATAATTTAATAGTATTAACACCAGTATTATAAGTGCCATTAATAGGGCAAATAGGAATAGTAATATTCTTAAGTAGTAAAGGAAAAAATATATATCTAAATTATATTTTTTTATAATATCTAAATCCTTTTTATTCTATAACTATTTAATAGAGATAAAGAAACCTAAAGGTTCTAAATTTACCTATATTAAATAAATCTATTATTTTATTTTTACCTTATTCCATTAAGAATTAGCTTTTAAGAATATAATACTGCACCTAAATAACCTTATAAGATATAATATAATTTATTTCTTAATAATAGGAAGAATATAAACTGCAATATAAAAATTATAAAATTACTGCTTAATACTACAATAAAGCTTAAAATACTAATTCCTTTATTATATTAAGTGCCGCCTAATTGCCTATTAGTATTACTTCTTATAAAATAATAGTTAATAAGAGCATAAGTTCTAGTTTTAATTATTAAGTTTATCTTCTTATATCTAACTAAAGTATTCTCTATACTTTAGCATAAGGTAAAAACTAGCTAAGGCAAGACATAAGGATATAAACTGCTATATATAACTTAAATTATATCTTTTATTGACTATATATAACTGTATTTAACTTAAGAATTTCTTTTCGTCCTTTAAAGTGTCTTATACTAGGCATTTAAGTTAAATTAAGACTTTAGAAACTTATTATAAAGGGTTATCGTTTTAGACTTATAGGGAAATATTATAATATACTTAAAAAGAAGTCTAATAGTATCCGGTTTAATGGATATATATATATCTTAACTTATATATTATAGTCTTATATAACTATATAGAGCATAAGAATGCCATATAGTATAATACAGTATATAGTTTATAAGTTTAGTATTAATAGCCTATTAATATTAAATAATAGAGATATACTATAAAAGGTTTTACTAAGATATAAACCCGCCGTTTTATAAATAACTTATAGCCGTATTAATATCTTCCTTTGCTATTATATTTTAAATTACATATAAATTATTTATAAGGCCTTATTAGACTTAAAATAAAGTTGCCGACAATAGTATATAATTAATAGAAGGTCGGCTATAATTACTTCTATAACTATATAATTACCTATTAAGGGATCGTTAACTACTATATACCCTATTTAGTTACCGATACTAAAGATCTAGCTAAAGATAGTGCTAAAAAGCCGGCTTCTATAGTATAATTAGTATTATAAAAGCCAACTATCTCCTTTTAAGGTATATCTATTAAGATTAGAATATTAAATACTATATTAACTAAAGTAATAAGGCTGCTATTGCCATATTATCTATTTAAGATATTAAGATATAAGTTAATAAAGTATAATCTTATATTATGCATTAGTAATATATTTTATTTTATAAATTCTAATAGTCTATTTAATAATCTATTAATATAACTATTAATCTATTATACTATAGCGTTTATTTAATATACTTATTAATAGTAAGCCTAATATAATAGGAATAGCCTCTAGTATATACTATATATTTCTTTATATATACTTAAAGGGACACTAAGAAGCCTTTATTAAATAGTCTAAATATTACTAATCTAGGTTTTTTAATAATATCTTCTAGCTTTATAAAATATTTCTTAATTAGGTTAAAGTCCGGCAGGTAGAAGGTAAATAAATAAACCCCGCTATAGCCTTAATATATATTGGCTTACTTATCTTTATAATAGGAAAATATATTATCTATAGTAAGTATAAGTCCTAATAACGCCTAGTTAATAAGATCTTTATAAAAAGCGGCATAAGAGTATTATTATTTTATTTTTATTTAATAGTACATTAAGCGGTAAGGCTATTAAATACGGCATATCGTTTCTAAAGTATAATATTTTTATAATATCTAATATAGTCTAGGGCGTCTTTATCGATTTAAAGAGGCAATACCTAGCTTTAGGTCTATAAACGGTTTAAATATTATAAATAATAGTCTAAGCTATTTAAAAGTTATTATATTAGGCTAGATTATAGCCTATATTTATAGTAGATAGAGGTTAATAGCCGTTATAGTTAGCCGTAATTAGCAGTAGCATTTAAAAGTAATATACTATAACACCTAAGGATTTTAAGTGCTAATTCCTATTTAGCATTCTATAATATGCACTATAGAAGCTTAATTAGCTATAAGTTAATTTGGCTTAAGAACTTTTATTAGAAAACTAAAGCGGCCTTTAATTTTAATTGGGACTATATACTTATTTGCTCTATAGTATTATATATAATAATAAATAATTAAGTTAATATCGATATATTGTCGTCCTCCTTTTAATTAATTATACGGCCAGAGTTATAATAAATATCTAAAAGTAGCAGTATATCTAAAAGTGGTAGTGCATCTAAAAGTGGTAGTACGTCCAAAAGTGGTAGCATATCTAAAAGTGGTAATATGTCTAAAAGTGGCAGTGCGTCTAAAAGTGGTAATATATCTAAAAGTGGCAATACATCTAAAAGTGGTAGTATATCTAAAAGTGGCAGTATATAGGAATAAGTATAGAAACCGAATGCTTATAGCTATAAGAAGGATAATATATATAGCCCTATAGTCTACCAGCTAATACTATTTAGTCTTAAGTGCAAAAGAATTAATTATAAGTCGTTATATTATATTATTCTAGCTATATATCTTATTCTTATGTTAATATTTTCTACTAGTAGAAAAAGAAAGTAAGGGGAATAACGACGCTAGGTATTAACTGTAGGTTATATAGTGGCAATAAACCCCGACTATTTCCTTACCTAGAATCTGCAGTTTCCTAAAGTAAACCTATAAATGTGAAAATACCTACTATTACTATTATTACTACTATACTATACCTTACCTCTTATTAATAATAAATAGTATTATCTTATATAATAGTAAGATATTAGTATATATTATAGCTATACCCCTTTAAGATAGTAAGATATTTAATTACTTAACTATTATCTTTAGGGGTTATAATAAGCTTTAGGTCAGCTAGTTTAAATATATTATAATAGTCTTTAATGTCCTTAAGCACTTAGCCCTTTAGCTAATACTATTGCTAAAAATAGGATTTAATATTACTGCTAGGTTAAATAGCTAATTAATATAGCTAATAGATAAATATTTAATAGTCTTAATTAAGCTAAATAATATCCTCTATTGCTACTTAATATTGCCTTTTTAATTATAGTAATAGAAAGTAAAGAGAAAAGCAGTTTTATTATTTTCTCTATTAATTATAGTCCCCTTTCCTTTATATTATACTAACCTTAAGCTAATACCAGCTAACCCTAAGCTAATGCCAGCTAACCCTAAGTATAGGGTTAAGGTTATTTTAGGCTAATTAAAGACTTAATTTAAGCTTACTTAATTTAAGTTTAAATTTTAAGCGAGATAACCTAGTTTATTAGCCGATTATAATTTAATTACCTCTTAATAGTTCCTAGGGTTATTTTTTAGCTAATTAGCTATTTAGCTTTAATTAAAGCGATTTAAATTAAATTTTACTACCTTATAACCCTATTTTAGTATATAATTTAACCTAAATCGCGTCTTAATAGTTCCTAGGGTATTTTAACCCTCTTAGGCCAGGCTGCTTTATACCCTTCTTATATACCCTCTAAAAGCAATTTTATAGCTAATACGCTAGAATTAGCTTATAGGCTACTTTTTATTTTCTATAAAATTCATTTAGGTATAAAATTAAAAAAATTAACTTATAGCTATATAACTATAAAACCGATTTATATATATTCCTTCTAATTAATATATTAAAGTTAATATTTATTAATTAAAAGTATAAGGTAGGCTTAAATTACTTACTTTATAGCTATATTACTACTTACCTTATAGTCCTATTAATATATTATTTAGCCTTATATAATAATACAGCTAGCTTTAAAAGGTTAATTAAGCTAAAACTAAAAGGTATATTAAGGTCAGTATATTATTAATTAAAAGTATAAGGTAGGCTTAAGTTATATACCTTATAGCTAAACTGCTATTTACCCTATAGACTTACTATTATATTATTAAGCTTAATATAGTTATATAATTAGTATTAAAAGATAATTAGGCTAAGACTAAAAGGTAAGCTAAAAGCTGCCTACCTTATAGCTCTTTTAACCCTATAGGGATTTAACCTTAAGTATAGGGTTAAGGTTATTTCTAGCCAATTAGCTACTTAACTTCTATTAGCCTAACCTAATAAGGATTTAACCTTAAATATAGAGTTAAGGTTATTTTTTAACTAATTAGCTATTTAGCTTTAATTAAGATAATTTAGATTAAATTTTACTACCTTATAACCCCATTTTAGTATATAATTTAACCTAAATCGTCTATAAATAATACCTAGGGTTATTCCTAAGAGCTTAAGGTTAACTACCTTTTGTCTTATAGTTCTAGAGGAATTATAGTTCTGGCGGAATAGCCTATATATCTGACTTTTTTAGCCAATTAGATTATACTGTTACTTACCCTAACCCTACCTGCGGTTATAGTTCTGCCAGAACTACAGCCGGACTAGCGACTAGGTTAAGGACTATATCCCTTCTTAAGAGACTTATATACAGGCTAAATAGCAGATAAGGTTGTAATTATATTAGGCGGAGTTATATAGTTCTTATTAGAAGTAAATTCGATATTATATAAAACTCTAATACAATCTTAGAAGTACTTTATTATATGTTAAGGCTTAAAGTTACCTTTTTTCCATAACCCTAAAACTACACTATAATTATACTGAAGGTAAAGAATAAAGATATCTTATAAACAGCATTTAAATATCTAAGAAAAGAACTCTTAAGGAAGTCTTATAGCACTTAGTAGTTAATATTGAGCCTATTTCTTAAGTTCGAGGCAGCAGCTCTTATCATACCTGAGCGGGTGTGATCTCTCTCCTCTGGCTTCTGCCCTCGTGGTCTCTTATCTCCAACCTGGCATGAAACTAGCATCTTGAGCAAATATGCGCGCTCAGCCAAGCGTGTCCCATCAGACTCACCCCTTCTCCCCAAAGCAGGTGCCAAAACACAGGTCACGATGTCACTGCTTGGAGAATCGTTTCTCTCCAATTCCACCTCCATCTTGGTATCGTCAAATCCCATCGGCTTTTCTTTACGAAGTCGATAGTACAAATGCAGTCCTGACGCCTGTGTGTTCAGAACCATGTCAAGCCTGACAGCGTCATCCCAGATGGAGCTCACTTGCTCGCTTAGATCCTTAGTTTTGACATTCGGGGGGAGCAAGCCAACTAGATGATTAGTCAGTTCCTTGAAGCTCTTCTCTTGGGACTCCTTGTGTTTGTTGCTCCCACGTAGAGTGAGCGGGCCCTGAAGCAATGTACTTGTTCTGGCTTTCCACAAATCGATCTGGCGGGATCTTTCTTCTTGATCTGCTGGAGATGATTCTTTTGAAGGCTCTGGTCATGATGTTAGCGCCCCTAGCGGAAAAAGAAAGGGAAGGGTAGTGTGTACTCAAAGAATCGAGCAATTCGCACATTGCCGGAGGATTTCCTGCCCAAACGAACCGACCAAACACATGCTGGCCCAAGAATCCCCATATATACGCCCTGACGACGGATGACGGACTCAAATCCCTGCACATGTAATTGGGATCTAGGTCTAGCATATCAGCCATCTCTCTGATTGGGTTGGAAGAAACTTTGATGTCCGCGGGCCAGTTGTGATAGTACTGGTAGGCAAAGTCTCTGATATTGCGACGTAGCAACGTTACTTTGTCAATAAAGAATTTGTCATCAAAGGGCTTGAAGCCGCGATCGTTGACCAGATGTGAGTTTAGGTCTCTTGCGCTTTGTTTCCAAAGAGCTTTGTATTCTTCCACCTCAGCTGTTGTTTGACTGAGGGCTTGATTCACTTCCTCCGCCTGGTTGTGGCTCTGGCTTAGAAGATCCTGGTATTGCTTATTCTTTGAGACTTCAGCGGCTAGGGCATGGTGAAGATCATGTAATTGCTTTTTGAGATGATCATCAGGTTGCTGGTTCGGCCTAGGAGGCAGTGCCGGGCTGGTCATGGCAGCAGAGCTTTCATATGGCGACATGCTGTCTGTGCCATTCTGCGTGTTTGTTCCTGGAGCGCTAGCGTAGCCCTGCACCGGAGGCTAAAATGAATCATTAATATCACCTAGGGATGCGAGGGGGGACTATAAACCTACAGTTCCCGACATAAGTTCTGTGTTCCTTTGATCGAGACCCATTTCGTATTGAGAGAAGTGAGAATCCATTATCGAAGGTAGTTAAGTTGACTGAATTACAAAAAAGGACGGAGATCTGATGTTCCTCAGGATTGTAAAAGCTTGGGGTATGCTAAGTAGAGATAAAGGAACTTGGATAAGGTGTAGGACGGACGTGTGCTGTTGAGGCTCTAGCCGCCCAACTCATCGTGATAAATCAGGCTGTCAAGTCAAGAGACCAATGAGGCTATGTGGCTGCAGAACATCTGACCAAACGGAGGAGGGAAATAAGGTGTGATTGGCAGTTTAAAGTCAATATTATGCGCAACCTCACATCCCCCAAAGCCATTTTCATCCTAAGAAAAGATCTGGCCATTGCTGTACAGACCTTTTGGCTTGCCTAGAAGACCTAACTGAGAGGTTGCATCAACCGGGCTGTACTGTAGCATTTCTGACCACCATCCACAAATTGTTCGCCCGGCTACTATGAGTAAAAAATCGAAATAAGGCTGCCAGTCTGGAACCGACGTTACACAAGCATATAGCCCCCAACAAGGCGTCAACATGCATATTTCCATTTTCAAGCGACTTCAGAGCGGGCGGCTCGATCACCAATCACAAAGCCTGCCGTCGAGTATTTCAGCTGGTTTCCTCGGCGAAGTGTATGGCAGGCCTCATTTTCCTTTATCGTTCACCGATTGTAGATGCATTGGAATGACACAGCCCGGTCGCCAAGACATCACCCGGGATTTTCAGCCGCAGCTGAGGATGCATTGAAACCTAAAGGATCAGCAAGCGCAAATAGGCGCCAGCCTTGGATATTGATCAATGATCAATTTTATGAAGTCATGGCAAAAATAGCTAGCCTGATTACAAGCGAATGATTGCCTTCAGAACCTCGGTCTTAATAGCCTCGTATGCTCAGAAATGATATATTATCTGCGAACTAACGAAGAGGGAGCCTGACGACTGTATATACCACTCAAGTTTTTCATTAGGCAGTTACTGCGTTTTCTTACTTTATTATTTGTTTCGAGTGCTTGATCACCCAGAATCTCAGCTAAAATCATTTACCCGATCCCAATATGCCTCTCTTTCGGTCAAAGTCTCAGCGTATCCTCACCAAGGGTGACAGCGTCTGGTCGCTGAAGAATGTCGTTGACCGCGTGCGGAAGAAGAAGAATTCCAACCTTGACGATCTCATGATTATCGGTATTGACTTTGGAACCACGTACGCTCCTACTAATCCTGCAACGGCTAGAAATGATTAGCTAACTAATTTTCAAGATACTCTGGCGCTGCATGGGCTACTGTTGCAGACATCGAAGCTGATGGTGTCAACATTGTCACCAGTTGGCCAGACACCGGAGTTCAAGAAGGCAAAGCTCCGACTGAACTCTTCTATGAACATGGCAAGACTATGTGGGGCTACGGAGTTCCTCGTGATGTTGATCCTGTACGATGGTTCAAATTGCTCCTTCTGAAGGATGAGGATCAACCACCAGAGATTAAAGGCCATGAGTACCTCATAAAGGCTCGCAATATGTTGGCCGATGAAGGGAAATCCACAGTGGACGCTATCGCTGACTATCTACGACTTCTATGGGGTCATGTGCTCGAGACAATAATCAAGGCACGCGGTAAGAATGTCGTGGAAGCTCTCTGTTTCCATGTTGTCATCACTGTCCCCGCCATTTGGAAGAACTACGCCCGTGATGCTATGCTTGAGGCTGCCCAAAACGCTGGTATTACGGCTACTCGTCGCGCAGGGGCGACAACTATCTCATTTGCGCCTGAACCTGAGGCTGCAGCTCTCGCTTCGATCTGTGAGAGAGCAGAAGACCTAGACGAAGGTGATGTTTTTGTGATTTGTGACGCGGGCGGCGGAACAGTGGTAAGATATACCAACTTTCAGGTGCATCATGAACTAATTGCTTATCTGACTTAGGATCTCATTAGCTACAAGGTTGAAAGTATAGATCCCGTTGCCCTTCAGGAGGCCGTTGTCGGTTCAGGTGAGAGATCCTTATTTGAACTTGGAAATATGAAACGAGACTAAAAGTTGATGTAGGCGGTTTATGTGGAGGTATTTTCGTGGATCAACAATTCCAACGCATCTGTAAAACAAGACTTGGCCGTCATTGGAGTAGCCTCAGCCAGACAGGTATCTTGGAGATCATGAAAGACGAATGGGAGAACGGGATCAAGCGACACTTCAAACCTGTCAGTTCCTCCAAAGAGTTCATTGTCAAGATTCCTGCCGAGGCCTTCAAGGGGGCGGGGGCAAGTGGAATGAATGACAGTTCAAAGAAGCCGATTATAAAGGATGGCCGGATTCACTTCACGAGGTCAGTGGCTTCTGTATCCTCACACTCTGTGGCTTACTACGTAGCTGACAAATACCACTTAATAGCGAGGACATTGAACAGACCTTCATCAACAGCTTTACTAGCATTGCGACTCTACTGGATGCACAGATCGATCAGGCGAAGAAATCAAAGCTCACAGTCAAGGTTGGTGTTTATGCCCTATGCCAAATTTCGTTTCTAACAATACTTAGGGAATTATTCTTGTGGGAGGCCTTGGATGCAGTCCCTACCTTCAAGAATACTTGAAGACAATATACAAGAGGAAAAGCATTGACGTCTTACAAACAGACGGAATGAAACCGTACGTATCACCACACTACAATATTTATGTCCTTTTAACTTACGCGTCACCAGTCGAACAGCAATTTGTCGAGGAGCAGTCTACAAAGGCCTAATCGGTGGTGCAGAAGCCGCAGTCGCAGCTACAGGAGGCCCTAACGCAGGACCCTCAAGCAAAAATGGCAGAGCACTAAACCTACTTGAGCACAAGAGCCCCGTGACTATCACTTCAACTCTTTCAAGACTCAGCCTCGGCGTCGTTACCAAAAGGCCTTTCGATGAAGATATCCACGCTGTGGCAGATAGGTATTGGGACGATGAAGAAGACTGCTACTACGTCAATGGAGTTATGAACTGGTACATCAAAAAGGTTTGTTCACCAGAGTCCCGTTCTACACTCTGACTAACTCTTTATTCAGAGCCAGAACGTACAAAAGAATGAACCACTAAGAAAATCCTTTTGGCGAACTTTTGAGGACAGAAGTGCGTACGAGGACTATCTCTCCGATGCCACAGAACTTATAGTGCAGTGCGACCTCGAGAGTCCTCCTGATATGGAGAACTACTTGGTTACCAAGTTCTGTGGAATTGAGATATCCTTGGCAAAGAGCTTTGAAGACCTGAATGACTATGATAGTCCAAGTGGGAAGCGAGTCAAGAAGATCGACTTTGACATAGAAATGGTTCCATCAGGGGCTTCGGTTGAGTTTTCTGTTTATGAGAGTGGCCGAAAAATTGGGTCGAGTGGTATGGGTAGTATCATGGGCAGTGCATGAATGTGGTATGCATTAGAGCTGTAAAGTAAGTTTATCTCTTTAATGGAAACACTTCTATGATAATAAATATTACGGTGTCATTTTCACATAATTTTCTAAACTTCAAGCAATACACTCGTTTCTCTTTCTTCGGACCGTCGTTTCTCTTCTGCTTTTGTTCGGATCGTTCTCGTATGATAAGCCCTTTTCCAAAATTTCTTAAACTTGTTACCTCGAATATCATCGTCGTGATACTGCAACCCGCCGCCGGGGAAGAAAATCGGCAGCATTGAAAGGCCAGCTTTCGGTACCCATTTTTCCAGCTCCACTAATGCTCCCTGGACCCCAGAAGCGTAGATAATCTTGTCTTGGTTTGACTTATGTGACGTGAAAGGGTTCCAGGTGTTGAGACTGAAGGGTAGAGATTTCGATTCCGTATCTTTGATCTTTTCAGTGGGGGTTGGTTTCAACGTTGCTAGCCATTCTGGCGCCCCGTCTTCCTCTGCCATCGAAGATACCCAGGAAGGCATAGGAGCTTGTTCACGCGAGCCAGGCTGGGCATGATGACTTGGTCGGTCAGTACCTTGTGATACCCATGACTTGACAGCAGAAAGTCCTTGGATATCTTCATCCAAGTTGACGTCAGAACTAGGATCATCTTTGTAACATTCTCGCCTACCGATAATAGTAGACGCATGGGAGAACTTGGTCAGGTGAAAGTTCGAAGATGTAGGGTGTCTAGAAATCCCAGCAGCCAAGACATTCTGTAACATTCCAAGTCCTCCAGTGGCAATCAAAAACCAAGTGTGTCTCTTGAGACCTGATATCGATATCAAAAGACAAACCCACAATATTGAGAGTATCAACGAAATCCAGCGCGTCTCGGTCCGAGGGATGGGTATATGAGTGGCGAGTCGCTCCAAATCCCAAGAGCCAGGCGAGCTAATAAACACCATTACATGAAGATGGCCGTTGCCCCTAGTAAGGCAAGTCACCTTATCATGAGTTGAGAAACTCGGTGTACCCCATTTTTCTTCTATCCATTGTGGTAGTGAACAAGTAATCACCACTAGAGTTATACCGGCCAGTGCGACGACGAGAATGGCCCAGTCATTATAAAGAATACCAGGTAGAATGACTATAATGAGCTGGACTAAAAGGGTAGTCCACCCAAGCCACCAGATGAGATCACACTGCGGAGTCGATGCCGGGTTCAAATGGAAGATGTCGATTCTAATAGACTCAGCCCGACCGCCTTCACTTATCGGTCGTGGATCGACAGAGTTATGAATCTCATGGTCACGAAGTATTCGTCCCAAAACCCAAGAATGATTATGTCGAACAAATCCATTGGAGCAGTTAACGACGATTGAGGGACAGTCAGTCTCCGGTACTAGCTTCATGCTTCCTACAGCGGCAAGAAGATTTGTGAAACTGTACGTAGCCCAACCGAATGAAAAGGCCACAGGTGTGATAGAGATGTGAGTTTTTGTTCCGGGTATACGTAGTCTGTAGCCAACGAGTTGGGTTATAGCGGCTTGCACGATGTCGCTTCCTATTAACAGAAGAATGCTGAGGATATCACCTGGATTAGCCCATTGGCTACCAAGGTCTTGTGCAGAAGTACTCATGATGTTGAGGACAAAGAATATTAGATGTTGAAATTATGAAGAGGTCAGAACCACTGCGTATTGCTGAGGTTACTGATCAACACAGTCTACATGTATGAGATAACAGTGGTTTTAATGCTAAGCACTGAGTTGGAATTCACGTCGGAGAACAATTGTGCAAAAATCATTTGTTGGCTCCAGTGCCCCGTGCTTCTGTGAATACATAGCCCGCGCGCCTGCATAAAGTGAAGTATCTAAGAAACTTTCAACCAAGGCTTCAAAAACATACAAGATCAAGATGACAGGCGTTGTTGGCCGAGGAGCTAACAGACAGCCTTGTTCTAGCCCCTGGGCTTACACATTACATAAATGCCGCGCCCCCAAAAGACATAGCTGAAAAGCGAGCGACACATACTCGACCAAAGAGAATTCATCATACGACAGCAAGCGCTTTTCATTACCTATTTCGGTTCTGCGTAGCTTCGTTGCCTAAATATGCGACGTGACGAGTCGCTCCCTCTGCAGCTCGCCCCGTGCTTGGCAGCAAGTCTATTAGCTTGGAGTAAAAGCAGGCTGTACACACGTCACCAAGTTGGGTGTACTTGCAACTGCGGCCATTTCGTGTGTTGCTATCATTGGATGCAATAATTCCAAATGTGTAAATGCAATCAGTAGGGTTGAAAATAGCACTAACAAAAGTACAAAAACACTAGGCTATACTTTATTGCGTTTCTCTTTCAGCCCACCGACTTACAAGCAACCCTTCTTATATTTCCAACATTAAATCTCAGCACTGGATATAGCCTGATTTGCTCAATTGAACTAACCATGGATCGGAATATTTCCTCAACTCAATCAGCTGGGATTAACAAAGGTACTTCGCTTCTGCAAACCAAATCATCAGTAAATCTCTAATGGTTAACACAGCGGTCGAAACTCTCTTCAACGACATCTTAAAACAACTGGCCGCCACAGACGTTTTTAGTAAATCCGACACAGCTAGTATTTTCATTGTCTATGCACACGACAATAAACAACTCGGCACCGCCAATGCTTCATGTGTCATTCATCTTATCCAATGGCTGCAAGAAATCAGAACACGCACAATTTCTGACCGAGCGCCTCTTCCTCTTCTCTTCTACCGCACAGATGATTCTGGTTCTGTTAGAAACATTCTATCTAGCCAGTTTTGTCTCCTGCCACAAGAGAATATCTCAGATGATGGTACTATCCATCGCGTGGACAAAGTTGTCGTTTGCGGGTCTAAGCTTTTGAAGAAGTACTATGATGATCCTTTCACTTCACCGTTTCTTGAAGCTATCAAAACGGCATACTTGAAGGCACAAAACGAGCCCAGTAAATCAGAGACGCCGGAAGACGCTATTCGGGGTGTTATCGAAGCTCAATGTCAATCCAACGGGTTTCATCATGTCCTCACCGAGCTTGGACTTTTGATGTTACGGTCTCCCCATAAAGAGCATCACAAGAGTGTCATCCCAGTCACACTGGACGGAAGTCTTATGGAGTGGCTTCCATTCTGGGACAGCTGCGATGTCGTTCTGAAGCTCAAGTCCACAGCAACAAGCCATCAGCATCAACTCTTCTTCAAGCTCCTAGCACAGATTTACTCACAAGAACACAGATTGATCAATCAGTACAAGGACTGCTACGACCTGAGTTGTCGTGAACTGCAGAGCCAACCCACGCTCTCCAGGAGCAGGACTCAGCAGATCATTGATATGGCAATACTCAAAACGCAAAGAGCCATTTCTGACATTGAGAGTGCAGCTTTTCGTGGTCAGCGGAACTTGAATCAGACCAGAAGCCATCACGAGACAGTTCGCGGAGTTTATGACAAACTTGATTTTCTCACGAGCACAGCTGAGACAAAGTTGGACGAGAAAACATTCAAACGTATTGTCGAATGGTTATCTACTTGCTCATATCAGCTCCATCACGAGTCAGTCTCCAAGAAGGTGATGGAAGGATCGGGTGAGTGGATTACCAATCACCCTAACTACCAAGATTGGATGTCCTCAACTTCGTCTTCCACCCTCTTCATACACGGCGTTCGAGGCTGCGGAAAGTCTTCAATCTTTTCGGTCATTGTCGATCAGCTTCAGGGTCAAGTTCGAGATAACAAAAATCGGATGCAGATTGCATATTATTACTGCTCGGGTGCGCAGTCAGAGTCAGAACGGGCCAATCCTGACGCGATTCTTCGAAGTATCATCAGGCAGCTGGCAGTGGACGAGACAACGCGCGGAGTTGACCCCATTGTCGTATCAGAGTACGAGAAGTCGACTAAGCATCAGAATAACGTCAGCAGACTCGGCATCAACGAGTGTTCAACGCTTCTCCAGCAGTTGACATCGAACAAGACTACAATCATAGTATTCGACGCCATCGACGAGCTAGAAATTCTTGATCGTTCCAGGCTTATTCAGGCCTTTGAAGATGTCGTCACAGAATCAGACGGCGTTATCAAATTGCTAATGACAAGTCGAAACGACACCCAGATCAAGAAGCTCATGCACATGGCGACTCCCATTGAGGTATCCAAGGAGCACAATCACCATGATATTATAAGTTTCGTGGAGACGCAAGTCACCTCCATTGTGCGTAGTCGGACGTTTGTAGACGAGGATGCGCCGCAGGGTCTACTCGAGAGAATTCGTGATGCCTTGATTACCGGAGCCCAAGAAATGTGAGTTTATAAACGAATCATGTCTATGTCCGTTACTAACTAAGCTCTAGGTTTTTATGGGTTGAACTACAAGCCCAGACGCTCATCCACAAGAAGTCTGTAATGGATGTTCTAAATGCTCTTGAACAAGGCCTGGCCGACAACCTGGACAAGATCTACGAGGCGACCTGCGAAGGTTTCCTTACTTTGGACGATACAGCAAAGGCTGTCGTTGAAGGTGTTTTCTGCTGGATTCTCTATGCGAAACGGCCATTTACTACCGAAGCTCTCAATTCTGCACTACGACTGCATCCTGAGCTGGCTAGTCACCCTCCAGACATACGTCTTCCGGACCTGACTGATGTGTGCTCGAACTTGGTGGTTCTCGACTCAGTTACCAATACACTGCGCTTGTGTCATCCCTCAGCTCGAGACTTTATGAAACATCGTGGCATGTTTTCAGAGGTTCGAGGCCATCGTTTGATGGCTTCAGCTTCCCTTCGGACATGTTCTCGCAACCTGCTACCGGATCCCGGTGCAGCTTCAACGCTTGAAGTGATTGATGACTTATCACTTTACAGCGCTATATACTGGCCGCAACATCTCAAGGCGTCAGAAGTGAGTAACGCTGTACCGCCCTGGATAATCAATGATCTCAATGACTTCGTGTTGGGTGACGAAGGATGTGACGTTGATCCGACTTTCGTATGGTGGTTGGGCTGGATCGATCGACTTTTGGAGACGCTACCTCCTTATCACAGCCTTAGATTGACTCATGCATGTCTTTCATTGACTGAAGGATCATCCGCACTGCCCACTGCTGCTGTATTCGGGTTGAACAGTTTAGCTGAGCTCGTGTTCGATCGGGGACAGAGCATAAACTTGGAACAACGCATCAAGGATGCCTATACACCACTCTATCTAGCCTGCTCCTTTGGACACAAGGTCGTTGCATCGACTTTGATCCAGAACGGAGCAGACAAAAACGTGCTTTGTGGAGAATATGGCAGTCCATTGCAAGTCGCATGCTTCAAGGGGCATGTTGATGTCATTGAACTCCTTCTGAGTTGCGGCGTTTCACCAAAGGTTTCTACTCCAGTTTTCAAGAATGCTTTGCATGCTGCCTGCGAGGGCGGCCAATCAAGTGCGGCAGAGCTTCTCATCAACACAACTTCAATTATCGAAACAGAGACAGACTACGAAGATGCCCTGCAGATGAGTTCTGAGGTTGGCTTTCGCAACGTCTACGAGCGATTAATGAAGCCAGACATGACACGAAAGTTCAGACGGGGCACCATTGACAAAACGCGCCAAGAAATGCGCATTCTTGGGATCATCAAGAAAGACCGAGTGGATATACTACAATGCGAGCTGAAATCTGACCCTGAAACGAGAAAGAGTATTCCACCAGATGCAGTAGCAATTTCTGCTTTGCGCGGTCACGTCAATATGGTGGAGTACCTTCACAGTCTGGGCATGGGTCTTGAGGAAGAAGGCAAATTTGGGTCACCATTGAGGAGTGCAAGTATACAAGGAGAGTTTCGCGTTGTGAAAAAGCTACTTGATCTAGGCTCTGACCCCAATGCAAAGGGCTCGAAAGGAGACGCCCTTCAAGCTGCTGCTAGCAAAAGAAACGTGCCCATTGTGAAAATCCTCATCTCTCACGGAGCAGATGTCAACCAACAAGGACCCCCTCGTGGTTCTCCTATTCAAGCTGCTGCTTACCACGGCTACGAAGATGTGGTCAAGTTGCTCATTGAGGAAGATGCTGAGATTTACTCCGAAACTTACAAATTCAAGGATGCTCTGTATGCGGCCGTGCAGGGAGGACACGACCAAATTGCGGCCTTTTTGCAGGAGAACTATCCGCCACCCCGTGGTCGAGTCTTGCCTGCAATCGCTCGTGGCGACGAGCACAAGCAATCGTCATACTTTGATCGCCACCCGTTGGGTGTCAATAGAGATGATAGTCCACATCCTGAGTCTAGTGGTGAGGATGAAGAGTCACAGCGCGTCTCACCCCAAGAACCAAACGATAAACCAGGAAGCCAGAACATTGAAGACACGCATCCACTAGTTCTCGCCGCGGGAATCGGAAACATACCGATTGTCCGACAAGGACTACAAGAAGACCACATCGACGAGGATATCATTACAAAGGCGCTTGCCGCGGCAGCTGGACAAGGAAAACATCAAGCCCTTGAGGTGCTCTTGGAAGAAGGCCTGAGACACGTCTCGTATCTTAGGAAGCCAAAAGAAAAGGCTCTCATTGCCAGTGTAGAGAAGAAACAGCCAGAATGTCTTAAAGCCCTAGCAGACTCACTAAACGGTACCATCACCGTTATATCATGGAGTTTTGCACTTCAGTGGGCTGCAAGTGCTGGACAGACCATCACAAACCAACTTCTCGAGTTGGACTTTGTTCCCTGGCAATTCACTGATATGAGAGGTTTAGCATCGTCCTTGGGCTACTCATTGCTGGATAGCATTTACTCAGACCCCATTTCTGCTTGCAGGGACGCTCTCAATAAGTCCTACTCTGTGGGAAGCGATCAGGTGGCAAATCAGATCTGGAGTTGGATCTTGTCCAAAGGACGTGGGATATTGATGGCCAATCGCAAAGAATGGGATGCATTAGCCCTTGTCGCGGCAAAACATGCTGACGTCTTAGTTCTCGACCAATTAGTAACACTCACGGACGAGTGCGAGGACATGCCTGGCGGGCCAGAGCTACGTCTTGGGGATCTTCTCATTAGCGCCGTTCGTGGTGACAGGGCCAACAGTCTGGACCACATACTCAAAAAGATCATTAAGAGGTCTAATGCTTACGACATGGTTGCCCCAGCATTCCTAGAGGCATGTCGAACAGGCTACACTGATACAACGAGAGAGTTGCTGGATTATGACGCCGACTTTTCTCTTGACACGGACATGGTCATTCAAGGAATAGTAGCAGCCTCAGCAGCAGGTCATGGGGTTCTCGTGCTCAAGCTATTGGACTTCCTGGGCCCGGAGGAACAGGAGAAAGCCATCACAACCGCACTTCTCAGTGCAGCTGGAGCTGGGAAGACAAAAGTCATCACTGCGCTTCTCGAGGATACAGAAATTGAAGATTCGGACAAATTTTCGACTATCATGACCCGGGTTCTAGTTACAGCTTGTGAGGCTGGGCATGGAGATATCGCACAGATTTGTCTCGATCAAGGTGCAGACGCGGAAGAGACTGCTGAAAAGGCACCGTCGAGCGTAGTGCCAAGAGAGGATGAAGAAATGGGGCGACCTTTCCGTCGTGGATTCATCACTTCGCAATTTCGGCGTCCACCTCATGTTGCTCACCGTTTTCCCCGTCCGCCTGGACCATTCTATCCTATGCCGGATACTGCTCATCGGTTCCCTCGCCCTCAAGGACCAATGTTTGCCATGCCACATGCTGAAATCGAGGACGACGCCTATAAGTCTGAGGACAGCGTGGAATCCGATGACTCAGACAAAACCATAGAAGAAGACGAAACAGAGATGACCGACGCCCTAAAGGCTAGTGTTTGTGCCTTCGAACGGATCTGCACTATTGAGACGGTGACCGGAGGGGAACAGCAGTCTGCAACTGAGAAGTCCAAAGCAAAGCAACAGCTAAAAATTGTGTCACTCATCTTGGATAATGTTTCTGGTTTCAGTGATCGCGACAGTAGACTTTCTACTCACCCTCTCCGGACAGCCGTTGCCTCTGGAACCGAAGATCTGGTTCAACTATTATTCGACTCCGGCGCCGCCGATCAAATCAGTCCTCGACAGCTCGAATCCTTGATCCTGGTAGCAGCCAATCGCGATACTTCCATTGGTAGTCGCATTATCTTGAAACTTCTTGACTGTGACCGCCGGGTATCCTTCCCAACGGACAAGAACAAATGCCTCAATCCTGCTATTTTTCATGCCCTAGAAACAGCGGTTCGTTCTTTGACCGATCCAGAGCGATACCGAGACATACTATCCATCAAGGGCATGATCTCTTCGGAGAAGGCGGCGCGAGACTTGTTGAAAGGCGGCCTTCAGAAACTTATCAAAGCTATTTTTCGCAAGTTACCTGCTCAGTCAGCTGAGCCAGATGCTTTTGGAGACGTACTTCATGCAGCGGCCGCAGGCGGTGATCTCGCGACAGTGAAGCTACTCATCAAGCATCACGTTAATGTGGACCATATCAGGTACAATTTCCACACACCTCTTGGTTCTGCAGCGGAGTTTGGACACGCGCAAATCATCAAGGAACTTTTACGAGCCGGTGCCAACTTTCATCCAACGGGTTTTTCACATCGAAGTTTTGGTAAACAAGAACCAGCCATCAAAGCTATCCTAGGAGGTCATGTTCCAGTGTTAAAGGCGCTTATTGACCATGGTCTCAAACCTGAAGAATATCCTGGGGATGTTCCGCTGATTGTTCTGGCCGCTCAAAACAAATCTGCGGCCATGGTTGGTCTGTTATTAAAGGCTGGGGTTGATCCCAAGAACCATCCTCTTGCTTTAGTCACTGCTGCCCATGATGGGAACCTGGAGATGATGACCTCTCTACTTGACGCTGGTGCGGATCCGAACGCCTTGGCTACCTACGGAAACTTTGTAACAGATCGGCTTCTCTGCAGTCCTCTCTATGCAGCATGCAAAGCTGGTCGTATCGAAGCGGTCAATATTCTCCTAGAACGTGGCGCTGATGCCGAGGTTGACTCGGGAGATCTTGACGGTCTTCCTCTTGTCGTTGCAGCTCGTCAAGGTCAATCCGACATAGTTCAAGTTCTTCTGGGCAAAAAGTGTGATCCCTTTCGTCACAGCAAGGGCCTATCGGCGCTTTCCCCTAAGGACCGAAAGAAACTAAAGACACTTCTATTTGATAGAAATAATGGTCCAAGTACCCGAGACCCTGAGCCATCTGAGGCTACAGATCATACTGCGACGGAGGATGAGTTTTTGAACGCGATTCAGAGCTCGTGTGATGCGCAACACGGTGTCCGAAAGAGTTTGCAAATGGTCAAAATACTATCCAATGCTTCTGACGATCCACGGCGCGTTTTCTTGGAAGGTTTGAGGCATACATGCAAGAGACAAAACTTCAGACTTTTTGAGGAGCTTTCACAACACGTTATCCCGGATACCTATCTTCTTGATCTTGCATCTCGGTGCGGCTCAGTGAATGCCGTCAAGTTGATAACGGATCATGGCATTAGTTCTATGACCGCTAACCAAGATGGGAAAACGCCCCTGCAAGTGGCTATTGACTATCAAAATATGGACGTGGTAGAGTTCCTGGTGGCTGATCGAATGCGTGTCGAGACTCAACAAGACAAGCCACAGTCGCTCGACTTGTACTTCATAGTTGCTTCTATCTTGGAGTCCTACTCTCATTCACCGCTGTCTAAGCATAAGAGCATTGCTGCTTGTGAGAAGACAGTAGCGAAGCTATTGGAGATAGCCCAAACAGGCGTCACAGGAGATCAACGATACTTGAATCGAGCTCTCTGCCTTGCTTGCCATACGGGAAGCAGCGTTATTACTGAAAGTCTACTCGAACTTGGCGGAAACATCAAGGCTCAAACGGATCTGTGGCAAGGATCTCATGGGTACAACCTCACGCCTTTACGTGCAGCTATCTACAATACTCATCCGAGTGTCTTGAAAGTACTTCTATCACAGCTCCCTGCAACCGATTCGAAGTTTGAGGCTGCCTTTCAAGCTTGTCTTGGCCATAAAAGTCCAATATTGCTCGAGACATTTCTTCATCATGCTGCCAATTTTGAAATCACGGAACAGCATCTTTTGCTTTCTATTGAGAAAGAGAGTTGGGAGAGGGCCCCTGGTGAAACGAATATTGAGATGATCCTTGCACACCGCCCAGGCCTCCAGTTATCTGAAACTGTCCTGATTGGATTATTGGAGGCCGAAGTACCATTTTCAGCATCTTGTGGCAGCGACTTCCGCGAACTATGGCAGGTTTTGGTTGACAGAAGCGACTGTGGATTGACTAACAACGTTATTCGAGGTATACCACACAACAGGACCTGGAATTTTCTGCATGAATATATCGAGGACTGTGATGGATCTTGTGTGAAGAGTGCTTTTGTTCCACGACTGGTTTCAGAGGATCCGAGGATGGTAAGACAACGCGAAGATGTGTCAAGCGGATCTTGGGTTACTGAGTCGGAATCTGATGGGGATGAGTGGGGTTCGTAGAAAAGGATACCCGTTTTGTTCTGGATTTTTTGAAGGCAATTGATAGGGGTGCCGCACCACTTTGATACGGGTGCCGCAAGCTTACGGGTGCCGCACTTTTTGCGCTTCTCATTGGTCCAAATCCCACCTGTTAGTGCACCTGTACGCGCCAGAATTCTGCCGCATTCTTGCCAGCTGGTTGACAATTCGCGTCACATCGCGGTATCTCAGCCATCGCCATTATTTCTCTCAACGCCCGACGAGCACAATACGTTTATCAACACGGCCACACTGAAACCGAGCACAACCAATCGTAGAAAGAACCGCTGGATAATGACGTTATCCCTGTTTAACATTACGTGACCACATATTCCCGTCATTACCATACATGGGCACTTTCGTTCGTTCGTTCATTCGTTCGTTCCGTTTAAAACGTTTATGAATGTTAAATCGTTTAACCGTTTAAGGGCATCCTAAAACCGTTTGAACGGTTAAACGATTTTTCAGCCCTGGCACTCGAAAAATCTTTCAAAATGTCAAGCTCCGGAGACCTTCGCTTAGGCCAAGGGCAGGGATCACGACCATTGTTAATAGCTTCACGGTCAGCGTGAACGCTACACCATACCTAGCGTCCGGTAACAGCCTGCTGCCTATGAGATCGGCAGACTGAACACAGGTATAAGAGACCGTCTCTCGTCGCTCTTTAGATAGAAGAGATGGTCCTCAATCTACACTGATCTTTTGTTCAAGTTCAAAATCTCGCCTTTTACCTATCAATATCAGACCTGCGTATATCGATATCCAGATAAGTGGGAGAAATTATCTGGATATCGATATATCCAGATAGATATCCATACAGCCACATAGCCACTTTAGCAAGGTTGATATCCAGATAAACCACATATAATTCTTGCAGGCTAGAGGAAAGAACAAGAAAGTGCCCTAATCTAGAAAGTCCTCTGCCTCTGTTTCAACGCTAAATTCAACAGCAACGCTCGAAATAACGCCCCTGCCGCCGTGAGACCTGGGCACAATGATACCCTCGCGCATCCAGTTGCCCACACACTCAACCTTCGCCAGGTTCTCGCAGGTCATGCTCTCTCTATCCCATGATAGCGTACGCCGCGCCGATGAGAAGTGAGACTCAACATCAGATGATTCAGGAGGGATTGAGAGGATATCAATTGCCATGCGGGATAACCGCGGATATGCTTTCCTTTGATCTCGATGTAGCCACCACTCGTGAGGAGAGCCAGCAATGCGGGTCGGTGGTGCATCAATAAAGGTTTCGAAGTCATCGGCGTCGTCTAAGATAGGGCCAGTAACAGCAATATCGCTCAACAACTCATCCAGCTCGTTGCGCTGCCTCTCAGATGAAGAGGACACATCTAGAGGCACCCGCAAGGATTCTGGGATTGGCGCGGCATTATATTCATCTAGCCAAATTTGCTGGGCAGCAGCAATAGCAGGCGCGTGCCAGGATTCTTGCCAATTCCGCTCAATGTATTTTCTTCGTTTCGAGGGATCGAGAAGGAGTGCGGCGGCATACACAGGTGTCTGGTCTGATAAGGTGTAGTACTTATTAGGGACAAACCAGCCCATATCGATGCAGTGTACCATGTGGGGATCATGGTTTTCCTTTGAACTATAAAGCTCCTAAATAAGGCAATTAGTTAATCGATCAATTAGATACAAGAAAAAAACATCGCCACCGACCTTATACTTCTCGTACTGTCGCAATAAAACGTCCATTATCGAGAGTGATTGGGAGAGTGTAGATCGCGCCCCTTCGGCCAACAACGTAGCTGAGGCAAACGGCTGTAGGAAACGATGCGTCCGTTCAATAAACTCCCACTCTGAAGCTAGCAGGATATCGTCTTGAAGTTCTCTATCGTGGTCAATTAGGAACTGTTTTACACGGGATTGATACCGCAGAAAATTATCCAACAATCGATACCATGAATTCCAGCGTGTGGCATTATCTATGCCTAGTCGAAGCTTTATTTCATCGTCCCATATAGCCGAATGAAGCGTAGATTTACGTATCCAAACCGCGATGTTGTGTACTTTCCGTAGGGGCGCGATATGCTGCCATCCAGTGGAGTTCTCAAGTATACGATTGCCTCTTCGCGAAGCTCTTCTTCTCTGATGGGCCTCCTCTGTTCTTGTTGTCTGTCCGGCGTCGTGCAAGGTGTCGTAGAACTGTGCAAACAACTGATCGTTTGAGGTATCATCGGCGGCATTAAGAGCGGCGATTAGTGCCTCTTTTGAAGACGCGAGAAGAAATGCTTGAAGGGATAGATTAATAATGTGGGCGACGCAGCGGATACGGCGCTTAGAGGGATCAAACGTCAACTAGCAACCAATTAATCCTAATCCAGAGATAAGGGAAGAGTTATCGTACCCCATAGTCTTCTCGTAACCGCAGCGAGAGATAAGACAAGCAGGTATCATTTGAAGTGGCATTATCCCCTACATGGTAGCCCACTTTAGAAGCAATGCCGTACTTTGCCGGTGTATCGATAATTAGAGATGCCTGGGTTTCACCACTATGGCTATAGCGACATTCTGGCATCGCTAGAAGTGCCCTTCGTGGCTGATAATCCTGATCAACCCATCTCGCAGAGATGGCGAGTATCCCATGGCGATGGGGCGATGTCCAGAGATCAGAGAGGATATGGATCTTTGAGATGGAAGTTTCAAGAGTTGCCATGAGCTGAGAAGAATATAACTCATATGTGGCATCAATTAGTCGCATTAGAGCACTTCGGTTGGTCACTAAAAGGTCCTCTATAGCAGTATTAGCTGCTAGCATCATCTCTTGCATCTCATCCCAGGTAATTGCTGAGAAGGCAAGCCGGCGGCGTGTGATTAGGCTGATTATTGCATCTAAATACCGATCGCGGTCGAAAATACGGCGGAGAGAGACATCCGAGTAACGAGAAGGAAAAAAAGCATCAATCCGAGGACGTTTGACTTCTCTTTCATCATCTAGAACATCAGAACTGCCCCCAATGAGCGTGCGATCAAGGGAAGAGATAATATCGGCATGGCACCGCCGGGCATGATGCCATGCGTTGTCCCGCTTCCGATTCGCCCAGGGTTTATCGGCAGGGCAATGGAGACATCGATACATCACCATGCCCCTAGATTTGCGCGTACGTGACCCGCCGGTGGTGTTCTGGGTGCCTTCATCAGGATACGTTGCTTTGAAGAAGAGAAAAAAGTCCAGAGACGTCCCAGTAATGGGCTGGTCCGAAATCGAGGGCGTAGAGGCGGCGGTGGTCTGAGATGATGTCATGGTCGATAAATCACCTGGATAAGCTAATTGTGCTAGAATACCTAGGGCCGTTTGAACGAGTACTGAGATGGTGGTGCTGATGTTGAAATTGAGAGAAGTCTTTTCATCATCTAATCAGTTGATAAGATCTTTTCAGCCAACCAGAGAGCTGTATTTAGGTGGATATCAATCTGGATATCAGTTTAAGAGGCAGAGAGTTATATCGATATCGATATATGTCAGTATCGATATATCCAGATAGCACAGTTGATATCGATATATCATATCCAAATACGCAGGTCTGCTCGGGATCGACCTCAAGCAGCTGTGACAAGGCCCAAACTGAAAGAGGGTTGGCAAGGATGACTATACTGCCAACTATTATCTTAAAGTCATTAATAATCTGCGTTTTATCATTTTCTGAGACGTCAGTGATCAACGATCGTAGAACCGGCCTATAAGTTCTGCCCAATTGAGATATGTGACCTTTAATTTTGTAGTCCAGAACCTTATGTAACTGCATCGGAGGGCTATTGCGTTTCCGATCGCCAATAAAACGATAAATAGTCGCTGCGAAGATAAAAAGCGGCATAGCTATCTGCGCGAGACTCTGTACTATGGGGCGACCTGGCCAATCCGGCGGCAGCTTCCTTTTATTGCCTACCGTCATGTTGAAATCATATCTAATCTTCTTGAACTCGTTATCTAAAAAGACAATTATATTGTGCTTAATAACTTGCGCTAAAATATTATATAGAACTAAGTCTTAGTAGGAACCCTGAACCTTACTGAACCCTAGTTGAATCGGAAGGTCTAGCCTACTTGTTAAGAACACCCTAAGATGAGGACGGAGAGTTTTTGCTAGCGAGAAAATATTGATCAGCAACCTAATGTCAGCTTCCTAATCACACTCGTCCAATGCGTCGATCACCATAACGACCGACAATAGAGTAGATGGTGTTGCTACTGCTCTTAATAGTGGTTCCTAAATAAGCTTTTCGAACTGTTCTCTCACGGCCTTGCCAACTATATCTGGATCGGCATTAATTCCTTTCTTAATGAACGGTGTAATTCCTGGGATACTCTATGCCAACTGACGGGCTACGGTAGGCACAAACTTGGCAAGATTCCCTCGATTAGTCTCTCCTCTCTTAAAGAAGAAGCTAGCCCCAAGGTGGCCAGACTTGGCGAAATCCCGAGCGACAGTGCGGGATATGGTAGACTTTCTTGTACTAGCTATACCATTGAGCCAGAAAATGGCGTCAGCGTAAGGGTCATTCGCCTATTTGTGTATTTGGTGTAGGAGATCGAATCTAGTATTAGGCAGACAGGTCGGGTTATATTCCTCCGCATGAGAGTTGAAACAGGCTCCGGCCGCAACAGGAAGACGATTAAGCACCATTTTCTGGCCGACATCATATATAGTCATACTAATTGGAAGGCTCTAAGTCAGCGAGGCTCTACAAGAACCAATTGTGCCGCTTACCGTAGACTTCGCACTTCTTCCTTCATATCCTCTATAATTTTACTAACTCCAATTCTATAAATGGATACATCTAACCTGTATTAGTTGACTGACCACTTGAGAGAAATTCTTTAATTCTCTTCTCTGCCTTAACGTTATCTGGAAGTATTTATAAGAGGAGGTCTTTGGTATATACGGCTGCTGTCAAGGCCGTATATCCTTGCCACTCTTTATTCTTGTGCGAATCGGAATAGTCGCAGATGCCTCGAATGACAAGACAGGGGAAATGGTTCATCAAACCTGCCGCCTCCATCTCAAAATATAATACGTCTTTTCCCGACGCAAGCTTATTCCGGATAAAGGCGTCTTTCATTAGCTGGTTGGCTGACGCGATAGTGCCGTAGTGAATGGCAGGATTATCCTCACGCTCGGTCCGTTCGCATCGCAGCACCAAATTGGTTAGATTAACAGCACAGAATTCCGCACAGCCCCTTAGGTCATGAATAAAATTAGCTTAAAAAAGCCTGTCAGTATCTAGAGGCGGGCGCTGATAGTCCTGCTGCAACCTTAGGTTCTTCTTAAGAACTGCATCAATAATCTGCTTAAGCTTATGCCCTCTTCTCTTGTACTAGGCCTGGATTCCCATCACAGCAGTTCGAAGTGTTCTCAGGGGCTAGTCTAGGAATCGTGTGTTTTAAAAGACCTAATCCTATACAGTCTTGCCAAAATCATACTGGAATATATCGCCTTCGCCATCGCGAGGTGCACTGACCATAATGTCACCCAGGCGAACATCATGCTTTTCACTGGGCGCACCGCCGCCGATGCCAACAAGTAAGCCTATTCTGACATTTGGAAAGCTACCTAGCATGTTTGTCGCCACACTAGCAGCAGAATCCGTTCCGTATTCACCGTCAGGCAAAACAGCCATAATAATGTTGTGTTTCCCGATTTTACCTAATTTATAGTGGTTATTATCATTGGGTTGCATAAAGTCGGGAGGTTCATGCTCCTCGTCGAGCAATTCTTGTGCGGCGATATATTCTGTTAGGATCGCGGAGATCTATCCGACGGTGTAGTTCTCAGGGTTGGACATATCTCTTAAAGACAGCTGGGCGAGATAGAAGAGCTTTGTCCGCCTGACTAAAGATGTTGAAAAGAGATGTTATGTAAAGGGTTTAATGAGTTGTGCTGTAGGATAAGTAGTTTGGTTGCGGGGTAATAATGCCTACTCGAAATATTAACACAGCTAATCCCATTAAGACGGTAACGGTCGGGTGGCTGGCTTTAGCTGATCCGCAAGTCCGTACTCAAAGTAATTGCAGACGCGCATTTGCTATTAGAGTCCCACTGAGAATAATCTACATAGTAACCCACAATGCCAAGATCCATAAGGCTGCAAGGACGGAAAAAGGGCATTTTGTCAGACCAACACTTGCGCCTCTTTCGAACATTCGACAGTCGGGAATAAGTCCTGTAACCCTACAGCTAGCCACCTTAGCTCGACTATATTGGTTGAGAAAATGGCGCACCCCCGCCACTATATATGAAGCAACCTGTCGGTATTTATAATGAGGCGAGATAGGAAGCTCCATTACAGCCAATACCTGTAATGCAGCAGGAGCAGGAGGCCTTTCTCTTTAAGGGCGAATCCATGATACAGGTTCCCTCGTCAGGTCTTAGCTATCCTCACGGAGCCGGCCGATCTGCCTAACAACAACTTGATGCTAATATGTTTTGCAGGGTAAAGCGAGTGAGTCACCTTATAATTGAGGTAACATACGACAGTCAATAATTGCCCATTCGGTTCCCCTTACTGCCATACCGCAATTCTCCTCTCGCACCACTAAGTGACTCGTTAAGCGCTTTTGGGTTGCTCGCCTGCGCTTGTCAGTCTGTCACAAATGCCACTGAACGCCCGATGATCCTATGCTTCCATCGTTGCGTGGTCAGCTGCTGCCTGCCATTAAGCTCTGTATGGCCAGTCTGTGCTGAGAGGCTTTTATGGCTGCAGCCGGTTAAGTAAGCCGTTTTAGGGGGTTTTAACAGGGTTTACATTAAAACCGAAAACGGCCATAGACTAAGATTGTTTTCTCTTTCCTCAAACAAGTAATAAACTCTATCATCCGTCCCTTCAGTGGCCCTAAAGCCCACTATATAGCAGCGCCATGCTTTCGGAACGGGCTAAATGGCACTGGAGCCGTGTTATGAATGTAAGCGAGATGATCTAAACCAAGGCCATCTTTAGCTTCTATCCTTTCCGGAGAAACAGTAGGCATCTAGGCCGGGTTAAATTAGATCATCTCCCTATACATAAGGTCATCATGTAGTATGTTCTCTTCCGTTTTAAAATTGAGCTGATCAAGCCGCTTCCTACCTATTTGCAGCGACAGGGGATTAGTGCACTAAACCATACCTGTAAGCGAGGGAAGGCGCATAGGCCAAGTAATTTTGTAGTCGGATCCAGAAGCTGGGATTAAAAGAATAGCAAAACCGCATTTGGTATATATAATAGCTGCTTCCGGCAAATTGTAATAAAGGCTAAGCCTTCCAAGCTTCTGCAGCTTTGTCGGTAGTAAAGTGGAATGGCTATATTGCCTAAAAATAAAGGAGCAGGCCATTATACCTAAGCATGTATAAATATAGTAACAGCATAGAATGGCGGAGATAAAGTAGATATTATACGAAGATAATAAACACATAAGTTTCAGTAGATAATAGTAATAAATGTTGTTATTTAGGTCTCAAGTGGTAAAGCTGTTAAACTCGACAAGGGTCAGCCGACGGAACCGCAATGCGTTTCGTATTTTAGGTTTTCTAATTTTATTAGCGCAGTACGAGAAACGCAGTGCGTTTCCATCAGGGAATATATAGGGCAAAGGTGCTAGACAGTAATTGGTTAAAAATAGGAAACGTAATGCGTTTCTGCTAATAATTCTTAAGTAGGGCGAAACATCTTAGTCGCTTTTGTGAAATATGGAAGCGGATCGGAATGGCTTTTGTGGCTGGCCTAGCGGTGTTAATCCCGATGGTAATTATGACTAAAGGATTTTATGGAAATGAGAATGCTGCCATAATTATAGTGGTGATTTTGACAGTGGGTTTCGCTATTTTTATTGCTTTTACCTTCGGTTCTATACATTAAGAACTTCTCGGTGTGGTGGCGACATATGCTGCTGTTTTAGTAGTATTTATTGGAGTTTCTATACCTTAAAGGTTAAGGTTATACCGGTTTTGGCCATTTTGCTTACTAAAATCTCTACGACTCTGCCCCCCTACTTTTTCTACGACCTAGCCCCCCGAGCTTCAATAGCGCAGTTTTGGTTTATATGGTGTTTTTTACGACCTAGCGGGGCTGGGTCGTTGCTGACTTGTAGTTAGGGTATAAAGATACAGTATAGTATAATAACGCTTTTCCAAAAGACTTAACCTACTAGACGCCGATTTATACCCTAGGGTTGAAATTTATAGGCCCCCTTTTCTAAATGATAACCTCTCTAGCTTATACCCTGGGGTTAAAATCTTCTAAAGCCGTTTGCTTTATACCCCAAGGTACAAATGTGGATTAACCCGGAATAATCTCCCTCTTCTCTTCTCCTTCCAGTATAGTATTATATGATGCGTATGCATACACTTTATCTACTTTTCCTTCTTTGATAGGTCTTATTAGACCCCTATCTATATAGTGTTGAATTCTCTAAGCTATTTCTAGCTCACTTCTAGTTTACTTCTAGCCTACTTATCTAGCCTATTTCTAACTTAACCTACTTTTTAGTCTACCTTTTGACCTATTCCTACTACCCCACACCTAAGCCTAACCCTAACCCCAGGACCCCCAGCTCTTCAAGTTATCGCCTTATTAATTATAGTAATAAAAAGTAAAGAGAAAAGCAGTTTTATTATTTTCTTTATTAATTATAGTCCCCTTTCTTCTATATTATACTAACCTTAAGCTAATGCCAGCTAACCCTAAGTATAAGGTTAAGGTTATTTTAGGCCAATTAAAGACCTAATTTAAGCTTACTTAATTTAAGTTTAAATTTTAAGTAAGATAACCTAATTTATTAGACAATTATAGTTTAATTGCCTTTTAATAGTTCCTAAAGTATCTTAACCCTCTTAGGCCAGGCTGCCTTATACCCTTCTTATATACCTTTTAAAAGTAATTTTATAGCCTATATATTAAAATCGGCTTATAGGCTACTTTTTATTTTTTATAAAATTTATTTAAATATAAAAATAAAAAAATTAACTTATAGCTATATAACTATAAAACCGATTTATATATATTCCTTTTAGTCGGTCTATTAAGATTAGTATTTATTAATTAAAGGTATAGGGTAGGCTTAAATTACTTACCCTATAGCTATATTATAATTTACCCTATAGACCTATAATAATATTATAAAGATAATAAAATTTAAATAAATAATAAGATTTAATTTAATTTAATTTTATAATTAACTTTATATTAAGTTAAAAAGTATAATAGAAAATATATAAGATATAAGTTTATAATTATATTATTTATATAAACTTAATATCAAGAGTTAAAATTAAATTATAAGTAAAATTTCTTTATAAAAGTTAATTATATTTTATAAAAGGTATTTACTTTTTTCTCTTAAAATTATAAATAGTATTTTTATAATAGGTTATTATTATTAAAGTCCTTTATTAAAGCTAATAGCTAATAGCTTTAGTATTTTAAGTTTATTAATTTATTTAAAGGAGGTATTAAATATTTATTAATTATTATAATAAGCTTCTATAAAATAAAAGCCCTTTATTACTTTTAAAGAAGCTTATTTTATATATATATAATTGCCTTTAAAGAGCCTCTTAAGAGTAAATTAATTAAAAGAACCTATTTTAAGGTAGCTTTAATATATAGTTTAAAGAGAGCTATTTTATAAAGGACTTATTATTAAAGCTAAACGTAAGTAGATTTAAAGATATAATAATTAATTATAAAGTACTATAATATAGGTTAAGTATTATAAATTAAATATAATAAATTAAATATATTATAAGGTATTTTAATACTTTTAAATTAATTTATTTTATAGCTTTTTTATATACTTTTAAAAGTAATTTTATAAGCTATATATTAAAATTAGCTTTTAAGTTACTTTTTCTTTTTTATAAAATATATTTAAATATAAAATTAAAAATATTAACTTATAGTATTATAACTATAAGAGTAATTTATATATATTTATTTTAATTAATATATTAAAGTTAATATTTATTAATTAAAAATATAAAATAAAATAAAGTATTTACCTTATAGTTATATTATTTCTTATTTTATAGCTTTACTATTATACTATATAATATAATAAATAGAAATATTACTATATAGCTAGTTTAAAGATATTAATTAAGTTAAAATAAAAAAGGTATTTAAAGATAGCTTAACCTATACTAATTTTATTTTAAGTATAAATAAAAGTTATTTATTATTAAATTAACTATTAAACTTTATTAAAAAGACTTTAAGTTAAATTATATTTTATTATAATTAAATTTTAATATATAATTTATTTAAGCTATAAGTTATATTTTATTTATATTATTAAATATATTTTAAAATAAATATTTATAATTAATATATATAATAAGTAAGTAAGTTAGTTAAAGTAGTAAGTTACTTTTATTTCTACTTTAAATTTAATTTTTAAAAAATTTATTAATAATTTAAACTAAGCTTAAAATAGCTATAATTTTAATAGCTTATATATAAGTTTTTAATTAAGCTATATTAATTTCCTTAGATTTTTAAATAAATCCTATATTACTATAAATATTAAACTTTATTTATACTATAAAATATACTATATTTTAAGGTTTTTTATATAAAATAAAATAGCTAAAAGTCTTTAAAAAATAGTATTTAATAAGGTTAACTATACTATTATATAAAATATTTTTATTAGATTTTTAGCTATTTTATTTAAAGAAGTAAAATAGTATAAGGTAGGCTTTTTAATACTATATAGTATAATAACTTACTTACTTATTTAACTCCCTTACTTATTAAATATATTATCCTTTAAGATAAAGAAAAATAGAGAATATAATTAAAATTAAAAATATAAAATAATTAATTTATATATTAGCCTTTTTTAAAATTAAGATTAATAATTAATTATTTCCTCTATAAACCCTTAAATTAATATATTAACTTTATATTATACTATAATATACTTAAGTATTAAGCTCCCTTTTAAAGAGTTATTAAACTAAATTATATTTATTTATTAATTGCCTATTTAATTGCCTCTTTATCTTTAGGTTCTATAATATATTAATCTACTTTAAGTTTACTTATATTAGGTAATTTAATATTATTTTAATTTAACCTTTAATTTTAAGGAATATAATATTAAATATACTACTGCCGGTTTAATAAGGGATATATTATAATATATTTAACCTTTAGGCTCCCCTTTAGGCTCCCCTTTAGGCTCCCTTTTAGGCTCCCCTCTAAAGGGTTATACTATAATCTACTTAACCTTTAGGCTCCCTTTTAGGCTCCCCTCTAAAGGGTTATATTGCAATCTACTTAACCTTTAGGCTCCCCTTTAGGCTCCCCTTTAAAGGGTTATACTATAATATACTTAACCCTTAGGCTCCCCTTTAGGCTCCCCTCTAGAGGGTTATATTGCAATCTACTTAACCCCTAGGCTCCCCTTTAGGCTCCCCTCTAGAGGGCTACACTATAATATACTTAACCCTTAGGCTCCCCTTTAAGCTCCCCTTTAGGCTCCTTTCTAAAGGGTTATACTGCAATCTACTTAACCTTTAGGCTCCCCTCTAAAGGGTTATACTATAATATATTTAGCCTATTAGCTCCCTATTATAGGTTTATACTATAATATATTTAGCCTATTAGCTCCCTATTAGCCTTTTATATTCCCTATTAACCTCCCTATTAACCTCCTTATAGACTTTCTTACTAACCTTTTATATTCCCTATAGACCTCCTTATTAACCTTTTATACTTTTTATTAACTTTTTATTAACCTCCTTATTAACCTCCCTATTAACCTTTTATTAACCTTTTATACTTACTATTAACCTTCTATAGATCTCCCTATTAACCTCTTTAGGCTACTTTACTTCCCTTTTATATACCTATTAAGACTGTTTTTATAAGCTATATATTAAAATCGGCTTATAGGCTACTTTTTATTTTCTATAAAATTTATTTATATATAAAAATAAAAAAATCGACTTATACCTATATAAATATAAAACTATTTTATATATATTTTCTAAAACTAATTGCAATAAGGTTAATAGAAGATTATTAGCCTAAAAGGGTTAAATAAAGCTATAGTATTTCTCTTTTAATATTTAATCTTATAGATTTTTATTATAGTGCCTTATAGACTATTACTATATCTTTAGATATATTAGCTTTTAATATTAATAGCTAATTAACCCCTATAAAATAGTATTTTTATAACTATATATTAAGGTTATTTATATTAATTATAGCTTAGGCCCTAGCCCTTACTATAAGTAAATAGGCTTTATAAATAATTAGCTATTAGCTAAAGATATAGCTATAAAGTAATAAAAAGTAATTTAATTCTAATTAATATTATAATAATAAATATTATTACTATATATCTCCTTTAAAGGAGTAATACCCCTTAAAAACTAATAATAAAGTCCTTTAGGCTTTTTAACTAATAGGATTTATATTACTTTAATAAAGGCTATTAGGCTTTTATATAAGTATCCTATATTATAGCCTATTAGCTTTTATTTAAAGTAGGGTTTCTATATAGCTTAACTTATACTATAATCTATAGATCCCTTTATTTAAAAAGGGACTTTTAAGAACTTCTTATTAATAATACTTAATTATTATCTTTAGGGTTTTAACCTTATAAGGCTAAAGAGATTTAAGCTATTTTATCTTATAGGGTTAGCCTTTTATTTAGGGATTTTTAAGTACCTATTTATACTATAGGGTAAAAGCTAATATACTATTAATAGTTATTTAATTATCCCTTTCTTAAGAGGGTAAATTTATATTACTTTTAATAGAATAGCTAGGGCTTTTATAAGGGTTTTCTATATTATAGCCTAATAGTCTTTATTAAAGGTAAGGTTTTTATATAGCTATACCTATATTATAACCTATAGGTATAATAATTTAAGGTTCTTCTATAAGGTATATCTATATTATAGACTTTAAATTATTTATTTCCCCTTTTTCTTTTATCTTTTTAATTTTTTAATTACTCCTTTTTACTATATTTATATAGTAATATATAATTAATATATTTCTTTTTATTATTAATTAATTTTATATATACCTATAATATATAGGTAATATAATTAGCATTAAATTTAATTTATAGGCTTACTATTAATTAACTTATATATACCTATAATATATAGGTAATATAATTAGCATTAAGTTTAATTTATAGGTTTACTTTTAAATATTATAATTAATTAATTAATATCTTTTAATTACTATAGTTAGATTTTTCTCTTTATTTTTTATAGTAGGTAATACCCTATTTAAGTAATAACCCCTTTTATACTTAATAATTAAGCTAAAATAAATATTTAGGCCCCTTTTTATCTATAGGCTAATAAATTAAAATAAATATTTTAAAGCCAGTTTATTCTATATAACCTTATTTATATATAGTTTATTATATTAGCTTAGCCTATAAATAATATTTAGCTATATTTTAGCGGTTATTTATTAGGTTAAGAGATAATTAAGGAGTATTTAGCTAGTTTTAACCTCCTATTAACCTTAATTAAGAGAAAAAGCTTTTTATAGCTATAACTTTAAGGTTTAATAAAAATTAAAGATTAAAGATTTAACTTAAGTAAAAGTATTTATATTTAATTTAATAGATTATAAATAACTCTTAAGGCTAATATATATTTAAATAAATAAATAATAATAAATAGATTAAAATAGATAAATAATAATAAATAGATTAAAATAGGTAAATAATAATAAATAGATTAAAATAGATAAATAGTAATAAATAGATTAAGATAGATAAATAATAATTAATATATTAAAATATATAAATAATAATAAATAAATTAAAATAGATAAATATTAATAAATAAATTAAAATAGAGAATTATATATAAAAATAGTAGTATTAAAAATAATAAATTTAGTAAATTATATATAATTTTAAAAAGACTAAATATAAAATAAAATTAAATTTAATATAATTCTTTAATTAAATAATTATAAGTTTAATATAAATTATATTTATATATATATAGCTTTAACTTATTTCTATTATATACTTTTAGTTTATTATTAATTAAATAAAGTTATATAATTAATTTTAAAAAGGTAATTAAATTAAAATTAAAAGGCTAATAGGAAATAGCTTATTTTATTACTATTTTATTTTACTTTAACCCTATAGAGATTTAACCCTAAATGTAAAATTAAGGTTATTTTTAACTAATTAGCCACTTAGCTTCTATTAGCTTAACCTAATAAGGATTTAACCTTAAACATAGAGTTAAGGTTATTTTTTAGCTAATTAATTACTTAGCTTTAACTAAAGCGATTTAAATTAAATTTTACTACTTTATAACCCTATTTTAATATATAATTTAACCTAAATTATCTACAAATAATACCTAAGGTAGGCTTAAATTACTTACCTTACGGCTATATTATTACTTACCTTATAGACCTACTATTATATTATTAAGCTTAATATAATTATATAGCTAGCATTAAAAGATAATTAGGCTAAGACTAAAAGGTAAATTAAAAGCTATTTACCCTATAGCTCTCTTAACCCTATAGGGATCTAACCTTAAGTATAGGGTTAAGGTTATTTTTAGCCAATTAGCCACTTAGCTTTTATTAGCCCGACCTAATAAAGATTTAACCCTAAATATAGAGTTAGGGTTATTTTTTAGCTAATTAGCTATTTAGCTTTAATTAAAATAATTTAGATTAAATTTTACTACCCTATAACCCCATTTTAATGCACGATTTAACCTAAATCGTCTGTAAATAATACCTAGGAGGAGGCACTGGCATATCACCCCACTTAGCCAGATACATAATCCCTATTGTAAATGCCTCATCGTAAGTTTCAGAGTTACCCTGTCCTGTGCCATTCTATAGACTAACAACCTCGTCAAGCACATTTGGTCGTCTCCTTCCAGCATACCTCGGCGACCGTGTTAGTGTCTTTAATGTCATGATCCCACTGACCGTTCTTGGTGGCATCTTTACCCTCACTATGTGGCTCACCGCAACCTCTATAGCTTCTGTTATTGTTTATGCTGTGCTCTATGGCTTCACCTCTGGTTGTACGCTCTCTATTGTCCCTGTAATGGTCGCTTTATTCTCAGATGTTCGCAGTATTGGTACCCGTAATGGGTCGCTTTACTGTGTGGCTGCGGTCGGCGCACTTATTGGTAGTCCTATCGCCGGAGCTATCGTGGGTGATTAAAATGGTCATTTCTCTGGATTGATCATTTTCTGTGGAGTTTCCATTCTTCTTGGAGCAGTGTTTGCCGCCATGTCTAGATATTCACTGGCGGGGGGTAATTGGAGAAAGAAAGTCTAGATTGATTTGGGCCTGCTGACCTGTTTGCCGTTGATCTTCTTAAATTGATGGATTGGTCGCGATCCTATATGTCAGTGGGCACAGGCAGGCTTGGTGGAAGTAACGTGTCTGTTCATGACTCTGAAGCATCGTACGATTGTGTAGTAACAGTATAGTAGGATGTTTCGTATTAAGGAACTAAGATATAATCATAACGATTGAGACTATTCATGCTGAAGGCTTAATGTGTTACCAGTTTATCTACCTCTACATTACCGTCTAACTGCTTCCACAGTCAGCTTACCATTGTTCAAGTAAAGTCCTTTTAACTCTTTCTTCTTAATAAGGTTCTTATCAAATGAGAACCTCACCGACCGAAGTTGTAAAAATTGATCTCCATCCCGCAATGTCTTAACAAACTCATTAAGCCCACCCAGGTCTTCTCTACAACAATCCAGAATCATAAGAGACTCTAGTTGCTCTGGGATGCATTCAGCGAATGGGGGAGCAGCAGGCCTCTGAAATACATCTCTCGGATAAGCTGTCTCGTGATTATAAACCCCAGTGAGAGCTTCGGGTACCAATCTTAAGTGTTTCAACTTATACATCTGACGTAGCTGGGTGCCCATATATGTCCATTCCGGCTCTGGGCTTAATGCATAGCTGTACCATTCGCCTTGCCCATGAATCTGAGAAATGTGAAGCCATTCTAAACTGGCGGCATGTGGTAACAGGGATGTAATGATATCCCTCGGTGTTATCTGCTGAGGGGTTCCAAATCCAGATGGGCGATGGGTGTATTGGAATTTTCTCAGACCTCGACAAGTGTTAAGCATTGAATGAAATGCTGAGGGCGAGCACGATGAATATAATAAGACAAGCGACTCGGTAAGAGAAGACCTCCTGGAGCTCCTAGAGATCTGGTCTATCGCTTCACAGCAATCATCTTCAATTTCCAAATGATAACTTTCATATGTCCTAATCTTAGGCATCAAGAATAGCCAAGACCTTATGTGCTGAGAATCGGTCCTAGTGGTCGACTTATATGCATGATGTACGACATTACGTAGCTTGCTTAAGAAGACGTCTGTAGGACCTCCATCGTTTCTGCTATCCTCAATGACAGGGATCAGAAATCGCGCGAAGAAGCTGGGCTGGAAAGGCTCTCGGTAGATCAGAGTCTGAATGTTGGGACAGACGACGAGAAGAAGTGCGATTGAGGCATCTTCCATGCCTTCTTTGAGAGCTGTGATCCATTGCGATATGAAGTGTGGATCAAATCTGTGTGAGGGTAACTTCCGTAGGATTGTTTCATATAAAGCTAGCTCATCGGACTTGATACGAAGGGCTTTGTTATTCATATCTCGTATGAAAGACCATTCCCCAAGGTATATCTTTTGAACATGGGGAGCGAGCTCTGGTTTGACAAGAACGATGTAACGTAGGAACTGCAACGTGCGGTCGCGAGGTTGACGAGTTCTGGTGTCAGAGTCGCTGGAGTCGCCGGAGGAACGGTGACCATTGCTGTATATATGTACTGATAAATGAAGTACAATATTGTAGAGCCGCTTGCAAGTAAGTAGAAGCGAGTGAATTGATTCGGGTAAGTTTGGACCTGTGAGATAGAGGCCAATTTGCTCCACGAGCTCAGACGGAAGTCCTTGCAAAGTGCTTGCAGTAGAAGGCATGGCGACAAATTTAGCTAGAGATAAAAGAAAGGGAAGGGACGAGAAGTGAAGTGACTACACCGCAACTTTATATATCAGGAGCCTGATTATGAGTCAGAGGCTGTAAGGATTGGAATCCAGCCATTGTAGAGGAATAGAATCCCTGTAAGTGGGCCCGTAACCTTTACTTTGACACTATAAGCATTATGGCAAATTTGTATGTTAAAGATGTTAACACGGGGAGGAAGTTTCTGGAATACTTACATGGTGTCTGTCTATAATCTGACCTAGATTTGGCTGTTACTGAGTTGAGTTAATAGGTTTTGAATGGCTGGTCTCTGAAGCAACTATTTATCCACCTATATATAAAGGGCAGGCGCCGTATCCCAGAGTAATAAGATAGTTCTATACAGACTGGAGGGGGTGACTTTTAGAAACGATCGGATAGCTGGCACCATAATTTGTCTTATAAGAGGCTAATATAAAGATAATAACTAGGGGAAGTATAAACTATCAGGGTTACACTTTGTAGCTCTAATATTTAAAGACTTGTAATAAAGTTAATCTGTTTATAATTCTTACAGATTTAGACACCCGCGATTTTATATATCGTTTTTATTTACTTATTATAATTAAATAGTATAGCTATAATCTACCTAAATCTGAGCAAGTGGGTGAATGTAAAAGAGATTGTCGGTTTTTCTTAAAGCTTTGGTACATCGTAAACACTTCAACACATCACTATCCACTACGTATCTGCACCAGTTTCAAATTCCAAAAGCTGTTCTATAATATAATATATAGGTGAAGTTAATAACTTGAACCTGTTCAGGAGCAAAGTACTCATCCCATTTTATCCCCAGCAAAGGTACAGAAGCTCGAGATGCTGTAAGAGGCCCACTATTGTGATAGTTGACTCATTTTCGTCTGCTGAGCATGCTGTAGTGTCGTGATCTTATTTCCGTATGCATGCCTTGATCATGGTACATAAAGAGGTTTCATATCAACGTTGATCTGGGATTATCTAAAGTAGAATTGGCACAGTCAAGGACACGTGGCTGTAAGCTTGCCCTATAAGTCTTGAACAGTAAGCATGCTTTACGTGGTTTCCATTCTTTCACTTTCCCACTTCCAGTAGAGGCCGAATTTTGTCTAGGATAAAATATGGGGCGATTTGTTACTCAGTTGCTGCCTAGTCTTTGAGGAAAAGCATAGTAGAAGTGGTTATCCGCTCATACATTACCGACTCATCCCGCTTGACAGGCCTTCAACGGCGGTTCATACAGCTAAATTAGTAAGACGGAATAGGATCCTCTACGAGCTGGGAAGATCAGGCAACAGATTGATAAGACCGGAAACAACAAGAACCAAGCCTGTACCTGATCCCACGACGTTTCAGTCGAACCCTCTGCTGGAAGATGATGAAGGTGTCTTAATAACAAAAAAAGCCAGGAAGCTTTCAACTCTCAGCCAAGCACCCTCACAACGAACCGAGTACCCAAAGTCCATGACCGCAACTGAACTTGGTTCCCAATTCGTTGCACCAATCAGAACACCATTCGACCCACTAGATGCGAGAAAGCCATCCTCTACAATAACCAGGATAACTCAAACGGGCCATCAACAGGATTATCCACCTTGTCCAGCAAGTAAAGGCAGCTTCCAATGTCCTTATTGCGGGCAACTCCTTTCCGAAGAGTATCTCGCCAAGTCCCGCTGGCGGTGAGGATCCTCGAAAACTTTGATTTCAAATATTTTGCTCATACATTATAGTGGACATGTTGCGCAGGACCTAGGCCCGTATTCCTGTATCTACAATAAATGTCCGAACCCCGACGAGTTCTTTGCCACGAAGGATCAATGGCTGCAGCATATAACCAGTCAGCACACTATCGAGCGCTGGCTGTGTGACGATTGCACATTCAGGGGGACTCAGAAGACGACATCATTTTCGAAACAGAGCAAGAGTGGGAACGGCACATTAACATATGCCATAAAGAGCAATGCGCTCAACTCGCACTTCTGACAAGCATCAGCAAGAGACAAGTGCCTGAGTTGATGAAATGTCCACTTTGTGTACGGCCCACGGCCTATCTGAGGCCAGATCACGATGGCCACATCGCTCAACATCTTCATTCGTGGGCGCTACGAGCGCTTCCTTGGACCTTGAATGCGGAGAATCAAGACTCAGATTCAAATGCCATTGCCGGGTCCAACAACGATTTGGCACGCATGTCAGATCTGCCCAGCCTTCCCGATGGAATGAAGAACAATTTTAAGGACACAAGCGTGCTCTCTCCGGGAATCTACGTCCATGAACTCCCTCATTATCTCCAAGACTTTAGTTCTAAGGAAAGTTTAATAGAGTACAATATTAAGTACTTGCACCTTCCGGTCCAAAAACAATATACTCTTTACAGAGTCTAAGGTAGACCCTCTAGGTATATAGCTTTACCTTATAATCAGACGTTCTATCAGAATTTAGCCGCTTTATGAGTGCATAAGTAATTCCTAGCTTAACGAATAAAGTACTTAAAAGTACCGCTACTGCCTAGAGTTCTAAGTCGCAAATCTAAAGAAGTAAAGACAGATTAATAGTGTAAGTCATAAGTACTATAGCTTACGTCAGTTAGGTAAGTACTTTAAGATATTAGTGTTTTATAGTTAATTATAATATACCTAGTGTAAATATATACCTCAGTTAGATATGTGAGGCTTAGTTTATAAATGAGAGTTATTATTGGTAAGGAAGGTGCAAGTGCTCAATACTGTATAAAAGAGCATTGGAGGCAATTGATCTATTACCTGCCCCTCCTGCATTGCCTAGCTTCCTATCTAAGCCGATTCTTTATGCACGTGTCAATTACCCAGGTGTTACAGATGCTCTCAATATGCCGAATCACACTATGCTGAACCATCTTCTTACAACCAGTGTGAGGCATGACGTCCTTAGCATCGCGACTACTACAAGATATAGAGAAAAGGTATGTGCATTCTGTTGCTGGATGACTAGACTGCCTAATGGATGATTCAGTACATCACAACTATCCTTCATCGTCCTGCTGAAGGAACATATGCCAAAGAGGTGTCAGCAGAGAAAGCTGCAGCGGGAATAGAGGAATCTTCGCCAGAAGAGCTACCGTCACTATTGCCTCAAGAGCAAACACCGAATTTAGATCCTTTTGGGAGACCTAAAGGCAAGTGAAACTGCTTCATCAGTATTATGAATGCTTTATACTAACTGTGTAATAGAGAAAGTTAACATTTCTAACCTAGATCCTCCTAATAATGATACTTAAGCTCCTGTCCAGTCATGGTGGGCTCAGATTTAAATGGTGGCATTATCCAACAACCAATACAGTTAGGGTTCAACAAAATGGTTTATTGAATAAGAATAACTAGCCTGCACACATACATATCGCTAGAAATCACGCAGCTTGCCATCTTCAGACGGATTGAATGCCCTCAGGGGATTATATCATCCTCAATAGTCAGTGAGACGCCCGGTTGCCAAGTCCCTTTCGGAGAGTGGAACCTTTTGCGTATGCATCCAAGCTTTGTAGAAGATAATATACACCAAGTAAAAGACCACTCTAATGTAAGAAGTTATGAATGTCGATACTGAAAAGTGCGGGATGAATGCGCCGTACCCTGCCGAGCGAGTTCTGCTATGATAATCCAACAGAGAGACTTACCATTAAAGATGATAATAGGAACAGTTAACCCTAGCGAAGAGTATGTTCCGTAAGGTTGGAACATTCCGATATAAGGCACCGAGGTGCGCGGTGTGCCCTGAGCTCGCAAACCACGGGTGAAGCGATTATAGGTAGCAAGAATATTCACCCAATACAGCGCACCAAAGACCGTAACAAGGCCAACCAAATACCCAAATACCTGGGATGAGCTTTTGGAGGCATTTATGTAAGCCAGTGCTGCAAACATGCTAGTGAAAATGACACCAGCTAAGGTGACACCGATATTGGTAGTGCGTCCAAAGATAGCTGGAGCCTGACCATCACGAGCTAGTCCAAAGAGAACGCGGGATCCACGAAGCGAGTGGCATAGCCACCGAATCCCTTATCCATAGGAAACATGATAGACATCGCCTCAAGAACAGTCCTGACCAAAAAAGACAACAGTCCCAACCAGACAGTAAGCTATAAGAAGGTTTGTAGGTCCACCGTGAACCAGAGCTGTTCCTGTACCAATGATGAGACCTGTGCCAATGGCCCCTGCTACAGCAATCATTGATACATGACGAGCTTTGAATTCGCGTCGATGGTGGTTTTCCTGCGGGGTAACAGTGCCTTGGTCGATTGCCAGGACTGGCTCTAATCCCTGGACAGCATTATCACCGATTCTCTCTTCTTTTTCCACTTTTCTAAAGACATTTTAAAATGTAAAGGTAGAGGATATCAAATATGGATGAACTTTGATGGACTAGGAAGGTAATCTCAGGATTTATATCGTGGATCATGGCTCTTATCACTATTCCTTATGAAAAGACTAGCGTCATACGACAATACGGAAGATGTCATTTATCAGCTTGTGTTTATAGGAAACAAGTGTTGACAAACCTTGCGGTATTGACAGCGCTTACACTTGGCTGGTAGTGAGCCTAAAACCACTTTGATTGGGAACGCAGGAGCTTACGATATTCTCTTCTGCATGCTATCAGTTTATCTGATCCGATTGTGGCCAGGGCGTTGTCGACTTGGTTTAGGTTAGTTATCCTGCGATTAGTTATGCCTGGTTAGCGGGGCTTGGCAGATAGCTGAAGTAGCGCGGATCAGTCAGAATAATATTAATCAGCTTAGCAGGGTTGACATCTGTACTAAATACAGGAGTCCTTTTGTTAAAGCTCCTCACAAATTGGCCTGTTAATCCAAGTCAGTGTAAAGGTCTATAGGCTAGGGCAACAAAACTTCTTATGTACTTACAGTAATTAACCTTAACCCAGATTCCATTTAGGCGAAATGGTAATCGGCTAATACTATCCGCAGTTGTAGGATCACCGTTTTGTTGCAACTGGGCAAAATGAACTTCAGTGCGACGCTGCCGCATGAGCCACTTCGCTTATAAATCAATGTTGACATTCGCCTAAATTATCGTCTGCATCCGAGTAACGTGAATTTCAACCCCTTAAATCCTTCAAGGGCTTGGCGCAAGTACTGCGATATTTTGTCAGGGTTTCCAGGCCCGGGGGGAATCGGGAGACATCTGGAAAGATATTACACGTTCCATGAGAGTATCGGCACATAAGAATTTCTATCAACGAATTGATTAAACCTCTGTTCAATTGCAGAATATTAGCATTGTTATCAAGGATTCAGAATAACTAGCAAGGTCTTTTTATTAAAGTATTACCGGCGTAGAACTCAAGTCATTTGATTCTTTAAGGGACATCTGCAGTTGATTGTAAAAGACTAAAGAAAACGATTTAGTTAATTTGAATATCAAAATAATATCTACGAATGAGGCACAGTCCAACTAGTTCTTACTAATCTAAAATATCGAAACTTTGACACGATAGGTTTATCCACTCTTTTCTTCGGCCTTATAGGGCGCTTCACAACAGCTTGCAGTATCCAGGGCAAGAGAGACTCGGCAGATCCGAGGAGACAACAGGACACTCGGTTAGGTAGAAAGTTAACGGATTTCCATATAAACAATTTTCGTAGCCTTTCCGATTCGCTAGAGTGACTAGACTCGGCCTTTCTATGGAGTAACCACCCAAATCTGGACCCAGACATCTCGGTTACGAAAGTATATGGAAGTGAATCCTTCGCATGAGTCCACAGGGTATGGAGACCGTATGATAATGGTTTTATGCGAGAACCGTATGATAATGGTTTTATGCGAGAACCGATGGATATATAACTACAGTCTGCTGAAACTAGCAACGCTGGTCCCTCCTCACTCGTTCAAGTCACTACATCCATCATCCCTGATGCGTCTGACCTTCCTGTTACTTGGACTATCAGCCATATTGACGGCTGCGGAGCCCGTTAAGAGGGCGTCGCCAAAGCTTGTCCTATCTCATTATATGGTTCGCTCTTAGACTCAGTCCCATCATTTCCAATGCTAACCTGACTTAGCTTGGTGATATCACCGAGGAGCATGCTCACAAGGATATCGATGATGCTATCGCAATGGGGTATATTTCTAAATGGCTTGAGTATGTTGTGAAGCTAATACCACTATTCTCCTAGAATCGATGGCTTTGTGCTGAATGTTGGTTACCCCAAGCTTGACTGGGTATCTAAAACCCTCAGCCATCTATATGGTTATGCCGACTATCGCGGTAACTTCAAGCTTGCCATTTCTCTCGATCTCTATGCCACAGGCGCCTACTGTTATGCTTTGAAGCAAAATGGCGAGTGTGATGGAGACTGCAATGACTGTGGCGGTGTGAGTATAGCAAGACATATCGTTATTAAACTATAGCTAATTTACCATTATAGCCCAAAGAATATAATGATATTCTAAAAGCATTTCTTGGACGTGATTCATATCTTCGCTATGGTCCAGACAAATTACCCTTTATTACTAGTCAGTCCTCTCACAAATGTCTTTCATCTGTTTAATAGCGTTAAATACTAATACTTACTATAGCCTTCAGCACCGGTGGTAAGACTAACAAGGATATCAAGGCCTGGAAGGAATCATTTGCCAACAAGATGTACTTTATGCCCGGTATCGATGATACTCCTGGATTTTGGGAAAGTCACCCAGTCTGGTGGGACTACTGGGGGGATTTAATCGACGGAGCTAGCGTCTGGGAATCAGCCTGGCCTGAAGTCCACGACACTACTGAGGGAGATATGTCAAGAGACCTTAAGGTTATGAAACCACTCCAAAAGGCAGGCAAGGGATATATGATCGCAGTCAGCTTGCTTCAATACAAGAACGCGGTAAGTTTGTATATACTGGCTACTCTCAAGGTATTATCTAACCTATGACTTATTAGTATGGCGCAAATCTCTACCGTCGCGGAGAGATGAACGTTATTAAGCGTATGCAAAATATTCTTACTATGGATCCTCAGCCGGATATTGTCCAGTTACTTACTTGGGTAAGCCTCTGCTAGAGAAAGGTTCGATTTGTTTTATAGAATTTAGAGCTAATGATTATAGAATGATGGTCCTGAAAGCCACCACTTTGGCAATATATGGCCTGAGCAGAACACAGATAAGCAACCTAACCAATATGCCAGCCCCAGGGGCTCGGATCATTCTGGCTTCCAACCTCTTTTCTCCGCTTTCATCCAAGCATGGAAAAATGGCGGCGATATGGTCCCCACGTCTCTCTCTAAGAGATCTGGAGGCTTGGTACCTCGCGCCGAATCCATTCCACAAGGTGCCCTATGGCATAAATCTATCTTCCAATCCACCACATGCCCGGGCGGAAATTCTCAGGTCAAATATTTTCAGGCTCCCAATGGCACTGATGCCGGTCTTGATGCCTTGCATTGGGCGCTTGCTGTTCCTGCCAATGCTGCTGGGTGGACTGTTGATGTCGTTAGCAATGGCAAGAGCATTAGCTTAACTACCTTGAAAGCCGGCCTCAACTATGGTACAGTTGAAAAGGGTGTCTCGGCAGGAACTCAACGTCTAATTATTAAGAACGGAGGGGCCATCGTCGCCGGTTCGGATCGTGGAAGATGCTTATCCAAGGAGTGCCATGATGGCATCTATAATTTTAACCCTCAGATCATGGGCGTTAAGACTGATTATGACGACCGAGAATGCTGGCAGGTTTCAGGCAAGCCCATTCTTATGTACGAAGAGGACGAAGATGACGCGTACATCGCCGGCGTGACGCAAGGTCCTGTCGAGTCTGACTCTAGCTGTCAAGACACCTTTGGTAAGCTATGGATTTATTCTACCTGACTGATATGATCATGTCTAACTTATGTCACAGGAGAAACATCAGCACCATGGATGTGGAATCCGTTGGAGTGCAGCAAGCAATTGAAAGGCGAGAACATAGTAGCCTAGAATCTGTTCGAGTGGCTAACATGAAGACAGATTGGTTCGAGAACACGTTTAATACTGGAAAGTTCAACAAGGCCCATGACGATTATAACAAATGGCTGCCCCAATTTGCACAGCCAATGAGTGCACAGTCTAGTCATGAAAGCTGCAAATGGGGAGGACAATGCGCGTCCATTGATTGCACCGACTCATCCAAAGGCTCAGCCTGGAAGTTTCTGGTAATAAACTCGGCAGCTCATCTATGGGAATACTTTGACATGGCTCGCCAATCCATTGCAGATGCATCACGTCGATTTTCGGGTGATAAAGAGACTTTCTTCGAGCTTTACTGGGGTAATGTGGCAGAGAGCATCGAGCCCCGAAACCAATTCCTCAACGCCATAGCCATCACGCTAGGAACCCTCGTCACGGCAGCTAGTCTCTCCGCTGGCATGACCCCTGTCGCCTTAGCGGGTCCCGCTGTCGGCGGCCTCATCTCCGTTGGCATCTTGCACGACACAACTACAGACGTCAATATCGGAAACAAGATCAAGGTTGAAACGTGAGTGATCCTGTCCTCCCACAAAGCAGGGTTATCATCATTGATACTGACTTTATATAGAATCGGCAGAAAATGGCTCAACGGGTGGAGCGACGTTCTGCAACCTATTGCAGACGATCTCACATACGGCACTGGCAAGTCTGGTGACATTGATATTCAAGACATCTTGGAAGACGGTAGCTGGGTTCTCGCGAACAAAAAGCCCATTCTCGCGCTTCGCAACTCGAACGATATTGGAAAGGCCCTGTACCATATGATACTCGGTGCCATTATTAACATATCATGGAAATCGCAGAATGTCTACCTTGCCTGTCACGACATGACTAAGGCAGAGTGTAAGTAACACCTGTCAAACTTTCAAACCCAGGATTGGTCTAATTGATAGAACAGATGAAGCAGAGGAAAAGAAGGGCATTAGATCCGGAAGCGATGATACCCGCCTAAGATTTTGGCATGACGGCACTGGATGCTTTTACCAAGGGTATATATATTTCGGTTGGGAGCAGTAACATTGGCGTTACTAACTTGGTGATAGTGTGAAGCCCAAGAAATATATCGACGGCACATATGGGTACCAGATCCGCCCTCCTGGTTTTGGCGTAAGTCCATATCACAACCCGACGAAGAGTCATGAATACCTAGACTAACACTGATCAATAGGAACTATACGAGCCAAACAACCCCGACAACAACCCGCTCGAAATTCCGTTTGATACCCATGATGTCATCGTTAGCAGTTTGGAAGGCTTCAAGAAGGGAGGCTTTAACTATACCATGTCTGAAAAAGAAGTTACTGAGGCTGTCTTTAACCTCGCTGAGTCTAGCACCGTGCGCGATGTAGTCAGAATCCCCGGATTCTTCCAGATCCCCATCTGTTGGTGGAAACCAGATGAGAGGTTCCCAAAGACCCGTGAGAAAGAACTGGAACTCTTCTTCGGTAACCTGGCGCAAGTGAAATCGCATACCCAGAACGCTTACCTTACTGGTTGCTGGTATACGAAAGACAAGTGGGGACTATCCATGGACGATGTTATGGAGAACGGCTGGCAATACTAGCTGCGATATCATCGAGGAGTTATATAGAAGGAGGAGGTGGGGTTACAGCTGGTGCGGTTGAGGAAAATGATGCTCCAGGGAGGTTCTGCAGGATGCACGCCATACACAACAGACTGCAAGCCAACCGATCAGATAGGGTAAGTTAGCGCAATATACCTAGGTTAACACAATAACAAAAGCCTCGAAATTAGTCTTCAGAGTTAAGTTAAGATTGCACAGGTAAACAGATTGTTAGGGGGTATATAGAAAGGTAGATAATTTTATATACCTTTCTATATATATATATAGGGCTAGCCTCACTACTTAAAGCGGAGGTATATTGTCAGCAAACCTCAGCGGCAAAACCCGCTGAGAATTTATTTATTCTCTCTGCAAGCGGCAATTACATAAAAGAGACTGCCGTTATAAATACGACAAATATCCTCCTTTCTCATTTTTCTATCTTCAGGCTAAAGCATCAACTAAATAGCTAGCCCTATTTAAAATGTCAACTTAAAATCTTTATCTATATTAAAGGATTAAAACTCACATTTAAAGAAAGCGCCGCCCTAGCCAATTGGGTCAGCAATTAGCCTTTAATCCTTTATAAGATCGCTTATATCCCAGATAGTAATATAATTACATCTATTAGCATACTTAGTAAATACATCTTTAAACTTTTATAAAATAAATCGTCCCTTAGTATTATATATCCCTATATTACTACTATACTTTACTTTATAGATATTATTAATATATAGGTAAAAAAATAAATCTAAAAGATAAAAAGATAAAGTTAGGTAATATATATAATAAGTATATATACTAAATAAATATATATACTAATAATTCTAACCCTTTTTAATTAAAATTACTAAAAAAGCATAATAGACTATAAAACTAATTAAAATTAATTAAAATTAATTATTAAACTCTTCTTTAGATATCGCAATAACTATCTAATATATTCTTATATTATGCCCTATCTTTCTATATCTTCTATAGCGCCTTTCTTTTAGTTATATTAACCCTCCTTAACCTCTACTTATTAATAATATGCCCTTTATATATCTATTTATATTTATATAATTAATTACCTCCCTTACTTCTCTTACTATTAATATTCTTCCTTTTTAAAGCTTAATTCTTTTTACTTTTTACCGCCGGCTTAATATCTTATTTACCTATTAAAGGTTATAGACTTAAGCTTTTAATAAGGCATTTTTATATATTATTACTTTTATTCCCTTTAAGAGATACTTTAATGCTTTTAGAATTAACTCTAAAGAGCTACTTTAATATCTTTTAATTTATCTATTAAGGTATTTAAATTAAGATTTAGCTTTAAGTACTATCTTAAGCGTCTTTAAAACCTATAAGGTAAAAAGGCCGGCTTCCTTTTTAATTGGCATTAAAGTCTATAATTATATATTAAGCTTTAAAACTATATTTTTTAAGTTAAAAGGAATAAGCCTAGCCCCTTTAAAAGCTACCTTAATATTTTTTTTTATTATAATAGCTTAAAATATAATATAAAAAGTAAGAAAAAACTTAATCTTAAAAATATAGGTTATATTATATTTAATTAGATACTCTATTTATTAACTATATGCCTTTTTTAGTGGCCTAAAGTACTTAATATTAAGAGGTTAAAGTAAATAAGAGGCATAAGTAGGTATATAGAATATAATAATCTTATTCTCTTAGTAATATCTCTTAAAGTTAATAGAGTAGTAACTTTTATACCTATTAAGGATTAAAAGATAATAGGGCCTAATAGATTAATTGGCTATATACCGATTAAAGTGCTTTAGCCACTTAAGGCCTAGTTTATTATCGGTCTATCTATTAGGAGATATTATAATAGCCTAATTATCTAGAAGGTTATTCTTTTAATACCAATTGGCAAGGTAATATTAGCCTGTATTAATAATAAATAGTAGGATTACCTAGCCTTCTGCATTAATTGCCTAAATAACTATAATTTATTCCTAGCTTTTAAACTATACTAATTTTAATTATCTATACCTCTTTATACTTATAATAACTATACCACTTATAATAATGCCTATTATAAAGCCAGTCTTATTAAAGTTATAGATATTAGCTAATATAATACTATATTTTATAATTATATTTTCTATAAGCCTAAACCAATTTTAAATAATAGTAGGGTCTTTATATTTAGCTCTTTAGTAGTTATACCTATAAAAATAGCATATCTTAAGCTCCTTATGCCGCTTAATAAAGTTAGAAGCCTAGCGCTTACCAATAGGTAGTATATTATAGGCATTAAGCAGTTAGTTAGCTATTTCTTTTATACTATATAATCGCAAGGGAAATCCTTATAAGTCTAAGTTAAAAATAAACCGAATTATAATTTATTCCTTTAGATTAAATAGCTTATATAATTTAAGGATCTAATTGCATTAAGATTAAATGCTATTATGCCGGCGACATAAGGCATAATAGTTAACCTTATAGAGTCTTATAGTAGGCCGGAGCTTTAAATTTAAGTCAGTTTAGAGGGCCTAAAGTGCTAAAAGCATATTACCCTCGGAATACTAGCGAGATATCTTTTTTTCATTATAAAATAATTAATTAAATAAAGAATTATAAGGTTGAGGGATTTTTAGTGCATATACTTGTTTGGTGCATATACTTATTATGCATATTATAATGTCTCAGTTTTCAACAGGCCTTGCAATACTATAGACTGATACTTTAAGTAATAGAAATAAGTACACTTCTATTAGTAGTTTCTATCTAGTTATATTACTATAGTTTCTTAATAACATTAAAATATTTAATAAGCTTTAATAGCTTAATCTATACCTTAAACTTATTAATAATATACTTTATAATATAATATATTTAATAAGCAAGCGTTGCAGACAAGTAAGTATCGCACTTTTCCCTCCTATATTATCGCTTTTATCTAATTAATTAGTTTTTAACTATTAATAATATTATAACCTTTAATTAAGGCCAAAACCCTTCTTATATTTTAGGCCCTTTAAAATAAACTAAAGCTAAGTATTTAATGCACTATAAAGATATATAAGATCTCTAAGTATAGACTATATTGCCGCCACTATAGCATTTAATTGCAAAGCGATTTTATCCTAAATTTATAAAAACTATCTAATCTAAAAGAGCAAATAATAATTTAATTTCTACTTAACTTAAATTTATAAGGATTCCCCTTATAACTGCATTTTATAGAAAAAATAGCTAATTCTTTACTTACTAACTGTAATATATTACCTATTAATACATATTAGGCCTATAGCTTTATTAAGTAATATCTAAAGCTAAAGATATATTTATTCTAAAGATATAACTATTAAAAAGCTAAATATAAAGATCTAAATATTATTTAAGGCTAATTTAGGCTTATAGAGAATATAACTGCAAAATATAATATCTAATTAAAAGATATTTAGAACTTTAATAAGACCGGCTTTATAATAGGCCTTATATAGTCCGGAATAGTTATTATAGGTATAAAAAGGTAAAAAAGACTAAAATTAATATAGCCTAAAAATTATAAATAGATTACTATAATTTAGGCGATTAATACTAAAGGTTAATTAATCCTACTATTTATTATTAATATAGGCCCATATTACCTTATGAATTAATATTAAGAATATAATCTCCCTGGCAATTAGGTTATTATAATAAGCTAAAATAAATAGATTAATAATAAGCTTAATCTTAAATAGCTAAAGCACTTTAATTAATTTATAGCTAAGCGATTAGTTAGTTCTTATTGCCTCTTAATCCTTAATAGTTATAAAAGTTATTACTCTATTAACTTTAAGAGATATTACTAAAAGAATAAGATTATTATACTTTATATACCTACTTATACCTCTTATCTACTTTAACCTCTTAATATTAAGTGCTTTAGGCCACTAAAAAAGGCATATAGTTAATAAATAGAGTATCTAATTAAATATAATATAACCTATATTTTTAAGACTAAATTTTTTTCTACTTTTTATATTATATTTTAGGCTATTATAATAAAGAAAAATATTAAGGTAGCTTTTAAAGGGGCTAGGCTTATTCCTTTTAACTTAAAAAGTATAGTTTTAAAGCTTAATATGCAATTATAGACTTTAATGCCAATTAAAAAGGAAGCCGGCCTTTTTACCCTATAGGTTTTAAAGACGCTTAAAATAATACTTAAAGCTAAATCTTAATTTAAATACCTTAATAGAAAAATTAAAAGATATTAAAATAGCTCTTTAGAGTTAATTCTAAAAGCATTAAAGTATCTCTTAAAAGGAATAAAAGTAATAATATATAAAAATGCCTTATTAAGAGCTTAAGTCTATAACCTTTAATAGGTAAATAAAATATTAAGCCGGCAGTAAAAAGTAAAAAAAATTAAACTTTAAAAAGGAAGAATACTAATAGTAAGAAAAATAAAAGAGGTAATTAATTATATAAATATAGATAGATATATAGAAGGCATATTATTAATAAGTAGAGGTTAAAGAGGGTTAATATAACTAAGGGAAAAGCGCTATAAAGAATATAGAAAGATAGGGCATAATATAAGAATATATTAAATAGTTATTATAATATCTAAAAAAGAGTTTAGTAATTAATTTTAATTAATTTTAATTAATTTTATAGTCTATTATACTTTTTTAGTAATTTTAATTAAGGAGGGTTAAAATTATTAATGCATATACTTATTTAGTGTATATACTTATTATGCATATTAAGTAGATATTTATTTATTTAAAATGTCTTTAATATAATAGGTTATAATTAAACCTCCTTATGTGTAATTGCAATTTAGCCTGAGTAATATAAAATGTAGGGTCTTAGGCAGCAGCTATCTTTTACTTATTAAACTGACTTATACTTATTTATTAATTACCTATAGGCTGCATTAAGGAAGTAAAGTGGCCCCTAAATATCTATCTTACTATATGTCTAGTTTAAGATTCTATAGTGCGTTAGTCTATTTTAGGTATGTTTCTATATTATTTAGGTCGCTATAGAGGGGCATATAATAAGTTAACTACTTTATTACTTTAGTTAATATTTTATTTCTTATATTTAGAATAATCTACCTTAATGTTTAAATAATTATTATGTTATTTCTAGTTCTAGTTCTTATTTTAATTTTACCTAGTAAAAATCTGTATAGTATGCTGTTATATACAGTAAGAGGCGGTTATATATAATCATTAGATTTCTAGACCTTGCTTGATTCCTTAACCTATATTAAGTGGAATAGCCTGTTTACTAAGAGTATTTATCTAAAGAAGGTTCTTTTATTAGAGATAATTATTATATTTTTAGTTTAAGGCCTTAGTAATTATATATAAACTAGGTTATTAAGATATATTATAAGATTGCACTACTATTAACTTATTGTTATAGTATAAAATCGACATATAATAGTAATATCCATTCGTACTAAAATATAACTAAACTATAGCACTAATAAACACCTTTAACTCCTAGACCTATCGCTATTATTAATTATTATAATAGTATCTTAAGTTTACTTCTAAAGCCCTTCCTAGATTAATTGAAACTTCTATATCGATATACCTCTCTTCCTTAGTTCTTCCTCTAATATTTGCGGATTATAATGTGCCTCTATCTCTATATATTTCTTATCCTGACGTTACTATATATAAGCCTCCTCTCTATTGTCTATCGTAAACCTATATCTAATATATCCTTTAGGTAACCGAATACTAACTAGATGCGGATCTGACGGATATAGAGGATACCCCTCTTTCTAAAATATAACACTTTATATAGCGGTAGACTAGAGCCTTTTCTAGCCATTAAAGTTATCTCTAAGTAAGGCCTAACCGTAAGAAAGGCCCGGATAATAACTTAGCCTAACTACCTTATAATGTCCTTTTTTCTGCTAAGGCCAAAGAACCAGATTGCAGTGCAATCCTAAAAGAGTTATAATAATATCTCTAGATCGACTTTCTGCTGGGATATAGGTGAAACTTCTATTATAAGTTCTTATATAAGCAGTTGCTTTAACCTGCATATTGTCGACCAATTGATCCACTAAGCCCGCTTTAATTATATTATATGTTATAAAATGTCGAATGAAGTCCCTCCTGTTTTCTAATAAGATTAATACACTATTTAGAGGAGATTTAATTTTTACTATAAGGTAATCCTATAGTAACCTAAACCTTATTATGGCTATTAGCTTATCTAGGCATTTATTATCTTTATAAAAGTCCTTATTCTCTATAAGGCATTATAAAACCTAGATGACTGATATTATATAGTTATCCTTAGGCTATAAGTGATCCCTATAGGGGAGAATAATTAGGTTGCTATATAACTTATTATAAGAGACTTTAGCTACCTTTAATATACCAGACTTAATTAGGACTGCAGAAGGGACTAATCTTCTATCGGCATTACCGTAAAGCAGTATTAATGCGAAACGTTTTCTAAGGTCTGCCGTCTAGGTTAGGAGAGTATCTAAGTTATATAGTTCTAGAAATTAAAGATCTTGATTTCGAGCTATATAAGCCACATATACTAAAGTAAGAATCTGCTTAGGAGACTTTTTATAGTCCACTAGAATTAATGATGTAATATCCGTTATTAAGAACCCCTGGAGTGTATATAACCTGTCGCGATCATCTATGCACTTATAGAGGCTCGTTCCGTTAAGCAGACTTACCTACTTAATACTATTCCTAGTGTCTATTAAGCTAAATATAGCCTTAAAAGAGAACGCCATAACGTTCTTCTTATAGGCGACTGGATTAAGGAAGTATTACAGTAGTGGAGGCTTAATATGTATATATATAAACAGTACTGCGTTTTTAAACCTGCTTTACGGTATTTACTTACTGCTAAGCCTTATGATTGATGTTTCTTAATTAGCTAATGCTATTTCCTAGTGTATCTAAACCCTATAGTGCCAATCTAGGGCCAATAGCTGCTTAAAGGCAAATAATTGATTTTTAATGACTGTAAAAGGCACCGCAAGAGTCATTCTAATCACTAATGATAACTGTATTCCCTCTTCCCTTTAGTCGGTGTTATATAAGGCGTTAAGATAACCTATCTGGGGTAGTTACTTTTTAAGCTCTTATAGAGTCTTTATAATGGTATTACTCTAAGAAGTCGTAATACTAAGCCAGATAATAACTGCTTTAGCCTACCGATATATATCGTATATACGTTAAACTTAGATAGACCGTTTAGTAAGATCTTTTTAGTTAATACAGATTAAATCGCATTAAAGCATATGGCTCCAGTTATAATAGCGAAGAGACCTTAAAGTAGAGGCAAGGTTTAGTCCGATATTGATATATCCTAACCTAAAGGGTTTATTTAAATGCCCGGCTTATAAATAATAGTCGGTAGTAAGGTTAATAGGCATAGGGTTAGACTGATTGCCTTAATAGTAAGATAAAGCTTTAAACTTTAGTATTTTGCTACCTCTAGGGGCTAATTCTTTCTGATAAATAATGCCTAATAGGGGGTCTTTTGGTAAGCCAGGCTGTAGTTCTAAGAGTTATAGCTCGAGAGAAAGTAATTAAGAATATTTAAAGCGAGACCTTTTATTGCGATATAAGGAGCTCTAAGTAGGGAAAAGACTATTCAAAAAACTAGCTGTAGTTATTATTTCTATATCGGCGTGCTAGATAATTAGAAGCTCCTATAAAAGAAAAGACAACGGCTTTATTACGAAAGGTTAAAGAAAAGGAAAAGGTATAGCACCGTAATATAATAGGCAGATTTTATGCTAGTTTATCCTTTAGAGAAAAATAAGCGCCTATAGTATTAAAAGATAGGCCTAAGCGTTAGATTCCTACGGATATAGGCCAGGGCTTATAACCAATCGGTAAGTCGCTCTATAAGGCCTGTAAATATTAGCTGATATTTGAAATAAATATTCACCTAATAGATCCTAGCGCTGATATATACACACTAAGAAATAAGGATCGATAAGAGAGGCAGAAAAAAGCTAAACCGAGCTTAGAAAATATAAATAACATTATAAATAAGATTATTACTATAGGCTTATAGGTAAAAAATACAAATAAATATAGTTAAGAAAAATAAACTGTATTTAGTATTAAGCCTTAGTCTAATGCTTAGTATCTTTATTATTAACTCCCTAGAGATTAAATACAGAAGATTATTTAGCGTGCTATAGTAATAGATTAGCGCTTCTACCTTTAGGGAAAGGCCTAAGCGATAGTGCTACTGCCTATTATATACTGTTCTCTTTTGTTTAGCTTTCTTGCTAAGCTGTATATATAGGCTAAGCGCTGTAGCCTTCGATAAATCTAATTAACCTCCTACCTTAGCGGGATTAATACGGTCTTCTATAAAGCTATAGCCCCTACAATTCCGAAGGAGGACTTTATTTCTTTATAGCCGTAAGTAATGTTATATTGCCTATATAGTCCTCTTTTTATTGTAATCGCTTGGGCCTTATATTAAAAGTACCAGTTGTTGTCCCCCTACGCTTTTTAATCTTAGCCGCTCTTTTTAATTCCTTAAATATCTTATTAAGATCGGCATTAGGTTCCTAAATTAAGTCTTTCTTACTCTTAGAATGCTTCTATATAACCTAAAATATAAGGTTATCCTAAAAGGCTATTAGTTATAGGCGCAACTAAGTTTTAGTAAATATAATTATATCTTTATCTATTAGGCGTTTCTTAATTATCTCTATAGGAAAACTAAGATTTATAGGTATTATATAAAGCTTATGGCTATAGTAGATAAATAACTGGCAGCTTATCCTTTACCTCCTAATACTATAGTCCCAAAATAACTCTAGTAGAGTTAATTTTATTGACCTACTTTAAACCTAATAGGGTTAATTATTACTAGGGTGTAAAGTTAATTTAATATTAATACTAATCGGAATAGGAGTTTAGCCAGAGTGTAATACATCCTTTTGCATAAAGTGCTATAGGGGTTAAATTATACTATTAGATAGTCTCATTAATAAAAATATAATTGTTATATATATCTTATAAATAAGAACCTAACCATTTTAATGATTATTATAATAGCCTTAAGCTTATAATCTGAATTATGCGGTGCCATTTATCCCTACGTTATTCTCTCTATATACTGCCTTCTTATATGCTAAATTTGTAGGTTTGCTTCTATAGCCGATGAAGTTGCTATGCATTTAAGGACATAATATCGCGATATATAGCTATAGCATTAATCTTACGTAAGGCATATTTTAACATATATGTGCATAGTCTTATCTTATCCTCCGTTTGGAAATCTCTATTTGCATCTTAATAAAGCCACTAAATATCGACTTTTTACCTATTTAGACTAGATACTAAATATAATATAAAACTTATTACTATTATATAACTATATATGCTATAGCCTATTCCTATATTCTCTTTACAGTCTACCTAACCGATATACTTAAAGTTTATTGCTTATAGGGATTACTCTTTCCCCTAATTAAAAATCATAAAATAAATACAGCTAGATAGGAATAAATATAAAAATAAGAATAATTACTAAAGACTGGTAAAATAGGTTACCATACTATATTATAAGTAGGAAACAAAATTCTAAATTGCATAAGTCAAATGTATACCTACTTCACGTGATCGGTTAGGCCAATATTAAGAAGACCCTAACTCTAAACTTTAATTCCTATTTATATATATATATACATTATGTATTGATAAATGTAAGTTAAATGAAGATAGGATATAATAGAGTCGCTTGATCTTATATACTTTTACTCCGCCTTTTGCATATTTATATGCAAGTTATATAAATCTATATTTATAACTTCCATCTGCAGCTATATCTATATATTCCATAGGGAGCTAGCCCTTTTAAAATAAGAGCTTAAGAAGTATAAGAAATCCTTTAGGGACCTATCTCCTATCTATAACTATAACGTTATCCGGAATCTATAACCTAACTCATAAGACTTAGTAATCCCTTACCTCCCCATTTGTCTTAATAATATCTTATACCTCTGCCTCCTAGGAACTATTAAGAGGCAATTGATTATTAATTGCTTACTAAAATGAAAAATCTCACTTAAATTTTTATAGTTAATTATTAAATATTTAATTGGGTGGCTAATTAGCTAAAAATAACCCTAACCTTACATTTAGGGTTAGCTGGTATTAGCTTAGGGTTAATGCGATATAGAGGAAAGGAGACTTTAATTAATAGAGGAAAATAATAAGACTACTTCTCTTTTTACTTTCTACTACCGTAATTAAAGAGGTCATATTAAGCAGCAATAGAGGAAATTATATAGCTTAATTAGGACTATTAAATATTAATCTGCCGGCTCTATTAAGCAGCTTACAGCTAATGAATACTAAGTGGCTAGTCTACTTAAGACATTTAGAAAAGGCAACAAGCATGCTAATATAAACCCTAAGGTCCGCTAATAGTGGCCGCTAGAGCTAAAATGCATATGTATTTTAATTGAGAATATACAGTTAGTAAACTTAAAGTCATTTATAATGCCAATAAGAGATAGAATTTACAGTCTATCGGAAGTCCTTATAGGCAGTAGTATAAGAAAGATATAAAGAATGCTTAAAAAGGTAAGTTAGAGAACTATTTTCTCTTTAATATTTATCCTATACCCTCCTTCTAAGCAAACTTATTAATATAAAGGCACTATTAATTTCTACTCTTTAGTCTGCTATAGCTAATATAGCCGCCTGCAATAAGCACCTATAAAATTAAGGACAGCTTATAAGTTGGCTGCTATTAATAATATAGATCTAAGTGTCGGTTTTAACTATAATAGGGACTATATTCTAAATACCGGAACCCTTAATGGCTTTATAATATTTATTGACTTTCCTAATGCTAAACCTATTAATGCAGGAAGCATCAGACGGATATAGGATAGTTAACCTTATTCCTAGCCCTAGACTAGCTGGGGCCAGACTAAGGATTAATCGGGCTAGTTTACTAGCCTATATATTAATCCTTAGGTCTTAAATTTATTATCCTTTCTACCTAATACTAAATAGCACCCTAAAGTATAATATTTAGGTATTAAATAGTAATAGCTATTTACGCATATAATTAAATTACTTATTACTTTTTTATTCTTTTATTTCTAATTATTCTATTAGTATAAAAACTATCTATTTTAACCTCTATATAACTAATACCTACTAATAAAAATAATAGATCTTATAAGACCAATTAAGACCGACTAAAATTATCGCAATATAAGATTATTAACCTGCCGCTATTAAGCATATTAATTTAACTCTATTTTATATTAGAAATAGTGCCTTTTTAATTATCCCTATAGAAAAAAGACCCCTTATAAAAGGTCTTTTTATTTTCTTTAATCCTAATGCATTAAGCGGTATCCCTAAATGCATTAGGCAGTTAATTATAAAAAATAAAAAAATATACTAAATAGGGCCAACTGCAAATTAAACCTATAACCCTAGCTAATTAGATTCTTTTTAAGTATCTACCTTACTATTAAGCATATTAATCCCTCTTTAACCCTACTTTAAGCCTTAATATTATATATTATTATTATAAGCCTTAATATTAAGTAAAAAGGAACTACTTACCTTTATAGGAGTTATATAGCCTTTAATATTAGCCTTAATAACCTAAAATACCTTCTAAAAGGTAAATCCATTAAATTAGAAATTTACTTACCGACTATAGGGACTAGGTCCCTATATTAAGATATATAATACCTCTAGTTTATTACAATTAAGAAGAAAGGTAAAAAGAGAGGCTAAAGACATAAGGTATTCCTATAAGGAAAATAAAGAGATAAGCATTAAAGTAAAGTATTACAGTAGGCTAATCCTTAATAAATAATAAAATAGGTATTACCTAATACCGTTATATTAAACTGCTATAAAAAAGCTCTATTTACTATTACTTAAAGGAATTAAACTTCTAAAGGGTTATAAAGTTTTAATCGATTTAGCTATAGCCTATAATACTTCTATAGCTATAGGTATACCTATTTCTAAAGATAAAGGCTTTAATAATAAGAATATATAAAACCCTTACTATAAGAGTTTCTATATGCCTAATAATAATATTAAGGCTAATATTAAGATTTTAAACCGCTATAAAAAGGTTATTAAATAGGGTCTTAAATACTGCCGCTTAATAAAGGAGTATAAGACTACTTCTATTTTAAATTAAGTTACTATTTAGGATTATAAGGTAATAAACTAAATAAGATCCTTTATTAGCTCTCTTATAAGTATAAATAAAGCCACTAAAGAACTTATATATATTCCTTATACTAAAGTCTTTTACCTATCTTATATAAAATAATAAAGAACTATAGTTTAATAATACCTTTAGTTTAAATCTATTAACTAATATAGCTTTTAGTCGTTAAGCGTTATATAAAGACCCCTTAAAATCGCCAGTATATAACCGCTAGCGCCTCTTAAGTCTAAAGATAAAGGATTAAATTAGGAAAATAACCTATAATATTAATAAAAGGAAGAAAAAGAATAATAATAATAATGCCAAAAGACTATTACTTTAACCGACTAAACCTAAATAATTAATACTAATCCGGTAAAAAAGATTAAAAAGAAGTTATTAGGAACCTTTAACCTTAAATATCTAAATAATACTAAAAGTTATAAAATAATTACTATTTCTTTTAAAAAGATTATTTATATTAATATATATATATTCTATAAGTATATTTAACTTTTTAAGCGGTATAGGCTTTATTCCCTAATTAATTATTACCTTAGCATATTATTTAGGGAAGCTAATATATAGCTAATAATTAAGCTTAATTTAATGGCCTATAATTAACTCCTTAATGCCTTTATTTCTAACTTCTATATTACCTTAGTTAAATAATTTAAGTATATTAAAGTAAAACTAATTAAAGAACTCTATTAAGCTTAATATATATTATAATAGGTATAAAATAGTATTACCTTTACCTAATAGGCATAACATAAGGCTAATATCGCTAAATAACTTAAATATAAGGAGACTTCTATTATCTATATGCTATTTACTTTTATTAATCCTAAAATCGCTAGATTCCTTATCTATCTTAATAAAAATATAAAACTAATAGAATTTATTAAGTAATATAAAGACCGATATACCGCTATTTAAAGTATAGTAAGAAATTACTTCTTTAATTATTAAAGCTATTATCCCTATAATAATAATTAAACCTCTAACTTTAAGCCTAATAATTAAAACCGCTAAGATAACCGATATCGATCTAAAGAGGCAGACTGATACTATCCCTCTTACCGTAACTATTAAAACGACCGATACTATAATAACTGCCGTAATAAATATAAACCTAAGAATAGGGATACTTATCCTTTATCCTCCTATAATAATAATTATTACTTTTACCTTTAAGAAGGTAATTATATTTATAAGGAAGAAATATAAGATAAATAAGTCCATTTTAAGAAGAAATATCTAATAATAAAGGAATCCGATTTTAAGACTTTTAGCCAAAAGGAAAATATATATAACTTTAATAATTAATACTTTATTACTTTATGTAAATTATAATAAGCCTATTTTATAGCCCTCTTAAACTTAGGCCCCCTAAAGCTATTTATATTTTACTTAAATATCTATAAGGAATATATTTATAAAAGATATAAGTAATCTTTTACTAATTAAGCCCTACTTTAGAAGTATAAAAAGATAAAGACTTATATTAAGCCTATTAACTTATGCGCTAAAGAGCTATCTTTAAGTAAGACTAAGCGATATAATAACTATTATTAAGACTTTATATCTTATAATAAATTATACCGATATATTAAGGCCGGATATTATTTTAATAAACTTAATAAAAAGGAGGTATATATTAATAATTAGAATAAAGATAATATAATTCCTTTACTATATAAACTATCTCCCTAGCCGATTAATAGAAATTTTATATATCTATAATTTTATATTAAGAACTCTTATTAAGGTAAGTCTATAATTATCTATATTAATATTAGATATAGAAAACCTATTATCAGTTAGAAATAGTTAAATACCTTATAATACTTAATTATTAGGAAGAACCTAATTTACATTTAAGGAGTAAATAATATTATTAATAAACCCTATAATAAATAGGCCACCTTTATATTCTATATTAATAGCCTTTATAAAGATAGATCTAATGCTAAAACCGCTAAATTTTTATATAAAGCCTAAATATAAGACAGACTATTAGCATTTAGACCTATTGCCCTATTAGGTAATATCTAAATAATTCCCTATAGTATAAATATTATAAATATAAAGTATAGACTTAACTATTAAAGTCTCCCTAATTTCTATATTTCTTTTAAAGTAATATAAATTAAATATAAGGTTTTACATTAAGTAATTACTACTTAAGTATCTATTATTCCTATTGGTAAAATATAAATTATACCTACTTCTTAAAAAGAGCTTTTAAAGGATTAATTTTTTACCTTTTATAATATTATAAAATCAGTAGTTAATAGACTTTTAAACTGTAATATAGCCTTAGGAGTTATTATTATTAATAACATTAAGAATGCCCTATAATTCTACCTTAAGTAGAAGCTTAATAATATTAAAAAATATAATAATAAGGAGACCTATTTCTTTATATTATAGACTACTACCCTAAGTGCTATAACTATAAGTGCCTTTATTATATTTAGTAAGACTATTAAAGGCTCTTAGGCTATCTTCCCTTTAGCTATTAAAACTGCTATTCCCTTAATACTAACTGCATTAATAAGCTTTAATTTAACTCCTAAGGTTACTACTATCACTTTTAGCGATATTAATATCCTATTAATAACCTTACCTAAGGGGCATATTATAATAGTAATATCTATAAATAAGGCCATCCTTATTAATATTATCGATACTAAAAAGCCTTTATAAGAACAAAAGAAGGTAATAAAATCGGCTATATAAACGCTTTTATTTACTAAAAGTAAGATAGTATTTACTATACCTATTAATATCTCTTATATTAAGTTAACTACTTAATCTATTATATTAAAAGTGCCTTTTTAAACTTATATATAATATTAACCTAATCTTCTAAAGAAATTACTAAAGAATAGTATATATATCTATATTATAGATATATCTTTTATTAAATTAGCTACTTCTTTAGTTAATAAATACACCTTTATTTAAAATAACATAAGACTTATTAAGGTTAATAAGGGAGATAAAATAACTATACCTCTAATTAATAACTGGTATATATATAAGGTCTTATAATAACTATATACTTATAGATTAAAGGACTAATACTTTATTAATAAGGTATTTAATAATCTATATAAATAAGATAGGATAAAATAGGTATAAAAGCCTATGCCTTTTTTTACCCTAGTGTTTATAGTATAGAAGACTATTAATAAAAAACCTAAAGGGTAAATCGTTATCGACTTATAAGCCTTAAATAAGGTAATAATACCTAATTGCTATCTACTATTATAATAGAAGGATATTATTAGTGCTTTAAAAGGCGCTATATATATCTCTACTATTAATATATCTGCCTTTTTCTATTAATTTAGGGTGGCCTTAAAGTATTATAATAGATTTACTATTATAAGTTATAAAGGACTTAAACGATTAACTGTTATACCTATAGGATTTTATAATTTGCCAGTATATATATAAAGATATATAGATAGGCTATTATNTACTATTAATATATCTGCCTTTTTCTATTAATTTAGGGTGGCCTTAAAGTATTATAATAGATTTACTATTATAAGTTATAAAGGACTTAAACGATTAACTGTTATACCTATAGGATTTTATAATTTGCCAGTATATATATAAAGATATATAGATAGGCTATTATACCCCTTCTGGCACTTCTGCCATACCTTTATTAATAATATAGTTATCTTCTCTAAATCTACTAATAATTACCTTTAATATATTAAATCGATCCTAAAGATATTTACTAAAAAGAACCTAACTATTAATTTAAAGAAGAGCTAGATTAAATATCTAAATGCCTAAATACTTAGTTTTTAAGTAGATATATTAGGGCTATTAATAACTATAAAGTAAGTTGCTTCCTTTATAAAGCTAGACTTCCCTTCTTAATTATCAGCCTTAAAATAATATATTAATACAATTAGATATATTAAATATCTTATCCCTTATTATACCTAACTAATTAAGCCGCTTTAGAGATAGAAAGTTACTTTTCTTACTATAGGCTATAAAAAAGGAAAGGTTTTAAATAGTAACTTAAAAAAGAGAAAGTTATATATAAAGACCACCTATTATAAACCTACTAATATAGAAAGGGAATCCTTTAGAGCTATATAGGCCGAAATTGCCTTAGGAAATAGACTATATTACCTAAATCTTAAGAAATATCTATTCCTTTAATTAGATAAAAGTATTTAAAAAGGATTTAAAGCAGTATTATTCTATATAAAAGATAGATATATCTAAAAGGAAGGTACCTTAATTTTATTAAATATTATCTTATCTATCTACTTTATTAATAAGTCCTTAATTAACACTAAGAAGAGATATAGCCCTATAAAGCTTAAAGTCGCTGCCTTTATTTAGGCCGTTAAATAATTAAAAGTATATATTAGATCCTTAAAAGGATCTCTTATTATATTTACCGACTATTTAGCTATTAAACCGATCGTTAAGAGAATATTATTAGAAACTTTAAGCACTAATAGGGCCAATAGGAAGCTTATAAATATATCTATTTACCTATTAGAGTTTAACCTTTATATCTTTTATATCCTTAATATTAAGAATTTTATTTTTAATGCCTTTAGCCAATTAAGTGCCCTTAAGACTAATCTAAATAAAAACTAAAGATACCTAAACTATATAGTGCTTAATAATATACTTATATTAATTAAAATACTAATAGCACTAAAAATAAAAAAGCATTTCTAATAAGGCTATATTAACGATATAAAGTTTATATTAATCTTAAAAATAATCCTTAAAAATAATAACTTTAATATAGCTATTATAATTAACTAACTAAATAGTAAGGATATAGTCTTTTCTTTAAAGTGCAATATACTATTCTCCTTATATAATAGTCTACTATACTATAAAGGAATAAATAGTTATATTAAGCTTTATATACCTAAAAATATAGTTAATAATCTTCTTAAGATAGTATATAATAATTAAAACTACTTTAGCGCTAATAAAATAATAAAAGAGCTTTTAAACCTCTCTATTAATAATCTATTATATTAAATTAAAAAGTATATTTATAGATACTATATATATTATCTTAAATAGACCTCCTACTAATAATATATTAGTAACTATATGCCTATTAGACTGCCAGTATTATCGATATATATTATTGCTATAGACTTTATAATAGATATACCGCCAGTCTTAAATAAGGGCTCCCTATAGGCATTAAACGGTTTTAATAAGTTTAACTAGCTAATAACCGTAATATATTTAATAAATAAAAGGATATTACTTATTTTAGGCCACTTAATATACTTAGCGGTATATTAGGCTATAGCCCTATTATAATAATTACTTCTTTCTAACTAAAGAATACCCTAAGTAATTATCTCTAATAGAGATCGTAAGTTTATATCTCCCCTCTAAAGGTAACTCTAAAAAGAGTTTAGCATATACCTTACAATAATTACGGCATATTATCTATAAGTAAATAGACTATTAGAAAGGAAAAATTAAATAGTTAAAATTATAATATACTTTTATTATATTAAGAACCCTTATACTAATTAGGCTTATATCCTTTTTAGCCTATAATAAAACCTTAATAGTATAATAAATACCGAAATAAATATCTTTATATATAAGTATATCTATAGATTTAAGCTAAAAAGCGCCCTTAATTTACTTATTTTAATTAAAATTAAACCTAATCTTTTATATCTCTAAAAGACTATTTAAAAAGACTTCTAGCTTATAATTAACTTTACTATAATATAAGGAAAGTAAGTATATAATAAGAAATATAAGCTAATTATACTAAAGAAAGATAACTATATCTACCTATAACTTTATAATAGGTACTATCTGCCTAAAAAACCCCCTTAAAAGTAATTATAATAGCAGACTAAACCGTTTAAGATTATCTATATAATAGGAGACTTAATATATAAACTTAAGCTTTTAGATAATATAAAGATTTATCTAATTATCTTAATCTAATAGCTTTTCCTATTATATATAGATAATTACTATAAAGAGGAATTAAGACCTATTAAAAGAGGATTTAATAATAAAGATAGATATATTATTAATTATATTATCCAATAAGAAGTTTAATATTTTAATAGAAATACTATACCTATAAAGGGATTCCTAATATAATAGAAAGGATAGGGACTATAGTATAATTAATAGGTATAAACTGCTAATATTACTAATAATCTTATTAATAATTTCTAATATAATTATCCTAATTAATTTAAGGAAAAAGGACCTTACTATAGCGGTCAGAAGAGGAAATCTAAGGCTTTATAAATACTAAATGCAAATTAGACGTAAGTTAGATATAAGTTAGATATGAATTATATAAGGAAAAAGGCCTACTTATATATAATTATACTAAAGATAGTAATAACTTCTTTTTAAGGCCGGCATTTAATGCAGAAAGCATTAGATAGATATAGGATAGTTAACCTTATTCCTAGCCTTAGACTAGCTAGGGCCAGACTAAGGATTAATTAGGCTAATTTATTAGCCTATATATTAATCCTTAGGTCTTGAATTTATTATCCTTCCTACCTAATACTAAATAGCACCCTAAAGTGTAATATTTAGGTATCACCTATATAAGATAAAACCCTATAATCGCTTTATAACGCTATAGTCCCTCAAACTGCTAAATAGTATAAGTAGGCCTCTTATAGAGCTCTAGCTTTAAATATTACGGCTAATCTTTTGAAATTCTACTATATGCCTAAATCTACTGCATCTTATAGCTAGGAATAAGGTCTTATATAGGCAGAATATTAGGACTATATTTAAGATGCTTTTAATATTTATATATTAAAAGGAACTTACCTTTACCCTTTAAGTTAGATATCCTTTATATTATTCCTATAAATAGCGCTAATAGTAAAGGAATTACTTAATCTATTACTTTTATAATATAAGCTAATACTAGATAGGGTAATTATATTGCTAGGAAGACTATTACTATTAGAACCGATATATTTATAAGTTAGGGACTAAAAAGCTGGATTATATTAGCTTATAAAATAGGATATACTATATGCTTAGTAGATTTCTACCTATTTGAGGATCTTAGCCTTAGTTATTACGTCGGTGGCTAGAGTGCTATAGGGAATATCTTTAGCATTAGCCCCAATTTCTTTACTTAGGTTAAGTGGCGCCTAAGTTAGATTTATAACGATTCTATTAACTGTATTTTAAAGCCAGGAGCTATTAAGTATACACTTAGAAAAGATAGTTAAGTAATCGAAAATATATACTCTAAAGTTTAAAGTATATAGCACTCAGATAGAGTTATTAGAGTAGGCACTTTATCTATTTCGCTAACGGTCTATCCGCCTATATAATAAAATCCACTATATTAACCGCCCTACCCTTTCCCCTATTAAGCGGCATTCTTTTAACCTTAGCATATATACTAGGAAGGGCCTCGATCTTTATATCTTAGGTTGCAATCGGATGCTCTATAATATGGCTATATGCTGGAGTGTTAAATGGCTTATTATATTTTGCTATTTAGTCGGCTAAGATATTGCCTTTATCCTTATGTATAACGGCATCTACTTCCCTATATTCGAAAGGAGAAATTCTATTTAAAAGTGGTCCTATAGGATAAAAAGATTTAATAGTCCTCTTAAAAGTGACTGTAAACCCCTCGGTCTTACTCATCTTAAATATAAATAATTCTTCTTTATTACCATTAGTATCTCCCTTAATGCGGAGAATTCTATTGCCGCATCTGTAACGCTATGCCGGCCTACTAGTCGTATTTAGTCTCTCTATCTAGCTGGTCTTAATTGGGGTTACTTAGCGTCTAAAGAGAATGTTACTATTATGGAGTTAGAACGGTCTAAAGGGTAAAAGGTGGCGTTAATGCGTCTATACTTCGAAACGCACTTAACTAATAAATAAATCTATAAGTATAAGTTTATCTATACATAAATAGTAGTTATCACCCTAAGAGTATAACGATAGCCCGATAAGCTTACTGCCCTTACTCTTAAGACGATAGAGCAGAATAGTAAGCTTAAGGTTATAGGGCTAAGCGAGAGTTAGGTCGTCTTAATATATAATAGAGGGAAACTTCTTATAAATCATAAGGTTTATAAGAATACCTTTATTAACTAGAGCCGGGGGGGTTTATCGATTATAATAGTGTGTATACCTATGGTCTATCGGCTATATTTTAGCGGAATCCTTAAAATCTGCTGGAGACTTAGTGAAAAGCCCTAGAAGGGGTTGCCGATAATAGGCTTCTTTCTATAGGATAGGCTTTATGCCTAGTTGTTATTTTCAATTAATAAGTTCAGTAGGGCAGCTAATAACCTTACCTTATGTAAATAAGGATTAGTTATAGGTGGCATTTATAATAGCTTCCTAGAGCCTTTAAAAAGCTTTACGACCTTCCTTATATATAAGAGGAATATTAACGTTAAATATGCCTAATAAGCAGTAGGCAGTATCTTCTATATAGGAAATCTTTCAATTAGAGGCCTAAGATATCCTCCTTACTATGCTAATACTATCTATATCTCCACCCTTAAGAATATGCTTATCTATTTTAGTAATAGATAAGAGTAGGCCATAAAGATCGTCTTTAGATCTAATCTTTTTCCAATTAGTTAAGTAAAACTTAACTTTAAAAGGAGCAATTAACTCTTATAATGTCTATCCTTAGGTAAATTAGCAAGAGGGGTAAAATTATTTACTAATAGTTTCTTTATTTATATACTAGTGCACATCTTATAAGTAAATATAGCAAACTTAAGCGTTCCTATACCACTGGAATATTAAGTTAATAGCCTTACTTAGTTTAACGCTACTCTTTTTGTTAATATAGCACCTTTTATAACTATTTAGTTAATAACTTAGGTTAAAGAGTATAGATAAGTATATATATCGACTTACACCTAGTGGAACCTATTGCTGGCAGCTTTCTGGCCGAAATACTTAATTTTTTAATAACCTTTTATGCTATTAATATCTAAAGCTATAATATATAAGGTCGCTATACTTTCCTATTGCTAGATATTAACCTTATTTTCGTCCTATGTATAGGATAAGATGGCATAAGGCGGTATTTCATTATTAGATATAAATTCCTTTAGCGTTTAGTTATAAGCATTTAAAAGTCTCATTTTAACGATAAAGGAGTAAAGAGCCAATCTAAAGGCAGCTAATACGGGGTAAATTTAGTAATACTCCGCCCTATACTAGGCAGCAATATAGAGGCACTATAATAATTATCTTTTTAAAGTGTGTACCGCTTTAAAGGAGCTTTAGTAGCGTCTATCGGGGCATCTTATAGTGTAGTATTAGGTAGCTAAGTTTAACCTTATCGTCTAGTATATAATATCACCTAGGCCGTACTCTATTAATTTAGCATAAGATCTTATGACTTTATTACTATAGCTATTTAAAATCTAGCTGCTCTTTTTAAAGATCGTTTTCTTAGATTTTATATCTATAATATCTTAATAAACCGTAAGACTATCCGCTAGGTTACTATTAAGGTTGAGGATAAGTGTCGCATTAGATATACTTAAAATAGATTGAAGGTCGGGTTATTCTTAATTGTGCAGTAGTAAGTTAATTAGTTCTATTATCTATATAGGGGTATTCTATCCTAAAGGTTTTACTTTAAATTACCTAGCTTAATTACTAAGGGCTGTTATTCCTAAGGATTATTAAGACTATACCCGGCCTATAACAATAAGGTTTAGATTATTAAAATGCCGAATGGTCTAAGAGTTTATTAGACAGTCTAGTGTAATTAAGATAAAAAGTAATACCTTTAGTATTAACCCTATTTTCATTTTAGTAATATGTTAATCCATTAGAAACCACGCCAATTTTATCTCGAATGGAATATAAATACAATTAACCCTAAAGATTGTCTTAATGTGCGAACTTTTTATATATTTATTAGGAAAGGGGTAGTCTTCTATATAACATCTATAGTAAATAGTAAACCCTATAGGACTAAGTCTGCTAGATAACTTAAAGAAGGATTATATTTAGTAGGGTAGTAACCTACTAAGAGGCAGATTATAGGTTTAAAATAGCCGATAAACTCCATCCGGTGCTAGATATCTATAGCCCTTAAAACTTTCTTTTAGGTTTTGCTCTCTACTTAGAAGACAATTTAACCTAGCCAGCCTAAAGATAGCAATATCAATGGCAGCTATAATATAGGAAACTATACGTTCACTTATATATAGCACATAACATTAGAATCACTTAGGAAATAACGGCTTTTGGCGGTTTAATTGGCAATAAGGTCTACTATTTATTATATTATGAGACCTAAGGCATTATCTAAACGGCGGAATTAGTAATCTATTGACTATATAAGTATGCGTTACCTATAAATTCTTTTTTTAATAAGCTTTTAGTAATCTATATAGATATAGGAAGGTGTCAGTTAAGGACAAGCTAGTAATAGGAACACTAGGTAATAGATAAGTTAATATAAGGCAGAACTATCGGTAATAAGAATAACCTGGTTCTAAACTAAGATAATATTATTTACGCGCTAAATTGAACGGTAGGAAATTATAGTAATAGCGCGATAAACGATAGGCCACCTTATTATAAGATACTTAATTCCGGCATAAGCGGCTAATATAGAAGAGTTTTATAGAAGTTTTACATTTAGGTGCCTATATGAAGATTAAGTCGGTTATACTTAATAGTGCTATATATCCTGCTGATAAGCCTAAAGTCTTATCTGCTGGCATCTTTAGCATAAGTAATAGCCGTCTTATAAGATATATTAAGTCTATATATAATATTAGATAAATAAAAGCTTACTGCAAACTGTAGATTCTTTTTTATTTATATTAAGTACGAATCTACCTAATTAACTTCTAATATAGTATATTTAAGCTAAAGGAGATCCCCGCTATAGGGAAGACTTTATTATTGCTTAATTTAGGTTTAGGTTTATCCTGATGCTTTTAAGACATATTAATGCTAGAGCCGCGATATTAAGAGGACTTATTAATAGTTTAATTGCGGATCTATGGTATATAAAGGGAGAGAGCATCCTTTAAGAAGCTGCCTAGAAATAGCGATATAGCAGATTGCTAAGAGTTTACTATAAATGGGCCTGCCGCTTTTCTTACTATAACTGCATTATCTTTAGTTACTAAATAGTATGTCTTAGGATTATCGCTTATTTATTGCTCTTAAAAGGAGTATGTAGGGTCTTAGTTTAACTAACTATAAAGGGTTAAACCCCTGATTCTCTGCTAAAGTAGAAGCTTGTAGGATAGGGTAGCATTTACCTATAATTTAGAATATGCTTTATATATAAAAAAGTAACTTATCTACTAGCAGCTAAGCCTAACTGGCGCTTAATGCATGTAATTATAGGGCTATTAAGAACCCTGCTTTTGCCTTTTAATATCGCCTTCTTCTTTAGGTTAGAGCTCCCGATTATGAGATTATCTAGGCCTTATAGATAACCAATTAGTTATAACCTACGGAAATCTATAGAGTACTTATAGAAGGCTTATTAAAACCTGCCATTATGCCGCCTTCGTTAATATTAATAATATTCTTAAGCTTAATCCGGCCGTATTCTCTCTCCTAAATATTAAAGTACCAATTAATAGTAGTCGGGGTAAAACAATTAAACCTTAATATCTCCTGAGGTTTTTATATCTTCATTTTTATAGACTGATATCGGTCTATAAACCTGCCTAATTAGTATATGCCGATGGGCTTTCCCTGTATTATTATAGAAGGGCAGTAATAGTGGCGCGAACTTAACTGTAAGAAAGAGTATAGCCTAAGGCCTCTTATTGAAGTATTTAGGCAATTATTCTATACTCCTCGACCTTAGATAATAGCTGGGCAGGCTATGTGGCCTCTAACTTTAATGGCATACCTCTTAATCGGTTAGAGAGGGTGGTAGGGGGTATGCCATTCTTTTAGGCGGCCTTACTTTACGAGGGACTATTATCTATAACGTCTAGAATAGCACCTATATTGCTGCTTTCTATATAGGACACTTAAGGCATTTTAGAGACTATAAAGGCAGGCTGGTATAGGAAAAGCTTTAATGAAGCTTAGGGAGGCTAGGTAATAAGGGAGCTATTTTAAGATATTTTATAGTAGTGCCATATGACTATACCGCATATGAGATTAAAGAATTAGTATAAGAATGCTAAACCTGATGTAATTCTTGATCTAATAGATATAATTTCTAATTAATAAGTCCAGTTTTAGGTAAGCGCTTTATAAGTAAAAATATGCATTTTATATAGGGAGATTCTTTTTTTTTATAGCTGTACGGTTAGTGGTACATACGGCAGGTAGGTACTATATAGTATGATATGCTGTTAAAATTGGAAGAAAAGGGCGGGTAGTTAAAATGCTAAAGCTGCACCTCCTTTAGTGTATTTCTGCCTAAATAGAATCTCAAGATAATAAAGCAGTTAGCTAGATTTAAACTTAAGGCGGTCGAATTTAATAAACTTTAGCGGCTATCTTATATATATATTATAGATAGAGGGCATATTTCTTATAACTTCTTAAGCCTATGCCGAAATAATTGCCTTCCGAAAGGGAAAAGATCCTATAATCGGCGCTAATGTGACAGTTATAATAATGTATTTAATAATGAAAAAATGGGCTATAATAATTTAGGCAGTATAATTCCTTTAATTGGTAAAATGCTTAAATTTATCCTATACTATCTTACTAAATATTGTATACGCTAGGGGGACTTCCGTAAATGCTATTAAAGCACATTAGTAAAACCAGTTGTAGAAGGGAGTAGAGTATAGTGGTTATACCTTATACGGGCGAACTTCTTACGGTTTTTAAAATCCTTTTTAGAATACTAAGGTAATTAATTTCTATAACGCAATAATAAATCGGCCTTAGGCGCCTAATTAAGACTAACCTATTATTAAGGATATCGGCTATTTCTTTAATAATATCTATAGGGTTAAGTAATAAGATATACTTATTATAACTTTTGGCGGTAAAGCCTTTAAATAGAGAATTCTTTAAGCGTAAAAAAATCGCATTAGAAGCTGCCGTATAGCCCCAAATTATAATTATAAACTCCACTATACCTTTAGGCATATAAGAAGACTAGAAAATAAAAGCCATAACTATAGTAAATCAAGCGCTTACTTTAACTTTAGACTTATATAATTTACTTAGGGCTTAATTTAATAGCGTAATAGTATAAACTCAATAGCTTAATGCGTATATAGAGTAGTTAGTATTACTATATAAAGACAGATAGGATACTGCCAATTTAAGTATGGCATATATTAGGAAATTAAACTAGGTATTTTATCGGTATATTAATATCTAGATATAGGGCAGAACTTATATTATAAGATATAGCGGTAACTTCCTTCTAAACTGCCTCTTCCTATAGAGGCATTAGTGGATAGGCATAAAAAATAAAGTATTAATATAGTTGCAAATTATTTATTATAAATTAAGTAGGTATTAATTAAAGTGGCCTAAAGGGTGCACCTATTATAATACGTTAGGTTAAGTACTTATACTTTATGCCTAGGCGTATATAATTCTTATAGATAGGGAATCTCTCTAAGCATTTTACCCTGCGCTTCTTACAGTTAATGCAACTATTTTTCGATTTTATATATCCTTTTTAAGGCCTAGCTCTACAGCAGGCTGCCCTTATAACTAAGCTAGTCTCCTAAGACGAATTTAGCGATATATTTATTTGTATTATATCTGCTATTATTATTAATAATAGAGCTGCTATATTATATGTGGCGTAATTTAAAAAGGCATACTTATCCTTACGTAACTGCTTGCTTATAAAGGCTATTTAGTATAAGACTCTAACGTCTTAATAAGATTAAAGTAATTCTTCTTTACTTTAATTGCAATTCCTTAACCGTTCTTCCCTATTAGCCTTTAGCTATATTCTCTTTATTCTTTATTTCTATTACTAAAGCGACCTACTACCTTTCTTAAAATACTTACTATAATAAGATAAGAAATACTTATAATCCTAGCTAGAGGCGGCCTAATCCTATTAGAATTAATTATAATAGAATTAATTTATTTTACTCCATATTATAAGGGGTAAACTTAATTTTTAAACTCCTATTAGAATAGGCTTAAATCGACTTTAATAGGGGTTAAATTGAATTTTACGTTATTACTTAATTATATATTAAGTGGCTTAGGTTTATTACTGCCTATCGCCGCAAATATAAACTATAGTCTGCATTTTACTCTTCCTAGACTTAATTTATTGCGGCCTGGCATTTAGTCCTATAATAGAACCTAATAAATCTAACCCAATATAGCCTTTCGTTTTTCTCAGTAAATATCAGATGCTTATATGCTAGGCGTGCCAGTATGCTGCCTTGCTGGCAAGGTTGCCGCTTATCCTTATTCCCCCCCCCGCCGGAAAAAATAAAAATGAAAATAAAAAGATTTGGTGCTTGGCCTCAACTGGTTAAAAAGACTAAAGTAATACCGGATGTTCTATAAAGCCGGGCTAAGCTGTCTCAGTTAATATACTAGCCTTTTAAGGTTTAGCCCTACTTAATATAAAAATATTATAGTATTTATTTATTTAGTTTCCTACTTAGTAATACCTTTAATTAACTTTAATTACTTTTTGCCTTTTTTTGCATTTATTACAGTTTAGATCCTGCCATAAGAGCTAAAATTTCCTATAGACTACTATAAATTGCAATAATTGCATTAACTTTATGCCCTTACTTCTGGCGCAAGAAGAATTAAAGATAGGACATATTCCACTCTAAAGAAGGTATTCCTATCTTAAATATTATACTCTACCTATATATATAACTAGCGTGTTATATAACCTATAATTATTAAAGAATGTAATAGTAAGATAAGGCATATTGTCCTAAGCGGCATAAATTTATTAATTAGGTAAGCTTCTTAAAATCTAGTTAATTAAGATATATCTTAAAAGTTAGAGATAAGTGGCCATATTAAAACCGTAGGCTAAATAATATAAATAAGATTGGCAAGCTACCTTATAATAAGATAAGTAGTATTTAGAGACCTATATAATAATTCCAATTAAACTAATATATACTCTTTAATAAGAGGATAAATCGACTTATATAGACTGTATCTCTAATCTAATGCCATTTAGTCGATAATTAAAGGTCCTAAGGTTTAAGTCTATCCGATATCTCCTAGGTTTATAATATATCTTAATCTAATAGGCCAACCTAATCTAGCTTATAGGTTTCTAATAAATCTCCCTATAACTCCTTTAAGATACTCCGTAAATATATAGAGCTATAGTAATATTACATTAAAGGTTAGTAAGCTAAATAGTAGGAGGACATCTAAGCCGTAAAACTTACCTAGCCAGAAGTATTTATCGTCTAAAAGACTTATAACTAAGGCATTAAAATAGAATTGCTATATTAGATTAATAGAGGCTAATATATTAGCGAGAAGGGCTTAGGGCTAAATATATTAGCTATAAAGTTAGAAGTATATAAACTTATATATTGCCAGATAAAGTCTATATAAATTACTATAGCAGTATTAAAGTCGGTCTTAATAGGATAATAAGCATTAAGTATTTACCTCTATTAGGTTTTATTAACTAGTGGCTTAAAGAGATATGCCCTAAAGAATGTCTTAAGTAAGATATTTCTATTAATCAGTCCTTATCCTTCTTTAGCGACAGTTCCCATAAGTATAGGAACTTATAAAATATCTCCTTTCCTCTATCTTTAAGATCTATTACTTAGAATTATTATATTGTCGGTTATTGGCAGAAATACACTTCCAGCTGTGCTTATAGCATTAATAAAAGTATCTGCCGATAAATCTCTTATATACTACAGTTAGTCCGGCCCTTAATAGCTAACTATAGTTATTAGGTTATCCTAATACGATATATCGTAATAACTGGCAGTGCTTCTAAGGTATTTAATAGATATCTAACTAGAAAATATTATTGCGGTATAAAAAAGAGACATATATCTATTGACATATAAATCTATAGATATAGCGCCTATAGATTTGCCTTAAATAATGACTTTATTTAGATTACCACTAAAGGCATAAGTATTCTATTAAACCCATTCGATAGTAAGTTACTAATTATATATATTAATATTAATATTAGGCGCAGCTATATCTAAAGAGTTTAAGAACCTAAAGACTATCTTATTAGTTAAGCTTATAAGTTAAAGTTAACTTACTATTTATTCTATAGTTAAAGGTAAAGATGACGATATCTTTATATGCCGTAAAACCGCTAAGATTAATTTCTCTATTCCCCTATTGCTATCTATTGCCGCTAATAAATAAGAGTATAGCCCTTAAAGGGTAAGGGCCTATTAGAGTAAAGGCATTAATAAAGAGATAGTCTTCGCTTTTATAAGATACTATATTAAATAGTCCTTTAAGTAGATTAATCTCTAAAGTAAGTTTTATAATATTAGCTTTATTTATTAAGTATAAATAGACTTACTATTTTAAATAAAGAGTTATCTATATAAAGGACTAAACCTAGTGGCATTTAAGGGTCTTGTCTATAGTTTAGGCTTTATTATACGGCTAAACTATTTTAATCTGGCGGCATATAGAATAGTAAGAAACTTATTTATAGGTAAAGCAATTAGAAGAGTTATAGTAAGACTAAAGATTAAACTTAAGTTAAAGGTAGCTATTAGAGTTTTAGCCCTAATATAAATTAGGAATAAGAGTTATAATAAAAGAAACTTTATAATTACGGCATTATAGAAATAAAGTCGCTATAGCTAAGACCGTTATATAAATATTTTATAGGTACTTAAAATAAGTAGTTATTAATAAAATATATATTAGGTGCAGTTATATTACTTAGGTTTATAGTTATTAATACGGAATATAATAAATATAAGATTACCTACGTCAGTAACCCCGATGGTATACTATAGTGCAGGGCTATATCCCTTGCAAGCGGAGATTATAAGGAGCAAGCATTACTTAATTAAGTTAGGTAAGGGCTTTACCAGGCCGTAGCATCAACAGGCCGATTTAGCAAGGTGAAACAAGTCAATTCCCGGGCGTTAGTTGTGCATATATTTTAAAATAAAATAAATAAGAATGAATATAGCAAATAAGGTAGATAGCTATGCTTAGGATACCCTAGTCTCCCGATATTGGCCTTTATTGGTCAGTGCTCTCCTGTCCTGTCCTCTAACAGGAGTACAGAAGGCGCAGGTACAGAAAGCGCAACATCCAGCCAAGTTCGACATAGGTACATTACTCCATCGGCTACATCCAAGTAAACTCTCGCGAGTATATGATAGGCTGGCTGAGAAAGCGTGGCAGACAGGTTATTTGGCCGAGTTCACAGGCTTTAGTGCTTACATCTGCGGGTGGCTGAATTTCGAAAAAGAAATGCTCATGAGACCATTCACCCCATATTATACAGACGTAACAAGCTTATGATAGCAAACTTTAACGCGCAGGCTTATATCAGCCCTAGTTCCGGTTCTCCAGACCTAAGGCGCAGGGATTAAATGCCTGTGAAGACACTCTGGTTCCGCTAATTACCATTCAGCTGAATAGTTTTCCTCTTCATACATAGCCGCAATCTTGTCTCCCAAATCATCCGCGATTATCCACTATATGGGTCCAGGCGGAGGTGGAGAGCAGAGGAGCATCGTTCGTTCTTGTAATGGAGTAATCACAAGTGGTACAGTCAGGCGAAGATAAAGATGGTACTGATATTTTGACAAGACGGAAGCTTGCCCCTTCCTTATGTGGCCATTCCAAGCCGAGTAAAATAGGAGGGGTAAGACAGGCCAAGTGGTCAAGTTGCTGACTCCCTACGTCTCAGTATTACGTTAGTAGAGCTATGTTATTTGTGCGACATGGGCAAGGCCTCTGTACTTCCAATCCCTATCATTATGTTCCTTTGCCAGCGACTATAGTTGTTTCCACATTCGTCCTCTCTGGCTTATCAATACCAGACGCACATCCATCCGTAAGAGTAGCATCGGTCCAAAACTGAGTTGATCTGCGACCGAGATCTAGAAGTGAGAGCTCGGTCACCAAATGAGCTTGCGTGGTGGGTTGTAATTGCCAATTGTGTAGATCACCGTCTGTAGCCATCTGAACCCCAGGGACTCTCAAGTCCCTAGAAAGATCTTGCATATTATTGCCTAGAACAAGTGGCTTTAGGGCAGGCTGGACAACATACCTATACGATGCCTTGCAGATCTCTAAAAGGTCAGGGAGCTTATCTATAACAGCAAGCGCCATAGTATGGAACTTATCCTCTTTTTTAATGCCATCGGTTAGACGAATCTTATTATAGCACATAAAGAGGCCCCTAGAGATAAAGATATAAATGCTAGCGCTAAAGATATCTGCTATTACTATTAATAGTCGCTAGGTATAGATCTTTTTAGCTAAGGTGCCTTTAAGAAGACTGAGCTTCTTATTAAGATATTTACTTATTCTTCTTAAAAGTGCCAGCCCTATATTTATATTTATTCTATTTTTAGTAAGAAAGTCTTTAATATCTCTATTTAACCTTATTGCAGCCGGGCTTAATTAATAATCCTATTTATAGATAAGCGATACCTTTATATTAATTAGTCGAATATTATTAATTATTAATATATTAGGGCTATTATACTAAAAGGCCTAAGCTTAATATAGGGTAAAGCTAGATAGTGTCGCTAGACTACCCTTGTGGATCTCTTCTGCCACCCTGCCTGCATTCTGGTCGAGGTCGGCGAGATGGCATCGTAGGTGGCGGCCATAAAGATATATCAGTGCATTAGCGAGCCGTTTCTGGCCTCTGCCACCGAATACCTCATAAAGGACGGTGATACCTATGACGCAGATCTCTTGCGAGGACAGTCTGCCGCTAAAGTCACATTACAAAGTCCTGCTGTGGAGTGCTGTGGAGAAAGTCTTGGCTCCTTGCATGACTATAGTATGAAACTGTGGATATGGTAGGATGATCTTCCGACCCGTGTCTCCCGTGCGGCTTCCAATTCGCAAACCCACAAGCTAAAGTTGACTTTCAGCGGCAATGGGATCGCAACAAGATCAGACAGCTCAAGGCTTGGCGTCGAACAAGCCTGCTGCGCGATCAGGCAGGGACAGGGTAGCGGGTGACGAGGCCTTGCCAAAGCGTAGATCGGAAGTGTGGATGCATAATCCGCGACCTTGGCTGAAGTCACTTCCACCAAAACAGGATATGTGTTTCGACAAGCCGCTCCCTCTGGCGTAACCAAGACAATGGTGCACGATCAAGTCAGCTGTTCTACACTCAACACAATAAACTAGCCAAAATGGCCACACGCAAATACTAGGGAAAGAAAAACGAAAATAAGAACAAAAAGTGTTTCGGTACAGAGATTTCGTGATTCTGTGGAGCGATAATACCCCGTTATGTGTCGGAATCCAGGGTTCGTGCCCTGGTCAGCGAACCATCCCGCCTTCCCGGATAGATTCATCTTTCCGGCCAAACCTAGCGGATTGTGGGCTTACCTGTGGCTTTCGTGTTTGGTCTGTTCTGAGGCAGAAACTGTATGTTACGCAACAATAATCTCCAGGGGCCAACAGCTACAGCGACCGTGTAATTGTCGAGCTTAACGCTAATTGCACAGTGGTTACAGCTAGCTACAGAAACCTTGCAGCTATCAGAATAACTCATCACATTTTGCTCTTTCTTTCTGCTATGTCGAGCAGCCTGCGTTAAATGCAAGTATTTCTTACGCCGCTTAGGGCAGCTCTCCAGTAACTCATAGCAGGCTATGACAGTTGGCGAGACGGTCTCACTCTACAGCCTACTTCGGAACACAGATATGTACCAATGTGCAAGTTAATGCGGGTTCAGCCACGCAATGTCAAAGCGACGAGTGCGAGGGACATTGCACTAAGGCTCGGGGCTTGGGAGCTTTCATGCAATCATTCTCTGTTTCGGCGATTGCTACAAGGGTATGCATCCCTTACAGCGGCACAGTGCTCCACTACGATAGCCTTGCAGATACTGTACCAACCTAATTTGCGTACAACAGCCGGAGCCTGAACCTGAACCTAGTCGAGCTGAGGATCGACTCCACTTCCTGCACTCTTATCATGCTTTGCAGCCCCATCAAGGTGGGTGAAGGCTTTACGCAGTAGCACTGGTGAAGATTATTGATCAGACGCGTCCCTAACTGGGGGTAGGAAGAAAAGAAAGAAAAACAAGGCATTCTACCAGACTGCTGGTCAATTGACATGCCTCCCTACATCCCTCGCTCGACTATCTACCTATCATAATTGACTCGTCCTTTATATAAGCAAGCCGGCCCAGCAAGGTGCTTTCCGGATGGCTTCAAAAGTTTCCCCAAGTTTGGGAAAAGATGTGCAAGCTCAATTCCTTGTTAAATCCAAGACATGCAAGGCTCAATGTTATACTACCCCCTCGGCAATGTAGTATGGTATACGCAAAACTGGGCACTTTAATGGCTAGCAAAAGCAAAAACAGAGAAAAAGCCAGCCGGGACACAGGCGCTGTGATATGCTGAATCGATGGGACAGTTTTTTGTCGGATCTTTATTTGCTAGAAGTACTTTGTCTTCATTGTCTGAGATACTACAGAATTAACCACGGCAATATTGGTTTCTTGTAAGTCAATAAACTTTTATAGCGCCATGCACCCCAGCCACCTCCGGCCCGGCTCAAGTACCGTTGATAATAGCGTGAAACAGTGACAGCACGGGACCCATCTAGTTATCTGGAGCTAGCTGTGGTTTAGGGAGATAGAGTAAGATCGACAGCGTCAATCACATCGTCGTCTGCTGGAAAAGGTTAGTGTCTATCATCGCTCGTTGTAAATCAGGTCATTTGATATTTGTTTACTGTCTCAGCCTGCCAGCAGCGAAACCTCAGCTGTGGATGACAATAGTCACAGTAAATTGTGGAAAGGATGTGCAAAATATGTGCTATCACAAAATAGCAGATCCAGCAAGCAGGCGGAGAGAGGATAGGGATGCCATATCGGAACCGCGATAACCGTGGGAGGCACCTAACCCTTTGTGGTTCATCACAGATGCCCAAGCGCCGTGAGCGCATTTGCGATGAGATGTCAAAGCAAGAAAGCACAAGAAAAGTTGGGAACCCTGCCGACCGCTCACAATGACATGCTGACGCCAAAGTCTGGTAAAAGTAATGTATATATTGTCAAATTGTAAACGCCAGCTTGGGAGCCAAGCCTGACGCCGCTGGATTGATCGGCTCGCGGCTTTCACCCGGTACCTTGCCCAGTAGAATGATTAGCCAACTATGGATCGAGCGAATCCCGATGGGGTATGCACTAGAAAAAAAACATAATTGCTGTTCCGCGTGCCTGCATACAAGATAAACTGGAGACAGAACGGTGCTGGCATTTCTTGCTTAATTAGGAATAGAGATCTCCATCGAGCGGTCATCCAGTCCTATAATCGCATTCTTGCCAGGTTGTATTGCAATTGCCGTTGCCACTCGGCTTCTTTTTACTAATACCCACCACCAGCGCTCAAGTGATCTACAGGCTGTCTGAGATCTGCAAAATACACCTTTGTTAATCCATCCCTTGATCCTCGACACAGATGGCCTTGTGACGGTTGAAAGGCATTGAGGATAAATCTCATCACCAATCCCATCCTTCTGGCTTCGACTGCTTTTAATTCCATGAAACATTTCCTGGTATGTATCTAGGCTCTCACACATGTTTCAGACACAGATCGCGTCTTGTCAGGGTACGCACTTAAAGACTACTCTTATCTGCATTATCTTATTCCACTGTTGGACCACAATTCCTATTCAGTATAAACGACCACTCCACCATGTATCACCAACCGATATCCCCTCTGTTAGATGCCAACAGGTATCGCTTGGACTCATCAACAATTAACCCTTCCAATACCGAATCTCTGCGGCCTAGGCCTGAGGAGCTCACCCAGTCATACTTCATTGAGCAATGTGGCGCTGGTACTGGCTCCTGTTGGTCAAAGATGGCTTCCGCACTCCCAGTATCTTTGCTCAGTCCTTTTAAAATTGACACTGAATACACACCTTTTCTTAACGATATCACAGCCACCCCGATACATCAAGATAGCTCAGGCTTGGAAATTAACCACATGCCGGAGAACAGTGGGACACGCAATAATTCAATTAGCTCTCTTGCACTTTCAACCACCTCCGATTGGTGCGAATATTTTCCTAATACAAATGTTCAAATACCGTTCATGCTATCGACTCAAAGTTTCTCTGGTTCTGACAGCGCCGAGCCCCTGTCGACCCTGTCGTGTGATAACGATAGCCTGAACTCGTTCTCCCCCGAAAGGCAGGTTCCCGATGACTGGAAATCCTTCGACTCGGACCACTGACTACAATCTTCTCTCAGCGTCTACGCCCCGCAAGATTCCAGCTCCACTTGCCAGATACCGTCTCAGCCGGATATGATAGGCCATAGGACCCCGCCAAGACATTCAAACACACACAGGGCTTCGATGCCGTCATTGAAGATTAGATCTCACAAAGCCATCCCCATACAAGCCGATGTAATTCAGAAGACGACAAGCAAGTGTGATTATGTCGGTTGCAATAAGGCGTTTCGACGCATAGAGCATCTTAGGCGCCATAAGCAAACGTGAGTGTCATGATCGATTAATCTCCACAGTTGGTGGCTAACAAAAACCAGTTTCCACGGTGAAAGACCTCGCCTCTTCTCATGCGAGTTTTGTGGCAAGGACCAGTTTAATCGCAACGACAACCTTCAAACACATCGCAAGCTCCATGCACGACCTAAGAACCGCAACCGCGGTGTTGGATTTCTCCCTGCCGCGGTTTTCGTCATCGAGCAAGAGGAGCTCGTTAGAAAGCGACGGGCACCCGCCAAATCAGAGGGAGAGCCGAAGCATTAAGCCTAGGCACCTGGACAAGCAGTTTTTTGACACAGCTATGGGTTTTGCCAAAGAAGCCATCTTTTGGCAGAGGTTCGAATAGATAAAGGTATAAGCGGCGGCACTTCTGTAAAACAGCGTAAATGACAAGACAAGGCAACGAGGCATGGAAGAAAACCCATTTTCAATTATATCTCATGTACTTGATAACCACATGGACCAAATATAAATTTCTTAGCATAAGGTACATCACAAGCGAGTGTCCCAAAAATCACTCAACCTACACTATCACCATTCAATTTGATATTTCTCAACCACCCATAATGCCACGATCTTCAAATGAAGCTAGAATCATTCTTACCCTTCAGGCCCTTAAAGATAACCTAAAATTTACACTCCGACGGGCGGCAAGTATCTATAATGTTAACTATCATACCTTAGGTCGTCGCCGGTATAGTATTCTTTTAACGCGTAATACTCTCACAAAATCACAAAAACTATCTAATTAAGAAGGGCAGATAATAGTCCAGTTTCTTCTTAACCTAGATTCATAAGGATTTCCCTTGCGACTACTATATATAGAAGATATTGCAAATTCCCTACTTACCAACCGTAATGCGCCACCAGTCGGCAAGCGATAGGCTTATAACTTTATTAAGCGACAACTAGAGCTAAAGATATATCGATTTTATAGATATAACTATTAAAGAACTAAATATAAAGATCTAACTATTATTTATAGCTGGTTTTGGCTTATAGAGAATATAATTGCAAAATATAGTATCTAATTAGATAATATTTAGAACTTTAATAAGACCGGCTTTATAATAGGTATTATTAAGCCTAAAATAGTTATTATAAGCTCCTATAGGTAAGGGTTACTAAAGTAAATATANATAGATATAACTATTAAAGAACTAAATATAAAGATCTAACTATTATTTATAGCTGGTTTTGGCTTATAGAGAATATAATTGCAAAATATAGTATCTAATTAGATAATATTTAGAACTTTAATAAGACCGGCTTTATAATAGGTATTATTAAGCCTAAAATAGTTATTATAAGCTCCTATAGGTAAGGGTTACTAAAGTAAATATAGCTTAAAAACTGTAAATAGATTACTATAATTAAGGGGATTAATACTAAAGGTTAATTAATCCTAATATTTATTATTAGTATAGGTAAAGATTACCTTACTACTTAATATAAAAAATATAACCTCCCTAGCGATTAGGCTATTGCATTAAGCGAAAATAGATAGACTAATAACCACTTAAGTCTTAACCGGCTAAAGTACTTTAATTGGTCTATAGCTAAGTAAATAAATAATTACTATTATCTTTTAATCCTTAATAGTTATAAAAGTTATTACTCCTTTAAATTCAAGAGATATTATAAGGATAATAAGATTATTATACTCTATATGCCTACTTATGCCTCTTATATACTTTAACCTCTTAATTTTAAGTGCTTTAGGTCCCTAAAAAAGGCATACGGTCAATAAATAGAGCATCTGATCAGATGCAATATAACCTATATTTCTAAGACTAAGTTCTTTCCTGCCTTTTATACCGCCTACTAAGCTGCTATTATAGAAAGCAATATTAAGGGAGGTTTTAAAGGAGCTAGGCTTACTCCCTTTAACCTAGAAAATGTCATCTTAAAGCTTAATATGCAGCTATATACTCTAATGTATCCCGTAGAGGTCACGATACTATCGACCCCTTGGACTGCAAGGACCCCAAAGACAGTACTAGAGGCTCAATCGCATTCTAAGTATCTACAAGGAAGGATTAGAAATCATAAAAGCAGCTCCCCTGAGTCAATAATTGAAGTTGTGAAGCATTTTGAAAGGCAACAACTGTTCTTATCCATAAGACGGCCCTAATCGACGATAGACTTCGACAAGTTGAGCAAGAGAATATAACAGTAGGGCCACGCCGAAGGGGAAAAAGGAGTAAGGTACAGAACGAAGGATCTTTAGCTGTAGGGGAAGCATTACAAGCAGTTGATCAGATGAATATTGATACGCAGGTAGTGGCTGAATCCTCGAGAAGTAGTCAAGGAAGGTTATAAAAACTGAAGCCTCGGCAAGATAGTATTTGCGGAAAGACTGGGCATACTGCAAGGACCTGTCAAGAGGCAATTGAGGTCAATAGGGAATAGTATAGCAATTAATTTTAATTGATTAGATAGGTTGTGGTGTTTTTATTCCTCTTTTTGAGTCTTTAGTTGTAGATTGGTAGGACACTCGCTTGTGATGTACGTTAGTATGTATGGTATAACGTAAGCAAATAGCTAAGAAGTTAATGCGAACCTTGCAAGTGATCAACTGATCACCACATGTGGATGTACTAGTCATGATGCCGTCTGTGGATCTTCATCCCAGAGCCTCAATAACACCAGTTAAGACAACATCTAGCCATGGTTCGTACTGGATATGTCGGAGTGACACGGTCTCAAAATCACAGGGTAATGTTTTTAGAAGAACAAGTGAGTAGATGTGAGATTGCAGAGCCGACCAAGACGCTTCCTTTCACCCAGTTCCGGATTACTATGCATGAGCCGTTCCAGAATGGCCTGTCAAGCAGTCTTGTTATTTTTCGAACTTGACCCGGTACAGCCACGTCTATATAGATTATTAAATGATATATGCCTAAGATAAATCCTTTAGGAGTCAGCCCGAGTTGCATGACAAATAATATCACAGTTCAAAGACAACAAGTTCTGTTCTCAATAATAAAAACGACCTCAGTAAGACCATAGTCATAGCCCAAAAACTCCACAAACCATTCCGTTTGACAATCTAATCTCAGATCCGAACTTCTAATTTCTGCATTTTGTTCTACTCTGTGCAGAGTCTCTTCATGCTGTAGGTGCGAATAAGGCTACTTTCGCACAAGTTACGGAGCATGTCCCAAATGCGCCGTTGCAAGAGACGATTGATGCCGGGACTGTAGCTCCGATAGTAGCACCCCAGGTGTATCCGGCTGCACCGTAGTAAGCCATAGCAATACTAGCGCAACCAGGTTGACAGACGCTGTAAGCGACAGGACCCGCGGAAACCGTCGTCAAAAGGATGGCCAGGGTGGCGATCAGGGAAAGGAGCTTTGTTGTTGAGGGTAGTGGCTTCATGGGTTGTCTTTTAGTATACAGGCTGGGTTTCGAGACGACTCAAGTGATGAGAAGAAGCAGGACGTTCCTGTACAAATAGAGCTTATACTTATGGGATCTTGTTGAGGATAAAAGTAATTCACATTGAGGAGGAGAAAGATTATACCAGTCACAGAGGGTTCATATGTAATGCCACGCGGGGTAGATTTAGGATCCGCACCAAAGTTAAGACATCGATTGAGACCCAATGAGAAGCCCTACGCAAGTGGCCCTAGTTCTATACTACCAAGACAAACTTGGGAAGTGTAACTTTACAGATGCGTGAAGTGTCAAGAGATACGTTGATCATACTCCGTGAGAAGTGAGAGTTTCGCTTGTCGTACTCACAGAACACATTAGCCGATGGACCGGAAGTCCATTGCAGGAGCCTATACGACAGACTCTGAGGACTTGTGTAACTGCATTCTAATTCGAAGTCCTTTTACCCTTCCGTTTGTAAAAGGGCGGGCAAAGCATTAGTGGCTCCTAGGCTACTGATAAGAGCTTGAGGTACTATGTTCGCTCACTGCCCGCCCAGAGTTCAGCACTGATAGGGCTGGTGGGCTGCCGGCCTTGGATGATCAAAATCAGTCTAGCCGTTAGTCAGTGGCCATACATACTTCGCTTTCACAATTTTGGAGGAACAACTTTTACATACCGACCCCTAAGAATCTATGAATATACTTGGAATTATTGCAATAAGACATTTGCGACAGAGTGGCAAGGTCCCAGAAATAGCCTACAAAGAGAGGTACATGTAAAGCTTTCGCCCTTCTGTCACAGCCAGTGTCTGGAACGAAGTCTGCTTTATTCGCAAGAAGTAACCTCAATTGAGCTATCATGGTTTCGTCCTTACACGCACCCAAGAAAGCAAGGTGTTTTTTGGTTGTAGTTTCGAGATTAGGCACTTCCAGTTTCACTTCCGCCAGTGTTCCCAGTAGTCTCCTCCATATCATTGAGCTCTCCTCATCTGCCATCCCTCCAATCAACGTCGCCCGATTCCCCACCACAATAAGCGCTGATTTCGCACGTGTCAAAGCAACATTCATCCGACGCATATCCTTCAAGAAACCGATCTCAGAGTGGTCGTTGCATCGCACAGTGACGAAGATGACAATGTCCGCCTCGCGCCCCTGGAATCCATCTATGCTGAAAACCTCAATCTTCTGCGATATGCTAGATAGCATACGCTTTAGAGACTCAGCTTGGCGAGTGTAAGGCGTGAGTACCGTGATTGAATGTTTTGTACCTGCTTTGGTGGGAGGGCACGTCAGGAGGTTGCAGATCCGCACACAGAGCTCTGCCTGACCTCGGTTTTCCTTCGACTTTTGACCTGGCATTTCTCTTGTTTCGCAACTGACGAAGACAGCTCGCTCGTAGTCATATGCAACAGGATGATCCTTTTCTCCTAGTGCTGTCGTCCTTGGGAACGGGAAGTTGCATGTGGTAAGTTGTCTATCTGACATACTAATTCCAGACTTTAATTTCCCTTCATAGAATTCTTTCGAACTAAACTCGCATAGCCTAGGGTGCATCCGATACTGCGTGTCAAGCATCAGCGTGTTTAACCCGCTTTCAACGCCTTCAACTTTAGCTTTGGTGTAAAGCCTCTCAAACAAGGAGACGTCAAAGTCCAGAGCAAGAGCTGTTGAATTGACTGTTGGCCGGAGCTGTACGTGGTCACCAACTAGTATTGCGTGCGAACAGCCCTTGACAAGTGGGACTAAAGAGCTCGGTTCCGTTTGCTGAGATGCCTCATCAATAATGCCTGTATCGAACTGCGTCGAACAGACTGATTGGAGTCATCTAGCACAGCCACGAGAGACTGCAGAACACTCTCAGGCCTATGCATCCAATATCAACATCTCCAAGGTACTGTACAATGATGCTCACACCGTGATAAACAATTCACCGAACTGGACAGCGTCGTAACAGACGACTAGCCTTTCGCTTAGCTGCCGGTGGCCCGTAGTCTGCATCCGACGCGTGGTACTTCCGCGCAACAGCATCCTCCTCCTTAGAATACTTTGCCTCGTCCTCGGACCTCAGCTCTTCTGCGGAACTAGATGACCATCTGCGCTTCCTTATTAGCCGTCGCCTTGATTTGACGCTGTCGTCTGGACGGAGGGGTTCCTGTTCCTTCTGCCGTTGTTGGGCGTCTTGGGCGTTTTGGGCAAGTCGGGAGAACAGGATGTTGATCGTGGCGGCGGGCCAAGTCTCGGATAGTTCATCTGTAGCAAAGTCGCGGATGTCAATCGTTAGCGACTGGTCGGGATTCAAGGCGTCGCCATCGGATGAGCGGAACGGCTATCGACACATATTAGCGCGGTTCAAGAAACACCGGGTGATAGTAAGTTCACCATCTCGTGGACGTGCTCAAACGTTTCCAAGTCAAGGCCATCTTCGGACTTGGTAAACTTGGGACGCCAGAGAGATACTGTGGATGGCTTGCCACGGTAGTTGAGATCGACACCAATCACAAGCTTGATGTCGCCGTTCGAGTAAAGAATGTAGTCTTGCGCAAGTCTCCTCAGATCTTTACCATCCTGAGAATACGATACCTCAACTACTATACCAGGATACCTTGCCCCAGGGTAATGGAACTGAATATCTGGCTCACGCTTAATCGGGCTGTTCTCGTCATCCGTCTCTGCAAGGAAGACGCGGGAACCTAGGGCGCTTATGACGTTTTCGGCAAAGGGTTTTGCCTCGTCACTGCGGCTGCTGGCAATCTTGTTCAATTCTTTACAGATCTCGTCTCTGAAATAGGTGGCGAAGTAGTCATGAGTTGGTGAAGGCATGCGAATCGTGAGACGGCTGCGCTTAGGTTCGTAGTCGAATCTTCTGAAGGTTTGCTCGATCTTTGTATAGAGTTTGCGGTACTGTTTCTGGTCGAGAGTGAAGTGTGCGAATTCCGGAACGTCACGCGTCTCAGACAGAAGTTTGTGTCTTTGAAGAGGGTCGGGGAGTGGGTGGTCACTATCGTCGCCGTCAACGATGTCGATGTCGATTTCCTTCACAGGGCGTTCTGCTGTTGCCGGCGGGGATGGGGGGAGGAGAGGGCTTGACTTGTCGGGCGGAGTAGTACTGAGTATAGCCATAGTTGATGTGAATTAATGTTGATATCAGATCTTCATCTTGGTTCATGGCTGATCTGGTCGTGACATGTTAGATTTTCGCCCGCGAATGTTGGTATTGATTGTTGATGTTTGGTTTGCGCCGGAGCGGACTTTTGTTCTGGCGAGAGGGTCCTGCTTTGGTTTGTCAGCAATCAATAGGCGAGCGTCATTTGTTCCGTCCCGAGGCCCCCACTCCCACCTATCATATCTTATCATTTACCATCTAAAGAGCAGGGATTGCCGGCGCTGGGTGGGGAATGTTCTTTTTTATCCTGATCTGATTGGCTGAGCCCTTCCAAACAGGGCCGAAAAGCGACAACCTAAACCCATCCCTACTTACAAAACTGATAGGTTGGTTTTATTGAACTTGGTTACCATATCAATGTGCACGGACAAAAAGTATAGAAACTACAGGCGATTTTACGGCAAAACGCCGAGGAAATTTGTAGTTGCCTGGGTTGGCACGGACAAAAATTAGACAATGCGGCGGGATTTAGTTCATTCAACCTTTGTACAGTAGGTTTCCTCGTGTCAAAAAGCAGCAGCTCAATCCGATGTCGATCCCCCATAGCCTTGTCCCCACTCCGCATACCATAACGCCCCCGGCCAGAATTCATACCTCTCGCTGAACCCTTCGCCTGCGTCGGCCTGCGGCATGAAGCCTTCTGACCGCTGCGTGCCGTCGTCGTGCATAAAGTCGCCCGAGATCCATTCAACTGCAGTCCAAGGGTTCGCGTTAGTTGGAGTTGGAGGAGTCAGAGTGTGCAGTTGATTCATTTGCCTCAGGGTGGCAATGAGTTCAGGAACATCGACGATCTCTCCCATTTCGGCTAAGACGCGCTCTCGCTCGCCGAAGGCCTTTAAAATGAACTGTGACGGAGTGACTGCGGCATTCGGCCTGTGAGTGTCCAACAACGACTGCTTAGCGTAAAGTGACTCAAGCACGGCCCAACCGCGATTAGCCAACGAATTCGTCGGACTGTGAAATAAGAAAGTGGCGAGGGAGGCAAGGATATCAAAGTTGAAATGCAAGCGGATATACCACGCAAAGCCCCATCGATCCATCGAATCATACGAGTTGCTCGCGTTTTCGCAGCTGGAGAGAATGAGTTTGAAGAGGCTGTCACGAGGAGACAAGACATCAGTCCCCCAGTCTGGTGATTCTTGCATAGGATGCATCATGTCGTGCAGCCGTCTGATAAGGTGTGGGCGGATTCCCAGGGCCGCCGCGTGGACTTTACTTGCAGCGGATGGAATAAACCTTCTTTCAATGTCCACAAGGTCAGCGTCAAGCTGTTGTACGAGGAGCCGATTATGGTTCAAGAGGGAAGCATCTATGCTTCCACGGTCTCCGCCGTGGCCAAGGATGTTCGCCTCCATAGCCTGACGAGCCTTCTTGTCGAGTAAATACGCCGATACCCGAGTTATGACTATGACAAATGCCATCTCCGTAGGTCCCTCTTTGTGCACTAGCGGATCTGTGGCATCGGGGAACAGGTCTGCATCGTTGAGGTTGAGAGGGCTTTTGGTGTCGAAGTGCTCAGGCACGGAGCTGTGTGTTAAACCAGAGTCGATGCCCAGCTTGATGTCGAAAAAGACAATTTGCCACCAAATACGCCGACGCATTTCTGTTTCAAATGGCGAGAGTGATAGATGTGTGCCATCACGATGATAGCCCATGCTCATAGCGATTCGTACCAGTGCACCTGACAGGACCCAGGCAGCATGTTTGTTGCATTGGCCCATGAGGATGATCTTCACCGTCAGCCGCTTCTATTACCCACAGAAAAGCCATCAAAACTTACAGAAGTATGTATCTGAGCTTGCAGGACAACCATGTTGTACCGTCCCAGAGAACCAAACTGCGCCAGCGACACGCTGACTGCGGTAAGAAATTCTTGGAGGAAGTCGTCTCGCTGTTTTTCAGCACCAAGCATGTTTGTGATTTCGTCACTTCTAAGTGCCGATACAGCCAGTCCGAAAATACTATACACCAGTGCTTGTTGATCCAGCGGAGTCGATTCGATGTCGGCCGTTGTAGAGACAATTAGGGGTTGAACAGTGGGTGCGTGTATTATCTTAAGCAGTGGATTGACGCGCTCGAGATATATCTGCCACAGCTTGAAGGCTGTGATCGGGTCGAGGGTCGGACAGTTAGTGAACCTCAGGGGTTTATAGCCTGTGAAATCATCAGATGCGTTTTCTTCGCTGAAAGCAACCTCTGGCTGATCCTGTTCCATAAGGTTCTTCATTTTACAGATCTGTATTGTTGGTCAGCTTCATTGGATTGTGATGCAGGTTGAAGGGCAAATACCTCATCGTTGAGAGTCACCCACAAATCGCCATCGGCATGCGTCCTCGCTGATTCACCAATTGTTTCACTGCTGGCTGGCGCGATGTCGTTACTGCTGGTGGTGGTACCTCCCTGTCCTGAACGAATTTGGGAACTGTCATCCACTGCAACGTGTTCTTGAAGCAATGCTTCACATTTGGCAAGGCGCTCCCGTATATCCCGAGCAGTAGACTTAAGCCTAGGCCTTGAGGGTGCCGGCTTGGAAGGTACGCAAGTGACGTTGTTCTGTTCGTCTTAGAGTCGTTCGTCCAAATACAAGCAGGATATTGCGGGAACTCGATCACGAGAAGTGACAAATGATGTCACTTACACGAGACTTAGTGTGATAGAGACAGAATGACTGACCTTGATACAATTCGCACAAGGGATATCCTTGTTGCAGAGTATTTTCCTCCGGCGGCAATTTGCGCAAGAAAGGACCCGATTGCTCGGAGTGCCAACCCCTCCGTCTGTCCGCCTTCTACTAGCGCCCGCTGTCGATCCTGTTTCCATGATGGAATGCTGAATCTGGACCTGATATTTGTGATCAGTGAAATGATGCGATTGCTGGGCGCAGTCGCAGGATGCCGGACTTTGAACTGTCCACGAATGCGCTCGAATTCTGCGCTATTTCCTATCTACTCCCGCCTCACGGGGTTGAATAAGCGGAAGGCGCAAATCAGCTAGATGCGGGACTTCGCGTTCTTAACATTCCGAGCGGTCATTTCCCAACTGAGCTTAGCCGATTCGGACCAGTCCTCTTGCACAGCTTGCTAGGCTATGACTAATCGCGGAGATTCTTGGGGAACAAGGCCGATGAGGGGGCGTCAGCGCCCAGTGCATGTAAATGCCCCAATTGGGCCAAGTAACTGCAGTGCGAAGGCCTATGTTCTACGCCGATTGCGCTTCCAGATAAGTGACTAAGCCTCCAGAATGAGACGGGGAAACTATCGTGAGACGTATATAAAGGCTAATCCGCAATGGAATTTGATGTTCATCAGACTTCGCAATCATCAGCGTCAAGTACCACCACCAAGTCTAAAGACTATACGCAGCCTTCAAACCTAACTCATCACAATGGGTACCACTACCAATGTCCTCATCTCTGGCGCCAGTCGAGGTCAGTATACTTACAGCTCTCACTACCACCTCTCTTTCGTGGCTTGACAACCCATTGGCTCTTGAATCTCACAGAAATGGCAGGTATCGGCAAAGGGTTCCTCGAGCACTACCTCCGCCGACCACACCACACTGTCATCGCTGCTCTGCGTGACATTACCAGCCCCAACGCCAAAGCACTCCTTGAACTACCAGCCGGCAAGGGCAGCAGAGTCATCCTCGTCAAGATCGAAGCCACCTCCACAACCGATTCCTTCGACGCCGCAAACGAGCTCGAGGCCCAAGGCATTACTAAGCTAGACGTCATCATCGCCAACGCCGCCATTGTCGGCAACCAAGGTCCTGTCGAATCCATCGATCCCAAGGCTGTGGCCGACGTGTATGTCATCAACGCAGCCGGTCCGGCGCTTCTCTTCATGGGCCTGAAGTCTCTTCTGGAGAGGGCCGAGAACCCGAAGTGGATGGCAATGAGCTCGGCCGTTGCTTCAATTGAGGACTATCAGAAGTATATGTTCTTCAAGATGTTCCCGTATAATGCTTCCAAGGCGGCTTTGAACCATTTCACAAAGACAATTCACGCGGAGTATGAGAACATTATTGCGTTTGCTGTCTCTCCTGGGTAAGTGATCCCGCGCGAAAGCAGAGTTTCTTACAGGATTGCGCTGACGATGCCACTGTACCTTCAGCTTTGTCGAGACGGAGATGGGAAAGAATGCAGTCAAGGCTTACAGGATGGAGAACCCTCCATTCTCAGATCTTGATGAAGTGGCGAAGAAAATTATTGAACGGGTAAGCACGTGCTTTGTTTCTTGCTTCGCGTGCGGCGTAGGCTGACGATGGTTGGTTAGATCGACACGGCCACCAGGGACAATTACTCTGGACGTTTCGTCCACGCGGATGGAACTCCGATTCCGTGGTAACCATGCGCCGAGCATTTGCTGTCATTCTTCGGCTTTGTCTTGAATGATAGCATTGTAGAATGTGTTTTAGCTTCTAGATACCCTAGGTATTATTCACAGACGATTTGGGTCAAATCGTACACCAAAATGGGGTTGCGGGGTAATGAAATTTGGTCCAAATCGTCTTGGTCGAAGCCGAGTAGCCGATTGGTCAAAAAATAATCCCAACTTCACACCTGGGGTTAGATCCTGATCGGGTCGGGCTGATGGAAGCCGAGTGGCTGATTGGCCAAAAATAACCCTAACCCCACACTTGGGGTTAGATCCCTGTAGGGTTAAGAGAGCTGCAGGGTAGGCAGCTTCCAGCTTACCTTTTAGTCTCAGCCCAATTATCTTTCAACGCCAGCCACATAACTACACTAAGCTTAGTAATATACTACATCCTTACTGTTCGTCCCAATTTCACTGAAAGAGGAAATTCTATATCTCTCATTGGCTTATACCCCTGCCAGTTCCTCTTTTACTGAAAGAGGGACCGTGTTTTCAATCCCCCGCTTGTTTTTTTTTTATTCAAAGTTCGTGATAAACCTTCTCATTGGCTGGTTCGTTCATTCGTCGCAACCTTCTCAGATAGCTTTACTTTGGCGGCGCCAAGCGATATTACCTCCTGAGCGCCTACGTGTAAATTAATATCTTGACCGCGCGTGTTTCGTGACCGCGTCGTAGTAATTTAAGAGGGCCCTACCGACGCCAGTATGTATAGCAAAGATTTCCCCCTCCTCAATTGATTCTTCAGTTGTCCACTTTTACGATAAAGTATGGATAAAACATGTGGCCTCCAAAGCTCCTTGGCCACCAGGCTGATAGTCATGATGTTGAGCAGAATGAAACAACTCCATGGCTACAGCATACAGGATGGCCTCGCTTATTTCATAACCGACCGCTTGGGATTATTGCGGCCACGGCAAGGAAGCCCAAGCCAGCATGGAATGAAGATTATCTGTTGGGCCAATGGCACGATGCACCACTGCGAAGTCCGGCCGTCGTAGAAGCCCAGCTACGAGTTATACTCCGTGGTGTCGACATCATGGTGAATCGAGCTTGTTTCACGTTGGCCAAGACCTCATACAGGTCTCGATGCTGGTTGCATACCTACTGGAAAGATACCTTTTGGCCCCACGAATTCAAAGCTGTGAACTGCTTGAAGAGATATGTTGATGTATGGAAAGGTTCATTTGTTACGTGTTTAGAGTTCAACATTGTGAAACGCGTCAGCAGCAGGACATCTACAACTTACGACTCGGACGCGATGAAACTGCCATGATGCGTCATATACTCTATCTGGTTGCTCTTCTTCAGCAGGAGGCTGAAAGCTCTGACTGGGATGAAAGCCGTGACGAGGAGGATGAGCTCGGCGACTGTGAAGATGGAGATGAGTATGAAGATGAACACGATGATGGTGATGGAGCTGATGAGGAATATATCAACGAGTATGACAGAGTCGAGACTGAGAACCATTCCGATGAAAACGATACAAGTTGCGATATGAGCAATGGCGAAGATGATTTATCTGTTGATTCGGCCTCGTGAGCCTGTAACCATGATGGGCTTTGTGTCCCTCGACTTCCCGTACTTCCCGTACTTCCCGACACTGATGGTTACTGCACCCTCACCCACCCATTCGTCGGCAGCTTACCGCTGCATCGACCGGCTACTACAGCTTAGCCTGCCTGAACAACTCGACGTTTTGGGCCCTCTTATGCCTCGATCTCGACGCATGGATCCCACATGGTTCGTGGCGCTTTTTGCAATTCGGAAGCTCCTTGACCGATCTCTGCAGTTGTGTGCTGCCCAGAGGCCCTCTTCCTCACAGCCTAGGCTACAGCCTGGATCACTACCATGCAGTTAGTCATTACAAGGGCGCCCAGTAACACTGCGGACTACGCTCCGTCCAGTAAGTCCCGGCTAGACACGGACTCACGGACTCACGGACTGGTAGAACCCCGCGCCTTTTAATATAAGGTAGCTTTGCTTGATGTAGATTCGCTGCGTGAAGAAAGGAAAGTAAGCATATTCGTAAGCTTGGTGCAGACGTTCTAACCGAATGAGGAAACATGTCGCGATCGGTGACGAGCCTTAGACCTTGCCTTTTCCAGTAAGCACACGTGAAGCTCCTGGATACCATTATCAAACTATAAGTAGGACACTTCCTTTCATTAAGGAGAAGCAAATAACAGAAGCTACAAAGATACTCGCCAACAGCCTACACATCGTCCCCTCCAAGCTATATATCTACTAAAACCTGGTCGCCAGTCCCGGGCGGGTTCACGCTGAACCACAACCGCAGGTGGGGGTTGGGGTTAGCTGCGGTGTAAGCTGATTGGTTCCAAAAGACGGGTGCACGGACCATTCACGCAGAACCACAGCTCACGCAGAACCACAAGCAAAAA
>WETZ01000049.1:0-111931 GCA_011034095.1 Fusarium cf. aywerte
AAAAAGATAATTACCTTAAGCTATAAGAAAAGTTTAAATCTAATTGCAGATAGACTTATAAAGGCATTATAAGGACCTATATAAAAGAAGAGCTACAGTCAGTTTAAATTAATTAAAATTAAGAGTTATATTACAAAACGATAAGATAACAATCTAACTAAATAATCAATTAAGGAAATCCTAAATAAGCTGTATTTATAGTAAATAAAATTTATTTTATTAATTTTAAAGTTACAATTATACTATTACATTTAAAGGAGATAAGATAATATTTTACAAAAGTTAGTTTAAATTTATAAAATGCCTAAAGGCAGAACTAAATACGCCACAATAAAGGCGCAGACCGAAACTACTATATATAACCTAAAAATATAAAACGCTTTTTGCCTAGGTAAGGTAAGGGTTACCGGCAGAGGGGAAGGTGCTATCCTAATAACCCTTTAAAACGACCTTAGCCGTAATACGGCGCTTAGTCTTCTTTTAGTTTTAAAATAAGTTAATAAGGCGTAAATATAGAAAATAAATTATAAAGTAAACTTACGGCCTTTTAGGCATAAGAGGGCTTAGCGCCTAAGCTTTAGATAAAATCCAAAAAAAATAAAGCCATAGGGAGGGCAGCAGTAGGACTTTATAAAGTAAATTAGCAAAATAAGCCTTAAAACCAGAATTAAAAGCTACTTATATAGGGCGGCAGGAGCCATTAGGGTTATACCGTTTATAACGGCATCGGCCCGGCCCGGCCTAACACTTACTAATGCTTTAACTAATAAGAGCACTATTAAGGTAGGCTAGGCATAAGACCTAAAACCTCTTAAAGTCGCTATAAACCGCAAAATTAGAAAATAAAGTGCAAAATAAATAAATAAAGCTTAATTTATATAATCTTAGCGGCAGCGGCGGCATTAGTAATTTAGCCCTAATGGGCCATACGGTAAAGGCAGGATAAACCTGCAGTAAAGGGGCAAAAGGGGTTACTTATATATTAAGTTAGCAGTGCATTTTAGGAAAATAAGCCTTAAAAGTCGCATATATAATGCCAGGAGGGGGAATAACCCCTAAAGAAAAAGAAGAAGAAGAGGATAAGGAGTCCTTAGGGGGCAGAAAGAGTAAGCTAGTATTACTAAAAGGCAAATTAGCATTATAAGCTATAAAACTAAGTTTTAAAGTGCAAAATATATATAATATAATAAAAGCAGCAATAAAGGCGGTAAAATAAAAATTAAAAATATTACTATAACTATAGAGATTAGCAAAAGTAACTTAAAATTGCAAAATTACCTTTAGAAGTAATAAGGAAGAAAGGAAAGGCTATAGCATATACTGTATGCGCTAATAATAATAAAGGAAGAAAGAAAGAAGAAGAGGCTTCTATAGAGGTAAGGAGAGATATTTATATTTAAGCCTTAATTAACCTGCATCTATATTAATAGCTATTCTTCTGCATTATTAAACGGCAATAATAGGCAGCCTTCCTATTTATAGGTCATAATAATAATATAAAGCTTAAATAAGCTAATGCATAAGTAAGGGGAAGCTATTAAGGTCAATTAATTTAATTAAAAACACTATAGGTCTAAAAATAAGGGCATTCAGAGTTAAAGGCAAAAGCCTTCTTCCTCTAGGGGGGTATATTAAACCGAAGCTTCTATATGCCTAGGAGGTGGCATATTAATAAGCAAGGCTAATCATATAAATGAGCCTTAAAAGAAGAGAAGGCTAAGTCATATGATAATAGGAAGCTCAAATAAGCTTAGGCCTAATTGTATTGCCTAAAAAGCGGGGAAGGAAGAAGAACAATCAATTTAATCACAATTACATGACCCATCGGGTTCAACAGCAATTAAAGAAAACTCGCTGTATTATAAATGTGGCTGCTGATTATTGCCACCACTAATCCAAACTACTGTTCAGCCGCAAAATGCAAGGAACCTCAATCAAGACTAGTCGTATACGCAATTGCAGAACAAGGTTCGGCAGATTACGTTCCGGTTGAAATATTGCAGACGCCACGTTATTTCCGCTCTAGAAGTGTAACTGCGAGATACCCTGTACTCTGTCTCATACACTTAAAGCTACAGGCCCTGCCCAATGGATAAATCTCACAGCTTTCCGGCATAAGATCTATACTGCCTATACACTCAAATATTCGTAAATATAGACTTAGTTACAATTACGATGTTCGTCGTCTTCAAAACCCTCCGAGAAATCCTAAACTGACCCATACAGCATTGATATGTGTTAAAAGAGTTGATCGGGGAGTACATCGAAGTTCCCGAAGCTATTTCGTTACAAAAGGATCAAGTAGACAAGTCGATATCATAGGTGGTTATTGTATTGTTAGGGTACAAGTTCCAATAGGGATGGTGGAACGGTACCTAGGCTCCCTTGACCCTGCTCTTTCTTCTTCCTGCCTCACCCGGGGTGCTTTCTTTAATTACATCTTGGCTTTCGACCTTTATATCATTGAGTCAGCTATGAAAGCCAATGTGTGGAGGGGGCCTCCAGCCCAGTTTAGCTGGGCAAAAGCATTCCTGAAAATCCATGCAAGCGTCCTGGTGGCGCGACGCCACTGGTCGCATGGTTCGCACGTGCAAGTATAACATGAGGAGAGCGGAATAATAAGTCCTGCTCAAAATTTAAGCTGACGGCCAGGCAAAGGCTACGCACGAAACAGAAAGTATCATTACCTTACGTTCCTGATAATTCCTAGATTGTCACTTCTCGACGGGCGCCTCCTTCTAGGACATAGCAATAAACGTTTAGAGTTCCAGGGTTGTAAATACGTGGACAGATGCATTACGACACAGTTACCACTTGTAAGCCTTCCTCCTAATGAACACACCCTCCTCTCCGAAAGAGCTTTAGGGAGGGGGGGCTTCCGGCGAATTAGGTGATAGATACGACATATTCATTGCCCCTCCTAAAAGACTCCTTAAAGCGGTAAGCTGTGAACAGGAGCTGTTTTGTTTCATTGCTCAATTATCGCGGGGTTTCTAACATCAAGTAGCTCGCTTATGGTTAATTGTGCGGACGCCAAGGCATCTACACTTTATACAAGTAATACATCCGCATCATGTCATAATCACCGAGTCCAGATGTGATTGCCATCAGCTCGCCACAGCTGCTTCACAAGTTGCACTTTTTTCAGCTGTTCAAGCCCTCAGGTACCAGCATCGAATGAATGACCTGTTGCTGCCTGCCCCTGAAACTAGGCTGCAAATGAGAAAGTTAAAACCATAGCAAGTCCGTGTTCCATCGCTCAGCTTATATGTAGAAATCATGTAACCTCTATACATTTATATATTCCTTAAACATTTAGTTGAAGAACAATTCTTTACTCCGCGATTTCTAGCCGTGAATGACTTTCTAGAAGCATTGCTATAACGAGCTAGATTTCTGGTAAGTCGCACGCTGCTTAATTTGTCCTATCAACCGTCATCTCTAACAATAGAAACCGATCGACCTCAGACTAAACACGAACTAAAGGACTATGAACTGCTCATCTGAAAGGCTCTTGAGCCTGGTCCAAACCGGAAAGGTTGATTTTGATGCTGATATAGCTGGGCCAGGAGTAGGTCAGTCCGGACTCACATGACCCATTTGGGCCTAACACCTCTCAGGTTTTGGCTGCTTTTGTTGCGACATCCCTCATTGCAATTATTAAGCTGGCTGCGGCATTTGTGACATTCTCAGTGTCTTCTCGTCTTCTCAACAAAGGGGATGCCGTTCTATCGGCTGGAGTACGACACCTTTATAGTGGAACGAGAAGCAAGTTTCCCAAATCCAAGCGTGCAAAGATGGTTGGAGGCCGAAGAGAGCGTACTGATGCTTTCATGGCCTTTATGGTTTCCATCAGCGACCAGATTTTGGTCTCTCAAGTCGCTATCCTCGTCGCGGCCTTTGTTATCCATGCCGAGATCACCATTTACTCTGTCAACATCGTGATAGCTCTCGACTCTCTTGCGTCAACGGTGCACTTGGGTAGTCTCCCGTTCTATGTGGACCGCCTGCAAAATCACAGTACTTCGAAACTTATCAGAGTCATCGCAATGGTTGCAGGGTCGACAATGCTGGTTTTCATGCTTATTGTCCAGTTATCTTCCACTTGGGACATGTATACGCATGTCTACTTCATTTGTGCGATAGGCGACTACCAAGTCACGAATGTAGACGCTGTTATAGTCGTCGCGCAAGGACTTACTCCAATCATAATACTCTATGGCACGTATGAGACGGTTCGATTTATATATAAACCATTACCTCCAGATGAGAAGAGGTTATTACAAGGAAACCCGGTCATTGATCATCAACAGCTAGTGGATGACGCAGAACTCGAAACTGGCCGCCGTGAACGTACACCACTGGAAAACCAGCACACCGGACAGCCTGATACAGAGGGCGGCGAACTTGAAAAAGAAGTATCGGCAATACTTGAGATATTAAACCGCATTGACGAAGTCGAGATCCAACATATCGCAGACGATCAGGTTGTCAATGGCCGACCAAACTCAAGACTCTTCAAGCATAATCCTGCGCGAATGTCCCTCAAAGAGATTTGGCGAGAGACACGTGAATGCAAGCGAGATTCACTTCTTAATAGCTGGCTACGACTGAAAGCTCTGAGCCTTTTGACTTCTGATACAAAGTCTAAATTCCGGCTGAAACTCCGGATTGGATTCATTGCTGAATAGTGGGCATTCCACCAGTGCCGCGGCTCTTTCGTATGGAGACTTCTATGGCTCTGGTCGGGCAATATTTACGGAATTGTGGCCATCTTTACATCTCGTGTCCAAACGACAGGCATTTCTGGTGATCGCGATAAGATGGGATTTGGCCAATTAGTGCCATTAGCCCTACTCCTCCTCCCATTGTTGGCGGCTATGGAGAGTCACGCAGGTAAGTATCTCTCTGACATGATATCAACACTTGGCAATTTCGCTCACAGGGTATCTAGACTATAAGAGGAAACTGAAATTAATCATGAACAACCCCGAGGAGCCGCCAAACCCTTTGCCGATGCAGATGGCAAACGGTCGCACTGCTCCGGCGTGTCAGCTTCTTTGGAACAATGATCATAGGACCTTTTCACCCAAGGAACTATCGCTCATTCGTTCCATAGAGAAACGACTTCGGGAAAGGGCTGATCGCATGGGTTATCCATACCTTTACAATTGGGCAAGAGGCGTGGAGCTTGACGGACGCTCAAGTCTGTGGATGGGTGCTGGTTGCCATGCCGGACTTATGTTGGTCATCACGACCTTGTTCGGCTGGTCTATGGCTTCCAAGGCTGACGCGGTTACCTTCGTGCTAATTGTGACAATCCTGTTATTTTTTGTCCGCAGGATCGTCGGACTAGTCAAAATCACAAAGGACAGGAATTCGAGTCCAATCATTCTTGATTATTTACAGGCCAAAAGCTCACAGGAGCCAGTACAAGTTGGAGACCAAGGTGAGCGAATGATTGTCGCTCAGGCAGTGGGAGAAGAAGGACATCATTTGCAACAAGACGATGGGTAAAGACAGGTAGCAAGTCGTGGTGGGGTTATTCATATACGCTTCCTGAGACTTAGACCAGGGTCCCCACTAGTATAGGAAATTATCGCTAAGTTCAGAGAGACAATGCTCCATATAAGCATAACGCATATGACGAGCGCAGGCAACAAATAGGTGTAAGCAAGAAATACCCCTACTTTTCTATTCTAGATTGTAGCGTACCTCTATCTGCTTCGCACGTATGTCTATCTCCTCTGGTTCACTCTCACACACCAGTTCCCCCAAATAACCGGTCCTAAATGTAATTGAATCTTATGTCAAAGACAAGCGGCTGCAGAAATTATATTGGCGCGCTTGTCGTGACTAGTAATGAAAATAGATACACAAGATGTATCTGATTGGCTTGAGTAATTCTTTCATGTGAAGCCACTCAATCAATACCCGAGTTGGCTAATCATGTCCCGGTTGAAGGTTTCAATAAGATTTGTCACGGGGAGAACTTGCCGTTATAGTTTAAATGTGCGCCCCGATACTGGTATATATCATCCTTGCAATCACAGCCAAGACTTGTCATATACATTGTCACCTTCCATTTCAGCAACAGTAGCCCTACAGTTCTCATATCCCGAGCACTCACTTAAATCAACGCATTGCGACATTACAAGCCTAAAGCTTGGCGCCGGCTCTTGATCAGACACAGCCTAAAGGTGTGCTATTAATAATAAGTAAAAAATACAGGTTTATAAATATATAGCATTCAAATGAACTATCTATTCTATAAAAAATACTAAAGAAAAATCTATTTTACAAGCACTTTTAATTAAGTGTTGAAAATAGAAGTTCTTAGTGGGAATTTGGGGATCGTGTCAGAACTTTTGCACAGAACTGCATATCCACTGCTCAAATAAGGGGAACTTCAAGGTAGCTCCCATATTTCCCACCTGTGTGAATAATATGTGACCCCTGGTTTATAATGCCCGGTTGGCCAAGCTGCTGGAACTCGGGCTGCTTCTGTGTGTTCCAGCCCTGGATAAGAAGGGTCAATTCCTCGCCAGCCTCATAATGGATAGCTGTAGGCCAGAAAGGTATGTCGACAGGTACGACTTCGCCAGTTCCTAGAAACTTTGGGTTTTGGCCAGGATACTGATAAATTCCGTTTGTGTCTGGTTTTCGGTAATCCCGTAGAGACACGCGCACGCGACCCTGAGCGCCGATGTAGGTGTCGGAGCCTAGAACACGGATAGGGATAACCTCGGAGGTAGTACCATTGGTCTTCTGCAGGTAACAGAAGAGATCCATATCATTGTAATCCGAAGCCTCGACCCAGAGGCGTGCTGTTGCGTAGCCAGCAATGTCTGTAGCGTTCTCGAATTTGAAGGAGAATGAGGCTGTGCCATTTGCGGAAGAATTGTAGCTTGCCACAGCAACTTCGGCGGCCATACTACGAGACATGGACATAGTCTTGGCATCGAGGTAGTACCGTTGTACCTGCTGGCGCTTCAGGGGAAACTCGTTTTCGGGCTGGTCAAGGATGTCCTCATGGCCCGGGTTCAAGAGTGAAAGGCGCACACGCGGAGTTTCTTCCCAGTCGTTATCCACCCCGTTAAGGTATTTTTCGAAAAACTTGTGCAAGTCCTCCACATGCTCTGGTGTGTAGTAATCGTGCCACTCGTGTGTGGTATGTGTTCGCAACCACTTGTTTGGAGTTCGGAGGCGTTTCCAGCCTTGGAATGTACCAAGTGTGTGCAGCGTATTTGTCCAAGATCCAACGCAGTAGACAGGGAGATTCTCGTCGATATCCTCAATCTTGGCGGCCTTGTCCAGCCAGTAGTCATTAATGACGCCATTTCGTTTAGCCATTTCCGCAATGTTCTCAATCTTGTTGGTACCATTGCCATACAAATGCGTGACGAGCAGGTCAACAAATGGCAGGTTTGGGATGCCTCCACGGAAAACTAAATCCTCGTAGAAATCCGTCCAGCCTTCCCAAGGGGCAATCGCGGCCAAGTGAGGTGGTCTCTCGGACGCAATCCACCATTGGGCCACGGTGAGCCAGGAGTTTCCTGTCATACCAATCTTTCCATTGGACCAATCCCTCTCGGCCAGCCACTCAATCAGATCATATCCGTCACGAGCATCCTGCTGGCCAAACATGACGATGTCACCACTGCTGTGAAAGACTCCACGAGGATCTGGGTGGATGACAGCATAACCTTTGTTGACCCACCAAGCCGGGTTCGGGCCCTCAAACTTTTCCAAACCAGAGACCCATTCGTAAGAGACGTTCATCCTCTCGATGGCGTTGGGCGGCTGAAACATGTCGTAGTTGAAGAAGCCACCCCTCTTGCCATACGGCGAGTAAGCGATAATGGCGGGAATTGTGCCATTTGTATTGTTGGACGGACGGTATATGTCTGTATAGATTACGGTGCCATCGCGGAGCGTAACAGGTACATCGGATTCGTATAGGATGTCGCAAGGAAGAGGAGGATAATCGACCGAAACTGGGCTTGAGCCTTTCGCCAATATCTTAGTCGTCTGGTTGAAAGGCGTATAGTTGGCCTCTTCTAAGTACATAGAACTAGTATTGACAAACGCCACTGGGACTTTGCCAATGGAACGTAGCATAGGGTGAATGGTCGAGGGCGCATCCTGAGTTGCAAGTCCGAAGGTTGAGGTCAAAGTCAATGCAGCCAGGATGGCAAAACGTTGACTACGCATGATGAATAATAGTCTCGAAAAGTCAGACAAACAAAGAGTGGACGATTTTGAAGTATGCAAAGAGTGTGATGATTCTGACATTACAGGGCAGCGAAGGAGTTTTTATTTACGAGAGAAGCGTCGATTAACCATTATTGACGGAGGATAATTAGCACTTTGCCAAGACTTCCAGCAGCCTATGACATATCATGCTATGTTAGTGTCATACTAGTAAGGAGATTCCGATCTTCCTCGGTATTTGACATCCTCATCTGTCGCCCTCGGAAATACGGTTTTATAAGGGGGCGAGCGTCTACTACCCGAAGGGTCTTAGTGGCACGCCTTGGGGGGTTGAAGAAGAATTGACCAGTCTTACAACACTCTCAACCAATAAACCGGTCACTTCTTGTTCTGGGCCGGGGTGCGCGGACTTAAACACTCAGCGGGACTTCCACACTACCACCTTAATACTTCCGTAATACCGCCTTAATACCGCTATAATACCGCCTTCATACCGATAATGATTATGAATGAGCCGCCAATTGCAGAGCGGTTAATGTTGCTGACTTCGATGACTGGGACTGCCTCCTGCTCTCTGGGCACGTATAAGTCGGCATTGCTGTCGTTCAACTTGTTGTTGGTATGTCTGTCATACTGATAGATGTACCCAAGGCTCCACATATCTAAAATCCTCTATAAGCTGAATAGATATCAGCTCCATACATAGGCGCCATCTCCTTTCTAACACTGGTTACCTAATGTAGTCCAATAGCAGTATCGTTCTGGCTGTAATATGTGACATCCTCGTCTCCATCTTTGCATATAGCTCTGAATAAGACCAACTTGCCTGCAGCGAGTTTCTCGGCAAAGGGGCGACGCATGTCCTTCGTGTTCTCGCTGACCTTGATCTTATACTGGCAGTTAGACAGGAATACGTACATGAACCTAGCTCTGTGACTGGCTCAAACGTTATGAATTGATATATCAGTCCTAAAGAGATTGAAGTCTTGGTCGCAGTTCACATTTACGGGTCATGTTAGTGAATCTGAGCTGAAGCTTTATGCTAGATATAGAGAGGAAATATATTTTTTGAGCAGCTTTCCAGATTTCTAAGATCCACTTTTTATATTCTCTAAGATGCTGGGAGCTATCGCACAGACTCGTGTTCCACCTCTCCAATCTCTATGTACGTAGTAAGATTTCGCTCGACGGTTTTGATTCTCAGTACGGAGAGAGGAGCTTAGTCAGTGGAATGAAATAAATCACAGTGTGCCAAGCGCACCACAATTTCCAAGTTTTCGAGTCCGCTGTGGCCGTGCGCTTCACCAAGACTCTCCAGGTAACTACAGCCCCTAAAGTAAGGGGGAGACAATAAATTATACCGGGCTCGAGATTCCAGAAGCTCGCGCAAAGCACACTCCAGGAGGGCACGCAACAGGCTATGATGATGCGGGTTCGCGAGTCCCCGATCATCAGTGGCAGCGTCTTGCGGTCGCGGGCCTTGTCACCCTTTTGATCTTTAAGGTCCTGCACGCTCATCGTGGTGAGGATGATGCCGCTTATGATTGCTATCCACATCATTCCCTGCGTGCTCACTGTGTTCTTGGGCCCGATGCAAAGCTTGAGAGACATGGTGTTAACCACTGCATAAGCTACTGCAATGATGCCATCGCGGACGATCTCATCACTGCCACAAAGGTCATTGTAGTAAAAGGTCAAAACTTGCATGAATAAGCCCTCGCCTCCGACACCCATGCTGTAGTTGCAAGCCAATGCAATGGGCGCAACGAACAGAGCAGCTCGACGAGTCTGTTCCGGGGTGATCATCCCTGATGGGATGGGCCGCCATGGTTTATTTATGCTGTCTTCCAGAACCGAAGCAGGTGAGCGTTGGTTGGCGAAGTTGAACAAAAGAATTGTCAAGACATTCGAAAGTATAACTTTTGGCAAACGGCCGAGCACGTCGATTGGGTGTGAGTGAGGGCCATCAAATAGTTCGCCAGTGGACAGAGCACCAGTCATGCCAAAGAGAATCCCAGGGGTGCTGAATGTAAAGATGTCGCTCTTCACAAATGCCCAGAACACCCTAATTGCATAGAAAAGAGACCAGTCTGGGATGCGAGCGTTGGAGGTTATGAGTGTTGGCGAGCCATGGGCATTCTTCGATCTGAAGGCCGTCTTCTCTTCCGGTGGATGAAAAACCGAAGTCACTCGGGCCATCGTACTGTTGGGGGTCGCAATAGAATATCTGCGAGGCTCGCAATTAGAAAGGATTCTGCTTATTAACTTCTCTGTGAGAAAACTAATAAAGATTGTATTCGTGCCTCTGATGCAAGAACTGCTTTGAGAACGTGGAATTCTGGGAAAGATACAGCCTGGGATAGAGACTCCAAGACCAGAGAACGACGGTTCAACAACAATACATCGGTATGCGACTTGTAGCATATGTGTATATATAACATCAAATCACCTGAATGTCCGACGGAAGTCTGCACTGTAAGTTATTTGAGTCATAGACAGTCTGCGTAAGCGCCAGTGAATCGTATCTCAACTACAAGATCACGGCGTAAAGCTACATAGCAAGACAAATACGCACAAGTCCCACTTAACAATTCGATGTTAGAGCACTAGACCGAAAGGAGTAGGTACTCTTGGGAAGGTAGCTACGAACTCAGACCTATATGCAAACGCCTGGGGCCAGCAAAGTCCCCTGAACAACCTAGCTGCATGTCTTGACAGGATCCCGCTCCGTAGTTTTAGGTCAGACTGGTGTGGCGTATTCGACGATCGTGAGTCGAAGGCAGCGTTGAGCATTGCAACAGAATTGCACGTGCACAATGTAACTCGACCCATTCCTGGGTCTTTAACTTAGATTCGGATTGCAACTTATTGCTTTTTTTTTTCTAGCGCAGTGGCTAATGTCCGCGTGACGGGCTAGGTCTCTTTGGAAGCTATGCAGTGTATTTGCAGCGTATTTAGAGCGTATTTACCGCGTATTTACTGCGTATTTGTAGCGCATCTAGATAAAAATGGAGCTGCCCCACAGCTAGTACTGTTTGGACGCACCACGTAAGCCTCGTCTGCGTATTTTACCTCTCGTCTACTAGAATCCACCTTGATATAAGCCTCGCGTATAGTAGCTCTTTTACAACGGCAAGGGATTATAATAGAGTTGTTGAAGTACAAAGGAGATGTTATTTCTCCTTACCCATTCTATGGCCAAAAACTTTTAATACAGTAGGCTTTTATGTATCGTTCTTACAATCTCGCTGCTCCATCTGCAATGATATCATCCGATCAGACGACCACTTGGAATTTGTTCAGTTCTTACGATGGGTCGCTTTTCGAAACTGGGGCGGCTTCTCGCGCGCTTACCGCCGTGGTCGTTGGACTTGCCGTTCACCACCTAATTCTGCGCAAGGGCGAATGGCACCTGAAGGCGCCCACCATCATTGAAACCTGGCTATGCTCTTTTCCGGTTCTCTACAGTCTTGAGGCCTTGTGGGGGGCTGGGAGCAACATGGGAAACGCCATCAATGCCTTATACTTCATATCGATTTTCACCTTGTCGCTGCTGACTAGTATTGCCTTGTATCGGGTTTTCTTCCATAAGTTGAAGAGCTTCCCTGGACCGAGACTGGCTGCGATTTCCAAGCTGTGGCACAGTGCCAACTGCCTCGGGGCGACGAACCACCTGCTATTAGAGCAGATGAGGAAGCAGCACGGAGACTTCGTCCGCACAGGTTGTTACCCATCTTCGATGAGAGCTACGCCAACGGCCGCACACCAGCTAACACGCTCTCTTGAATCCTTAGGCCCAAATGAGATAACCATATTTGATCCAGAGACGCTTGTCAAAATTGATGGACCCGGTAGCAAAACGCGCAAGTCTGTCTTCTATGACTTCTTGTGGCCTGCAGCTGGTCTGGTCAACTTCCGGGACGTTCCTTTCCATGATGCACGCCGCAGGATCTGGATGCAAGCAGTCTCTGCCAAGAGTATGTTCGTGCCCCTTGAAGTTACTCCATTTGCCTGCTGACCACTGCCCCGTACACAGATCTTCCTATCTACGAGTCTCAGATCGCTGAGCATGCAGAGAAGTGGGAAAAGCTCATCGGAACTCATGCTAATAAGGCAACCGTGGTCCCGTTTAGAGATATGGCATACTGGTATGCATTTGACGTGATGGGCATGTTCATGCTGTCTGAATCCTTCGACATGATCAGCAGCAGCGAGAGTCACTGGGCCGTCGACAATCTCCGTCGTGCGATGAAGATTCTCGGGCCATGCCAGATGACGCCATGGTTGGCACAGATAGGTTTTAAGTACCTGAAGGAATATTGGCTCGTGCGTGACTGGCACTCCACAGTGAACTGGTGCAGAGAGCGCCTACAAGACCGTATCAAAGTAAGTCTTAGCCTACAACCTGATCAATAAGGCTTGGGACTAACTCATGGCCACTTGGCTAGAACGACAACGGAGCCACAAACATCGCATCTTATTTAATATCTGACTCGATTCGTAATGAATCAGTTGAAAAGGATGAGAACCTTCTGACTGGCGAAGCAGTTGTTGGTATTATTGCAGGCAGGTTTGTGATATCACGGTTCGCAGGCATTAAGGCAATACTGATTCTTTGCAGTGATACGACCGGCCCCACATTGACGATGGTGTTTTATCAGCTCGCCAAACATCCCGAACATCAGGCTAAACTGTACGAAGAGCTCCAGCAAATCGATGTCACAGACCGCGAGGCATTGAAGTACTTGCCGCATCTGAACGCCATCATTGATGAAACCATGCGCTGCTACCCCGCCATCATGACTGGAGGCAACAGGGATACTCCGCCGGAAGGGATGACAATAGCAGGGCGTTTCATCCCAGGGTGCGTTACGATTGTATCACCACGTTATAGTATTTTCCGATGTGAGTTGCAACTCTCCCATAGTCCGACAGAATGTTGGTGTAAATAAAAGGAGAAACCCTTTCTGACGTTTCTTTTTCAATTTCAGCTGAAAGATGCTATGTCAACCCTGATGAGTTCATCCCGGAGCGCTGGACCAGCAGACCCGACTTGATCAAAGATAGCCGGTCCTTCCGGCCATTCGCATCTGGTATGTGTCCCAGCCCAGAGTTGTACACTAGGACTTGTTCTTTTAGGAGATACCATGGTGTGCAGCAGAAGCCTTTCTTACACTATGACTGACTGAACATCGAAGGACGATATTCCTGCGTCGGCAAAAGCTTGGCACTCACGCAGCTTCGTGTAGTGACAGCCCTGTTCGTATCTAAGTTCCGCTTTGCCTTTCCTCCAGGGGAGGACCCGGATTTGACCGTGAAGAATCTCAAAGATCAGTTCACAATAGCGCCTGGTCCGCTCAAGCTAGTATTTAGATCGAGGAATTAAGCTGTTTAGGTTTATAAGAAATATACCAGCGTCTAGTATTAGAATCCTTATTAAAGGAAAGAATAATTTATATATATAATAAGTAGACTAAATAGATAAGTGAACTATATAGTATATTACATAGTTATAAATAGCCCATTTTATAGAACTTTATAAAGGACTGGCTCCTATGCGGCTGCACTTAGGATGTTAATAATAGTATTATTAAGCTTAAGGGGATAAAAGAGGGATCTTTAGAAGTCCCTTCTTTTATCCTAATCTGCCCCTTTTTAAGTCTACTTTAGGGAATCCTATATAACTACACTTTAGGCTTAAGTAAAGACTAAGCTTATAATAAATTTTACTATTAAAATAAAATAGCTAAAACTCTTATAAAAATAGTTTTAAACTTAATATAAATATATATACTTATAAATACTTTTTATAAATATTTACCTATTTTATTTACTATATTAAAATATCTTTTTATATAATAATTTAACCTTAGTTAATAATATAGTTTTACTATTATATTGCATTATAAAAGTTATAGTATAGTAGGTCTTTAAAGGAAAGGTATATAATAAGTTATATACCTTAAATCTATTAAGCTATATGCTAAAGTTAATTAACTTTTAACTTTAAGCTGCCTTAACTTTAACTTTAATATTTAAATTATAGAATATAAATACCTTCTAACTTTAACTTTTTTAAATTTTCCCTATTTTAGCCCCCCTATACTATCTATTAAGCTCCTATTATTATATATTTATAGTCTTAAGCTATAGTTAGTATACTTATATAATAGCCTTTAATATAGTAATAACTTCCTTATTAAAGACTTTATTAGCTTACTAAAGCTACTTTTTTAAGGTATAATATTAAGTTAAATAATTTAACTTAATAGCCTTAATAAAAGCTATATTACTCTTTAAAATTAGCTCCTCTTTTAGCCTCTTTATTAGGCTTTTTAGCTTATTAAAGTCCTATTTAAGGCTATTTATATTTACTTTTAGCTTATCTAATTAGCTTAGCTTAAAATATCTTAATAATAAAATCTTATAACTAAAGGCTATTAATTTAATTAAAAAAGGACTTTCCTTTAAGACTTTATAAAGCTATAAGAGGCTATTAAAATTCTAATTTAGGTCGATCTTATTAAGGTCTTTAGCTTTATCCTTTAACTACTTNTTAATAATAAAATCTTATAACTAAAGGCTATTAATTTAATTAAAAAAGGACTTTCCTTTAAGACTTTATAAAGCTATAAGAGGCTATTAAAATTCTAATTTAGGTCGATCTTATTAAGGTCTTTAGCTTTATCCTTTAACTACTTAAGCCTTTAATTATTATTCTCTTTTTTAATTATATTTTTAAACTTATCTTAATTAAGGTCTATAGTTATTTTAATAGCTATTATATTAAGAAATATTATATTAGTTAATAACTATAAAGGGTATTAGCTATATAAAATATAGGGGATTAAAGGTAATTAATTAATTAATTAATAACTTAATAGTTATNTATTAGTTAATAACTATAAAGGGTATTAGCTATATAAAATATAGGGGATTAAAGGTAATTAATTAATTAATTAATAACTTAATAGTTATAAAGGTTACTATTAAGTATATTAATTAAGCTAGTTAGTTTAAATTAATTAAGGGATAAAAGAGGAAGAATTAACTGTTATATATATAGTAGCTATAAGTTATATTTATATTTATTTTAATTAAAGTTTAGTTATTATATATATCTTCTATTAAATTAATAAGTTAAAAGTTTTAACTTAATAAAAAGTTAAAGTTATTATTAATATTATTAAGAATATTAAAAAGCTTAAGTACCTATTAAAAGTCTATAAAATTAATTAAAGCTTATTAATTTATATTACTTATAAACTTTAAATATTATATTAAATTAAAAAACTTAACTTAAATGCCTTAATAGAAGTATTATTATTTATTAAAATTAATTCCTTTTTTAGCCTTTTTATTAACTTTTAAAAACTCTTAAATTTACTTTATAATTTATAATAATTCTTTTTTATTAAATTATTATTATTTAATTAATAATATTCATAAAATAAAAGCTTATAGCTTAAGATAATTAATATAATTAAAAAATAGCCTTTTTTATTTACCTTAAGAGGTACTATAAGACCTTTAAAATCTTAAGATAGATTAATCTTCTTAAGGTCTTTAGCTTTATCTTTTACACTTAGACCAGTATATAACTAGATTCCTTTAGTCATTTTACAGTACGGCCAAGGCAGTGTGGATGATCGGACCAGGGGTCTCGCGCACATACGAAAGGTGTGGACTTTAGTAAATTACAAGCAGTCCTTAGTAGAGTGGGATTGTACATCTCTAGTTAGAGAATGGGGAACAAGATAAATCTTCTTGAGTCACTGTATGTTCCTGTATTGAATGAGATAATTAGATAAGCGTGAAAAAGCCTTAACTGTGTCGACTTTGCAGCGCTTCGCCATCCATCATTCCGTGCATATAACATTCGCCGACAAGAGTATAAGTCCGATTCAAGTTACCTGCTCCTTGGCACATATTGTACCGTAATACGTATGGTGTCTGCGTTTCGTAGATAAGACATATCAAATCACCAGGCCTGCTCCTAGGGGGGACAAAACCCAAATGACCCGATTCAGCAACACTCCATCGTCGGCCGTTTGCACATGCAGCAGCAGATTTTGCAAACTTGGTCGTTCGCAAGTTTAGGTCATCGAGGGACTCGATTGGGGACAACAAGCTGATAAGCATCTCTCTCTGCTCGTGATCCATTTGTGCAACTAATTCGATGGTTTGTGAAAAGTCACCATTAGATACCTGCGTGAAATCAATGTTGAGATCTCGAAACGGGGTCCAGTCAATTTTGGCGAGTCCTTGTAGGACCCGGAAAGCTTCCCCAGCTGACGAGGCAACTGGTCTTGGCTGGGGGAACTCTCGGTCGCCGATGATAGTCCTCCAGAATGCTTCGGTAATGCTCTGGCCATTGAGATAAGGGTCTTGCACTTCCGTTTGGACAAATCGAACACTATCATCATACCAACGCTTCTCTTCCCTTATGAATTCCAAGACGGAGCTAGAATCAGCAGTAGGGTTGTACGGCCCTACAACCCTGATACTAGTGACACAACATCCATAAACCTTTAACGTCTTTTGTTTCGCATCAGCAAGGAATAGGCCCTCTGGAACGGATGGATTGTTTCCGCAGGCTTTGTATCTGTAGTATGGATAGGATTCTTCTTCGCCGCAAGACGTGATATAACGAGCCAGAGCGGTGACCTTCCGATCAGGTTTCCACTGCGGGACCCATGATGGTAGTCCTGGACTTCTATCCGAAAAACCAATACCTGATAGAGGGAGTATCCACGACCATCGGTGACTGTCCACACAGAAAACAGCCGTCTTTATGAGTACATCTTCAATAGACGTAGTTTCATAATAATCCACTTCAACGGGTAGAATAGGAACATCTCCTCTGACAGACGACACGAGACCTTGCAATGCGTAGACCTTGTCTTTGTCAACACTTGCCTGGCTGGGTATAAAGGAAGCCAGGAGGTGGTCCAGCATGATGCCCGCTGAGGAATGGAAATCTTTCCTGAGTTGCCGCATTTGACTCACGGTGGTCAAGGCCTGCGGCTTTGACATCGGTGGATCATCATGGGCGCTAGCAAGGAGTGTTTCCAGTGGTCCACCGTAAAATTCCTCCATGACATCCGCCAGCGTCTCCCAGGCCAAGTAGTGGTCTCCATACAGAACGTGTACCTTTTTGGCAACAATCACCTCCTGTATAATCCAGACCCGCAAGAACCAAGGGTGTGCGAAGAGCCGCTGGAGGGCTTTCCAAGAAGCGGTTTCGGTTGGGTCCATTTTGTCTGAACGTAACTTTTCAAAGAGCTGATCCGTTGTGTATGCGTGCGATAACGTCCATATATCGAGCAATTTCCTCACTGCCAAAGAATCATCATCGGCATAGCCCAGACAGACAACGACTCGAGAAGCATTCTCATATATCTCCGTCATTCTAGGTACCTGAGCATTCCTTTCTTGGATATTATCCTGGTTGATGCAAATAGAATCAATCCATATATATCTGTATTTCCAGAAGTCCGCTCTCCGAAGCAGTATATCGTGTATGGATTGGGTCACTGCCATTCTCCTTCCATTTAATATGATTTCCTCCGACTTCGGTCGGGAGCCCCAGGTATGTGAGATAGCCTCGTAGGGCGGAAACCTATCCCTACTGACCGTAACCAGCCGCAGTCGGGGTTCTGAAGGAGCACGAGTAGGACTCAAAATATACTCCAGCAGGCTCCAAGAGCGTAAGGGTGATAATAGGATCAGTCTGAACTGTGTCTCAGCCAGCGGTTTGTATTCGAACATGCTGCGCGGGATGTCAGGATTCATGAAAGGGAACCCTGATGTGCTACTAAGAGCGGAGTATGTCTCCTGGAAAGCCCGCACTCCTTCTCTGACTCTCCAGACCAGAAACAACAGAGTGAAGAAAGTGCTCTTCAGAATGCCCAAGAGTATCAGGCGACCTGGCCAGGACCAGAAGGCGTCATCAACAAACCGAAAGATAACGTAAGCTTGCAGAAGTTTGTACCAAGGCCTTTTTACAAATGTCCAAAAAGCCAAAAACAAACACGCAGTAACGGAGACAAACCAGGCATATTGGCAAATCGAAAGCAACCACTGCATGGCAGGAACCATGTTGTACAGCAACAGTGTCGTTGCGGCATACACAAGACCAGCCTCGTAAGCCTTTATTATTCTGAACGTTTCGTGTTCTAACGGCACGTCCGCAATGGGCCCGAGGAGGTAATGCATCGGGATGTAAGTGAACATCCATGCGGCGACGAGAAGTGAGAAGATGACAGACCATGAAACTCCAAAAGGGCAATCAAGATAGTAGCCGAGCCCATACGATAAAATAGAACAAACACAAAAGGTTATAAGGGCAAATACGACATAGAAAGGAGCCTCGAAGAAGCGAAGCAATATCATAGGCTCTTCGAGTAGTGTTTCCAAGCCTAGTAGTGCCATATCGAGAAATAAGTAAAATTGAAGAGGTAATCAGTATAAAGTAAGGACTAAATAGAGTAACGAGCTGAAAATAGCCAGATGGGTTAAGAGTAAGTATGCTGAGTAGTTGTGGTGCAGTACAAGTGGTGAATGAGGAAAGGGAGTGAGGGTTAAGAGGCAAGACAAGTGTAATAAGCCACCAAATGCAGTGAAGGCACTAAACACAGCGATATCAAATAAAGAGTCGAGGCTGTATGGCATCGGTAACCCATGATGGAATTATTACAAGGCCAGTAGACTTGACAGTCGCGCGGTATTGCTTGATTTCCAGTGTCCTCTCTGATATCTTTCCACACTTCCGTTTCTCGAGGGAAGAGACAGTACGGGCTGCAGTTGTAGGCTAATTGGATGCATCTAGAACTGATTCAAATACACAATCGCCGGACGTATTTCTCCGGTCAGCACTAATGCCAAGCCACGAAACTATTGGTTTTCAGGTTTGGAGACTCACAGCCAGGCTGAACCAGCCTTGCACTGCGCAGCTCCAAGAAAAGCACAACCCCGGTTGACTACACGTCCATTACATAATGCGGGATAGTGGCAGAGCTGCCGGAGAAAGTGGAAAAAGGCGTATTTGTCTCATCCTCTTGACACCCAACTCGCTTAACCCATGTCGCAAGCCATTGAGGATCAGGCTGTCGGGCTGAAAGGGCTTGTTGTCAGCTTCGCAAGGTCAGATCATCAGCTGTTGTCCGTGCCATGAAAGTCCGAGCGTTGATATTGATAAACCAGCCCTCTGAAGCATTTGAATCTACCAAAACGATAGCTCCTACGTTTATCCAACAACTTCCATTCTCAGCTCGGCGATGAGACCTGCTGATTTCGCCTTTTCACCCTAGTTATTGCGAAAACACTTTGTCGTCCTAAGTCACCTTTGTCAAAATTATACTTTTGAAAAGTTATTTGAAGTTGTCGAACAGGTGGTTAAGTGACTTGTGCTCTTTCATATTTTGATTATCAAGAATAACGACGATATGATGGACCTTTCGATATACGGTGAATTGCTCCCGGCCTTCACCTTTGCTATTATCACGGATTATGCGTGGCCTTATGGGCTGCTTATCAAGATCTTCCTGTTCCCGATAAATTTCCCGTTAGACCTGAAGAGCATCGGGAGAAACTCTTTCAGAAAAGCAACCGCCGGTTTTATCGATGTCCTGTATATTACCCACGACCGGGGGTACTACCCCTCTCTTCTCCGCGTCTGGATCTATGTCGGAACTCTCCTTGCTCGCAAGCTCGTGGTATTGCTATGGCAGTTTACGAGACAAATAATTGGTTACAACTCCAGTAACCTCAAAACGATGGTTACGCTCGGTCTCATTGAGGCGGCATGGCTACATGCTCCTGCACCCGTGAAACGTGTAATCAACGTCATATTGGAGGCTTCTACGTTCTGGCCCCTCCTAGGCGTGTCCGCGACACTGGACTATGCCATTACAGGCACAATATCAATATGGCAATATACGACTGCTGCTGTGGTGTCTGTCAACGAATTCACCTGGATCTGGGTCGCCCCATTCCTAGCAAGATGCACCGGCCTACCCTGGCCTGCAGCCTTTACCTACTCTTCTCCAGCTTCTCACTTCGACCCCGCTACTGAAATCCGCCTCTTGAAACTGCACCGCAAGTTTCCCTTTCTTCAACTCTCAGCCGAGCTCATCTCATGCCCCTTACTTTCTGCACCACCCTATCACGCTATATCGTACGTATGGTCCTACGGCCAGCAGGACATGAGGACAATGATGCTAAACGGCAAGTTGTTTCGCATGCGTGGCAACGTTCATGACATTCTTGTGAACTGTAGTTCTTTCTCTGGTCCGCAACTCGTATGGATCGATACCATTTGCATCGATCAGAGCAACATTGCCGAGAAGAACCTTCAAGTACGCGTTATGCAGGACATTTACGCCAGGGCAACTCATGTGCTCATTTGCCTTGGCGGCACCTCCTCCTCCCATTTTGCTTGCTCTCTGGTCAAGGAACTACAGATGGTTCGCAAAATATGGGGGCAAGACTATCTGACTGGCCATGTCACAATGTTTCGCACGCGGCTGAGGACTGACCCATACCTGCGCGCCCGCATTAAGGGTCTTGTTGATCTCTTGCAGCACCCCTGGTTCAATAGGGTGTGGGTAGTCCAGGAGGCCGTCTTAGCGTCGCGTGCCACGTTCTTCTATGGCAGCGAAGCGATATCGTGGATGGAACTGTATGGCTGGCAGGAAGGCTTTTGCAACGGCGGGGTGATCTCATTACTGGTGACGTGCGCTTCGGATACAAAAGAGTCCATCACATCGGGCCTGTCGGAGTTGTTGGGCTTCTTGAGCATGTCCTTCCTCGTGGCGTATCAGATAGAATATGCTACTCTTGGCCCGAGGCGTTTGTCCCACGTCCTTCGCGTCTTTGGCGAAAAGGCAGCAACGCAACCCCCAGATAAGGTCTTTGCTCTGGTCGGGATTGCTGCAGAGAGCGCCGACATCAGGTTGAAACGTTTGATTGACTACGACAGGCCCGCAGAAGACGTGTTGCTCGACTTGGCTAACTATCTGCTTGATACTGAGCAGGCCCTTGAGGTACTGGACCTAGGAGGACTCCGACAGGGCGACCGTAACTCTGGGTTGCCCTCTTGGGTAGTCGACTGGACTGCGGTGCGGCTAGTAATGTCTTTGAACCCGATATTTTCATCCTCGGAGATACGCTATCATGCTTCTGGGAGTATTCCCTCAAGAGTACTACGGGGCGGCTCGAGGAGAGAAATAGTGGTGCGCGGACAACGGATTGACAAAATCGCTCGACTCGTCCCGTCGCTTGGTGCATGGACATCGCCATGGGCTGTCGCAGGTGCCATATCAAATTATCATGTTCAAGCTCTATCTCTGGCACGACAATACGTCCCGGATCCGTATCCTCATTGGAACGGTGGGCAGTCCTTAGAGGAAGCCGTCTGGCGCACTTTAATCGGAGACAAAACCCCGTCGGCGCGACCTGCACCGGCGTCATGTGGCAATTCGATGAGGACCCTAATGGAGCTCCTGCGAGACTCGGAAGAACGTATCGGCATGGACAGAGTATTGTGTGACATGTCACCGGAGGAGATACAACACAATCTTGGAGTGACAGATGAGCAACGGGAGGAAATCCAAAGGGCAACTAAAGAGTTAGGAGAGATTGACTTACTCTTCGATATAGGTAAGGGGGCTAGCACATTTACATTTTGCATTACGGAGAAGGGCTACGTTGGCATGGTTCCGCACATAAGCGAGGTTGGGGATGATATTTGTTTAGTTTATGGTGTTGATGTACCTTGCGTGTTACGCGTCGAGGCAACGAATACCAGGAAGTATCAACTGGTTGGTGATGCATATATTCATGGAATTATGGATGGAGAATCCTTGAGTTATGGAAAAGAAAGTGACTTTATCTTAGTATAGAGATATTTGAGGTTAAAGCTAAATATCTAACTCTAATTAAGAGATAAAAAAAAGAAGAATTAACTATTTTATATATAATAAATAATATAGTATTTTCTTTATATATAATAATTAGCCTTTATACCTTAAGGTAAATTAAATATAATAATCTTTCTATTAAAATTCTTAATAATATTATAAATATAGCTTAATAATAATTCCTATTTATAATATTATTAAGAACTTTAATATAAGGGTTATTATATTTAATTTACCTTAAGGTATAAAGTCTAATTACTATATATAAAGAAAATACTATATTACTTATTATATATATTACCTATACCGGTTTAATACTATTTTACTCTATCTTTTAAGATGCTGCTTTTCGCAGACCTTATATCTTATATTAGTACTCTTGTATAGCCACTGTAGCTCGATAGCTGACAGCCAATTGTTTAGATCACTTACATGCATAACCTGGTATAGAATAGTTGGTTCCCGCACTTTCTGCATGTGAACAACCAGCAGGCAGTCACTTCTGCCTAACTTCCTGTTCGTCCTTTCGTCATAGAAAACATATCATGTTTTCAACCTTTCTTCCCAAATCAACGGTACCACGTCCAACTCCGGTTCTTGAACCCTTTTCCAACTCAACTCCCAACCACGCATAGAAAATGACATTCCTCGACACTGTGCTCTCGATTCTTCCGAATGTGCCTTTCTTACCGCCTGCAGCCCCTACCAAAGATTGCAAAGGTGGACAGAAACAGAACCAGACTGGGGCCTTCAGTCGGTTCCTGGGCACAAACGAGACGTCAGACAAAAAGGTGCCAGCTGCGCGAACAGAGACGGCGCATTAGCCAGCTTCCGGCGTAGACGAAATGGCTGGTATTCGACTACACGGTATGTTTGGTAATCACGCCTAACTTCTGGGGATTGTGGATCGTTGATATAATAGCCGAGACGCTTAGTGACCGCATCCTAGAAGTTTGGACGATGGCGCCTTTGTATATGACAATTGAATGCAGCAAGCTGGGAATATCTGAGGAACAGCTTAAGTAAAATCGATCTATTTTTGTGTCTGTGTTAATAATTAAAACGGAGAGATTCATGAATGTAGGCAACGCCTACTGGTCGAAAATAATATACATCAATGTATGCAATATAATGATGAAGGGGATGGCACTCTCGATTGCGAATTAAATCTAGATTTACAGTGACCGTAAAGAGTAGGAACATATCCGGAGTCCCATTCGTCCTAAACATTCCGTAACAAATTGACTCCATGACAATCGCGACGCCTTAGGCGTTTTTCGCTGAACAGCTAGAGCTAATGGAGGTTTGATTTACAACGACTTCTAAGTTCTATACAGAATGGCCACCCTTGATCCCCTGTAGAAATTCGATAATTGAGAAGCCATTATATTAACCAAAATACAACCCTTCAGTTAACAGCTGTAATGCAGGGATAATCTCAAAGAGTGTAGGATATTAGGTTAAACTAACTACCTTCGTTAACATATTTGTCCAAACTACCTCCAGACCTTATCCTTCAAGTTATAGCCATACTGACAGATACTTAATAATGCTTACGGCAATGCGGGTAGCTACTCGACGCCGCCCTCGAAAGGGCGGGCATCAACTCCCTCGGTATCTTCAAATTGACCCTCCTCTACCTTTTCCTCCACATCCTTTTCATTCTCTTCTTCCTTCTCCTTCTGGGCCTCCTCTGTAGCCTCAGCCTGTTCCCGTACCTGGTCCAGCGCCTCTTGCGTATCTTCGAGGGCTTGCTTCTCCTCCTGAGGAAGCTCGTTGGCCTGGTCCTTTACTGCCTGTTCAATCTTGGCGCTCGTGTCGGTGAGGGTGGTGGAGGCCTCATTTAAAGCTGCATCGCGAGCTTCCACGGTAGCGTTGGGGTCCATCGCTGACTCAAGGTCGTTCTGGGCCTTTTGGAGGTTCATAGCCGTCTCCTCGGTGGCCTCGGATGGGGCACCACCTTCCAAAATCTCCTCGAGCTGACTCTCCTGCTCTCGAATAGCATCCTGCTTATTCTGGATGTCTTGGGCTTGATTGACCTCCTTGTAGCCTTGTTGCACTTCTGGCACAATTGCATCAACCTTCACCGATTGATCCTGCACCTGAGGCACATCATTCGCCTGATAATCCGACTCGATCTTTTCTTCGCTTTGCTGCGCCTCCTCCTTGGTTTTTGCATCCTTCTCCGCGTCGTTCTTCTTTTGTGTCGCGGCTTCTTTGTGGCCTTTGGCCATGTAATACAGCATACCCATGCTTGTCAACATTCCAACCAAACCCTCGAGTTTGCTGAGAGACCACTCATTGGCCGAGTTCTTGTTGCCGGCATTCTTCGATTTATCCGAGGGGTCTGGAACAGCCAGCTTATTGAGGTTGCCAGCCACCTTCACCCCGTTGATTGTGCCTGCGAACGCAGCTCCAATGACCAAGTTCACCTTCTTGGGGTCGTCCTTGCTGGGCTGTGATACATTCAGCCAGGTCGGCTTCAGCGCCACTGACAGGTTGCCCATGCCTAGGTCTTGCTCTTGCATGCTGCCATCGCCTGCCATCACAACCGGCGTGTTCTCGCCGTTTGTATCAGACATTGTCAGAACTGCCGAATTATTATCCGCGCTAGCTGTAATAACCAGAGTTGCTGTCAAAGCTGGGGCTGATGAGCCTGAATTGCCTTTGCCCACGCTATAGAGATAGTAGGTACCCTGCCAGGGGTTGGTGAACTGGGCTTGCCAGGTGAATGCAGCTGTCCAGGTGGTAATTGTGCACAGCTTGAAGCTGCCACTAGACTGGAAAAACTTGTTAACCGCGTCCTTCTGGCTTGTCGTATCGCCTAGGGCGGCGCGGAACTTGGTAGCAAGTTGTGAAGACGGGTTAGCCTGCGAGTACTTGATGAACTTGAATGAGTCCACCATGCTTTGCAGCATGTCACTCGTGATAGTGAAGGCGTTTGTATCCTTGAAAGGTGAAACTGCCATCACCGCGACAGGAAACTGCTGATAGTAGTTTCCGTTCAATGCCGTGATGTTGCCTGTAAGCATGGCCTGCAGTTGACTGGCGAAACGAATGGTTTGGACCTTTTGGGAAGTGGTACCGTTGGGTACAGTGGCCAGTAGGGTATAGGTCAATGGCCCCGGGTTACTGGCGTCGGTGCTGGGGTTGAAGACATCGTATATCTCGACATCGACCCCCGAGTTGTTGGTGATGGTGGCAATGGGATTGGAAGTGGACATGATTATTGAAGGCAAAGAGTAGAGGCAAGGGCGGATCAAGTGAAGTAGGGGCTTTTGGATGTATTGGATGTCTTGAAGTACGAATGGCTGTTGAGGTGTGTTCAACAGTTAAGAGGCATTCTAGACAGCTATATATACATAGAATCTCTATAGCGCCTGAGCAAGAACGTAAATTGTCGTCTGAAGGCTGTATGACTGTTGCCGTTGCTGTAGCGGCTGGAATCATTGACTTTGCCCTTCGAGGACCTAGCATGACCGACTCCTACTATCGTCTGAAAGCTTCGCGTTCTTACTGTGAGCCCCCCTCACTGTTTGCATAATCGTAATTCATCAAATGAGGTTTCAGCTGTTGAATTGCCGTTCTGGTGGCTAGAAAAAGAGCACTAGGAGTTGCAAGGATAGCTGTCAGATTCAGCCAGCCACTACAGAGGCCGGCGTCAAAAGTTCTTGCCAAAAGAAACTGTGGCTTAGAGGTTACACTAGCCATAGATACAGGGGGTACTTTTGGCTTAATTCTAAGCACTAATTGCTATCTCGCTATAGAGGCGATAGCAGCTATCACTAAAGCTAGTAGCCCCTAAAGCGCCCGCAGCTATAGAGAGCTTATAGTGATTGGCTTGCTATAGCTGCTATAGCTTGTCGTACCTTTATGTATCTGACAAGGGTGCCTAATTGTGGCGTAAGTTCCTGTTGGCAAGGACTTTTGACGCCGGCCTCTGTATTCTGACCATCAATTCCAATGCATGTGAGACGATGGCTTTGCGTATCTCGCTTTCCCTCCATTCCTTTATTGATCTCAATGCCGCTGAATAGCCTCTGATACTTCCGTTCTCTCCTATATTTCTTAAGGGCTCAAGTATTTTCAGGTTAAGAGACGTCATGTGAGGCTGAAGGATACAAGGAAGCTTAATTATTAGATTTTGATCCAATGCTAAGAGTCCAAGACCCATTCCTGATTATACTCAGCCCTAATGTGATCATCTTCTGTATCAACCCCTCAGCTGAAATCGTGGAACTTACCGCTCATGGGATGCCAGCATGCCGAGACCCGAGACCCGAGACCCCGCGCTTACTTTCGCGTTCAGCCAGCCAGCCACCATTTCCACTATTGACTTTGTTTACCTTTTCCGCTAGCTGTTGAACTGCAACATCAAACTTCAGATTCACAGTTGTCACTTATCAAATTTCACATGTGTTGTCGTGAGCAGCGGCAATTGGATCCTTTAGGTCTTCAGCCAGCCTCAAACTAAGATGGACCGTCATCAACTCGCAAGCGGCAAACGAGCTGAACGTGCTGTCCCCGCATGGAGTCTAGGCGTTCGAAAGACAAGGAAAATAGTGCAGGAACATGCAGAGTACATGAACCACAGCATTCTTGGCGCCGCCAACAAGGGTCAGATACTTCCTTTTTAAGACGGAGGAAACGGGTATCGATCGGATGCACCCGCGCGCTACAGATGAGCTACTATCTGTCGGCAGATAGACTAAGGATTTTCCAAGGATAAACCAAACAACATCCCTCTGAATGATATTAATTTCCTACCACTACCACCAGAACAGCAACAACAATCGCATCTATCAGCAATCCTATCACTTGCCATTACTCTTCCCTATTTTCTGCCCAACTTTCTGTTGAAACCCATCATCATGTCCCTTCCTACTATATCTTTCGTCAATAGCTTAGACTTCAATGTCATAGTCTACGACTCATTCAGTGATGAAGACAAGACCAACTACTTTGGCACCTTGACCCCAATTGCAACAATACTTGCCAATACCACAGCTTCGTTGCAACTCCTTCACCCAACATCCGTGCTGGTCGTGAGCAATGCAACGTCCAATTCCCCTCTGAAAAGAATCATCTATTTGCAAAATGTCAGCGCCGGGCCATTTGGTGTAAGCCAAGACGATGTCACCGCCATGGTGCAAACCATGGATTTCATCGGCTTCATCACCAATAATAAAGAAGACCCGCTCACTAAGGCCTTCAAAGCTCTTTGGGCAGACACCTCAAAGCCACAGGTGAAACCTGTGAACGAGTTCTTTGCCCAGCATGAAACCTACAAGAAGTGCACGTTTGCTACCTACATGATGGGCATTACGTACGCGGCCGAGCAACCAGAGTCTAAAGGCAAACCCATGGACCAGGCTCTATACTCGCTTGGCACCCTTGCAACGCTGCTAGGGGGAACCTGGCCAGATTTCCTTCCAGATATCGTGGTAACCAAGTTTACTTGCAATACCAACAACGACGTGCTTGCCATTCGAGCTGTAATAGACCTGAAGAAGCTTCCTGCCCAGTCAGATGCAGCGCTACAGTTCTTCGGGTCGCTATTCAACGTACAACAGATCCAGGTTGCGGTCAATTTCAATTATGGCTTTAACATTGGCGTTTTGGGTACCCGGCTCTCTATCAGCCTAGATGCTATGCACGTCCCCTTCGCAGGGTCAAGCTTAACCATTAATAAACCCACTGTCACTATTGACATCAACCCACTGTTCAAGTTCATCGTCTTTACAGTTACTGGAGACATCCCATTGAACATATTTAACAAGCAGTTTGATGCTGATTTGTCCATGGTCCTCGACAATATCGAGGCCAACTTTGGCGTCGTCATCAAGGGAGACAACACTTCACTTCCAGCGCCGCCAGTGATGAAGGGAGTGCACTTTGATGCATTTGGGGTGGGCATCGGTATAATCTTTGAGCCACCCAGCGCAGCAATCGGCTTGCAAGGCCAATTCCACATCGGTGAACCTGGCGACCAGAGCATAGTGGCCCTTGCTGATGACAGATTTGTGGTCGTGTGCCAGATAATAGAGGAGGTGCCAAACCCCCTCTACATTTCCTTCTATGTGCCTCAGTTGCACCTGACGGATGTGTATACACTTTTCACTAATGCCCCATGTCCTGTGCAAGTACCAGTCTTATTCACCGATCTCTCATTCAAATGGTCCGAAAATCCTATGCAACCTGTGGCGTTACCTGACGGGACACTCTCTAGTATGGGCTATGGTTTCAGCGCAGCTGCCGAGATCTTTGACTTCAAGTTCTATGGCGATGTGGAGATAGATCTCAGCAACGGAGTGAAAGCCGATATTGAGATGGCTCCCTTGTCTCTTGGTAGCATATTCTCGATTAATGGAGATGGCACCGGCGTTTCCATCAAAGTGGATGCCAATGGGAATCCCATCAAGAATAATCAGCTCATCACCAAAGCCGCGCAGAAACAGGCACTCCAAAACAGCACGATGAAGCAGCTGGTGTCTCCAGGTGGTCCAGTGTTGAAGATTCAGACGTTGGCCTCACCCTTCCTGCACCTCAACGGTTCTGTGAGTTTGTTTGAGGTAGAAAATTGGCATATTGAAGCCGATGTCACCACGAGTGGTATCACGTTCGAAGTGGGTTTTGGCGGGCTGTTGACCTCGAATATGACTTGCACACTGTCCGACTTTCACAATCTGAAGGCCAACTTTCAGTTCGGCATCAATGACACCATTTCACTACCACCGATTGCTGGAATTAGCCTGGGTTCCATTCATCTGGAAGCATTGGTCGGTGCGCATTTCGCCCTCACAACAAGCCTTTCGGACATTGCCTTGAGCGTTGGAGGTAGCTTCGACTTTGAAGGCTTAACCCGCAACTTCGGCGATTTCGGGGTTGATGCGCATATTCAAGGCGTAAGCGATCTCATCTCGTCTATCGTCAAAAACATAGAGGACAACGCTGGAGAACTGTTTAGCGACCTGATAAATGAGGCTGGCGTATGGGCCGACAAGGTTAAGCAGGACGTCATCACTGGGGTTGACTCGGTTGCTCACGTCTTGCAAGGTGCATTCAACCAAAGTGCTGATCAGGTAGCCTCTACCATGAGGGACGCAGGCTTCGAGGCCAACGAGATCGCTGGAGGTCTTCAGAGTGCTTTCGGCATGACCGCAAACGATGTCGCGCAGGCTATGCAGCAGATCGGGTACACTGGTGAAGAAGTGGCTTCAGCTCTCCAGAGTGTGTTTGGAAATGATGCTGCGCAGATAGCTTCGGCCCTGAGCAGCGCGTATGGTTGGAGTGCCGACCAAATCAACGGCGTGCTAGGTTCGATTGGTTTCAGCGCCGATCAGATAGGTGACGCCTTTAAATCACTCGGGGGAGCGTTTGAAGATTTCGGCAAATCCCTTCTCGACGATCTCAACCCTTTCCACTGGGGATGAGGAGTCGAATTAGGAGAGACATTTTTATAACATTCAATTTCAGGTAGTCACTTAATCTCAATAGAAAAATAAGAAATATGATTTCAGAATTTTATTTGCTTTTTGTTGCACCGAATTGTCCTCGTTGATGGATTGTCTGTCTGAGTGTTGCTCCATTTTCTGAATTTGCAGTGCACTTGTCTGTCTACTTTAGGTATGCTTGTATCAATCAGGTGACCTAGCCTTCTCTTTATCCGCAGCCTGATTCAGAAAACGCAGTGCTAAACCTGCTTCTGCCGGTTTGACATTGGTTATATTACTGACGCAGTTAAATAGTAATATCTTCCGGGCTTTAAAGACCCATATTAGTGGCTTCTCCATTGATAACTGCATACTGAGTCATAACGATCCCGCTCTCCAGGCTTTTGCTTTTTAACAGGCAAAGCCCCATGTTCTTATCGAGATCGTCAATCATCTTAATCCCGTCGCCTAGCACGACAGGCATAACAGCTGCTTCAATTGTATCAACTAAATCTGCTTCCAGACACTGTGCAGCAAGCTTTCCACCGCCCATAAGCCAGATGTCTTTTCCGTCGCCTAACTTAAGACCCCGGATGTAATCAATGACATTTTCTTGTATGACTGTGATGCCAGGAAACTCTCGTTGCTTCATTGTCCGACTTGCCACGACAACGCTCTCCTTGGGTCGTTTCGCCAGCGGATTCCCCGGTCCCCCAAAAGATTGCATAATCTCGTATGTTTTGCGCCCCATGACAAAGAAGCCGAACTCGTTATATAGGGCGTCGAAGTCAATGCTAGAATCTTCAACAATCCATTTTGTTGAGCCGTCTGGTGAGGCTATATAGCCATCAAGACTTGTCGCAACGTTGTAACGAAGCTGCGGCATAGCCACTTAATGAAGTGAGTAAAGAGTAAGTTAGAGAAAGATGGGAAGTGAATGCGGGGTTCACGAGTTATCGTTGCATTTTATTTACTCGGGAAAATAATCAGGCCGATTACTGGCCTGGAGTATAAGCACGCTTGGCAAACAATTGGCGTTTACGACCTACTTCGCACATTACAGCCATCGAAATAATAATCTGGGAGTGGGTCAAAAAAAAAAAAAAAAAAAAAAAAAAAAAAAAAAAAAAAAAAAAAAAAAAAAAAAAAAAAAAAACATCGTATAGTCTCTGGGTATTAGTTTAAAAGTTGAGCTGTATGTGGGGGTTATCTTATCATTGTTATGTTGAACGGGTGTAGCAGTGGTGATATTAACCCGTATTTACACTGCTTGGTCTCGCGTGTGGGCGAAAGTGCGTGGGTATCACAGTGTCAGGGAAAAATGCGGTTGATTCGTTAAAAGTAGACTTTGGGCATTACTTCCTTGTACCTTTATATCTACTTACCAATGCTTGTTGGAGCCCGTGCTTGTTCAACTTCATCCACCCATGTCCTTTTGCATGGAAACCATATGTATTTCCCAACACGTCCAACAAGTTTCGACCTTGAATGAGCCATGATTTCATCAACAGCGCCGAACCTACTCGCTTAGTGAAAGCATAAGAAGATGCCAGGGACTTTTGCCCTCATACTTTCACCTGAGTGATGAGTATGGACGATCTTCATGGACGATACGACGGTAGAATATTGCCAGCATCTTGAAACTGCTTATAAATTCACGATCCCCCAAACACAGACAGGGCAGCTGGGCCAATCAGAAATTTTATTCCTGAAATGGTATAGCTGCGTTACTTTTGACACTATTGGCTTGGCGACGGCTTCTTTCGAGACACAACCAAACGACTCTGTTTAGTCTTTATGATATACGTCGGCGATATCGAGGTTTGAGTCCGTTGGGATCGATATTGGCGACAAATCTGTTACGCATAAGCATTCATTACTGGCAAATACTGAGGATGAGACTACGAAGAGCTTGTTGACACTTTGTAGGGAGTGATGAAGAGCCCACGATAACTATGTGCATTTATAAGTCTCCGAATTTCATTATTATTACTCTGCCTGATAAACACCTCATAGTAATGATGTTTCCATGAGCTGTCCAGGACATCGGCTACTGCCGGTAACCAAAATATTTTGTTGACCTTCCAACTAATCCGATTCGTGCCTTTATCAGACTTATTAAAACCAGTATAACATAGGGTAGAAGGTAAATAACCTATTTAATTCGTAACCTCCACACAACTCATCGTGACTATCCACGTTGTGCCTTTTATCAACGCTGCTGCTATATGTGGTCAAAGGTCCAGGGTGAAAGCAGGACATGCGGGTATGGGGTGAATGATCATGAGCAGGGCACCTAATTCTAGTTTTGAGAGTTAGTTTCTGGTACGATAATACAGGAAGTCTTCATTTCTCATTAAATCTTTCCGGAGATGAGGCCTTATAACTCGATATGTCCTCCGAGTAAAAACACTTGTCATGCTATAACACAATACATCACGAACATTCCGTTCCGGTCGGCGATACTGTTGTCTGCTTTATGGAAGATAGCTGGTCTATGATGAGAGAAGTAAGTACAGGCGTAAAGCCTTCATTGGGTGTTCAAGTTGACCTAAGCCGCATTTCGGTCTGGATCCTGTAATCTAGCAAGTTCTAATAGTAAACGATAAGTATAGATCGCCATGTCCACCTCCCTAACAGCCTTGCCCATCCACTCCTTGCCTCGATTTGCAATGTCTTCCGCTAACTGCTGCCCCCTGTCGCTGGAAGTCAAACAGGTGACCAGTTCCGGAAGCTCTTTCAGGCTTTGGCTAACAGGGATGTAATGCACCCAGGGCATCAACCTCTCGTCGTGCCACTCCCGAAGAAGAGCTTGTTTTAGCGGAAGCGAATTTGAGGCCAGGAGCTTGTAATATCGTCCGCTTATGCCGTTCCCGTCAAGGTCGAAGGCGAGTTTGGAGCCGAGAGCTTTGTCCTTATCAGCCCAGGATTTGACGTCGAAATGCATGCTTTGGTCTCGGCAGAACTTTCTATCGCATTGAAAGATTCGGGTGAACCCAACGTCGAATAGCCTGCCGTTCAGAAACCCTGATCTCACTGCAGTGACTGCATCATTCACTTTTCGTAAATATAAATGTCGCTGCTTTCCTAGATTCTGACCTAGCGCCACGAATCTTTGCCGTTGGTAGTCTATCCATCGACCGTCCTGCGCGTAGCCTCCAGTTGTTGAACCTCTCCAGTATAGGTTGTTCTTTTTTTCTGACCACCTCATATCGCGACTTCCGTCATATTGAAATTCCTCTTCAATGTAGGCTGGACTGGGAAATAGAATGTCGCCCATTGTCGAAAATGCCCCAGTTGACAACACTGGTACCAAGCCTTGGATTAGGCGAAATGTCTTCGGGCTTATGAATGCACCATACAAGTCTTTGTATTCCGGGTGGTGGCATAAGTCTGATTCCGATACTTGGTTCCTGACAAATGGCAAGCCAAACGTCTTAATTTCACGCTGTGAGTCCCGCACGACTGGTTGAGGCATCGGACAGGACCCTGTCAAAACATCCCAAGTCGGACTTTGCGATATGTCAGTGAGCCCGAAGTTCTTATCTCCATTGCTGTTCGGTTGCTGAAGCATAACTCTGGGTTCATCAAAATGATTAATGAGAAACTTCACATTGGGAAGAACTTCTGGGATGTTCCCTAAAAGCTTATTGAAGAGAAGACTGTAGTGTCTATCGAAGGAACGAAAAGGGTGTCGGCACTTCGTCTTGGATGTTCCACCAAAGAACTCACAAAGCCAGACTTCACTGCCTGGGGCTTTATACACCTGGTTCAAGGTATCAAGCACCTCTTTGCCACTAAGCTTAAGAAAGGGAGTTATCGAGTTGTGGATCGTGTCAAAGTTATCGATTATGGGCGACTGGTTGTCTCGGGCGAACTGGAACCAGCCTTCGAAACCAGGTGGGGGATCGATGGCGTATCTTCGCTTGTATTCGTTGACGGCAGCTTCATAGGTTTGTGACTGATTTCTCAATAAGGTCTCGAAGTCTTCACTTGCTTGTCGAGCAAGTATCTCGACGGGATGTGGTTGGACATCGTTGAACGTGTTGAGCGCTGCATTGTGGGCCTCAAGGATCATGTACTCGTTGATTATAAAAGGAAATACAGACGCTGATAGAAAGAGCCCGAGGATTGCTTTCCCTTTGGCTTGTTTGGGTATTAATTGTGTAATTTGAAGGAGGGCGAGTGTTGAGACCAAAATGTGGGAGATAGCTTGGAGTTGAGAAGATTGTGAAAAAGAATCTCTGGTACAAACAAGAGCGAAGGTTCCAACGGTTGGAGCCGTAGACCATGATGTTTCGTTTGAAGCTCGTATAATGAAGAACCATGCGGCAGCCTTGAATGACCCTGACAGTAGTGCAGTCATGATGTCGCTAGTCGGTGGTCCGAGAATAAGAATCTGTGCAGTAATGGCGACGACAAGCAGGGCCGAAATACGGAAGGAAATGTCCTCGATACACGTTTCGATGTCTATAGAGGGGATTCGCAATATGAGTCCTGGGGTGAGAAGAGTGTAGACAGGAAGCAGAGCGACGACTAAAATGATTGACACAAGAGATCCGATGAGATCTCCGTTCGATAAGGATACGACTGTAGGAATCACCGCCAGGGTAGCGCCCCAGGTCGTATTGAAAAAAGGAGACGGTGATTGGGGATCGGAATATGTTGCGTGAGATACAAAGTATGCTCGCATGGAGAGTAGTAGTGGTATCAGAGCTGGCTACAACAAGTTTAGCAAAGATACATCTTGCAGCTGTAGCAGGAGAACCTACATAGAAACCAACAGTGTTACTCTCAGCCCTATAAAATGCGGCCACCGTGATACCAACGGCAACAAGCCATTGAGACGTCACTGACTGATGCTGTGGCTTCGACTCCTTCAGAAGTCCTAACGATGGTTCAGGGCGTGAAAAGGATGATGGACAATATTTAAAAATAAAAGGAAGGATAGCCCAGCAGACAATGTCAGAGCTCAGCTCTAATCGTCTTGGTGAATAATATTGGTTAAGAGTCGTGAAAAGTATTGCTCCAGCTATACAACCCACTAACGGGTCAAGATGCTTAAGATGCGACATCACGATTCAAAGGAGGGTTATCGGGAAAGTGCCGTACTGCCATGGGTACAGGCAGGGCAAGGCGAAGCTGAGAGGTCAAGTACAGCTGAGTGAAGCAGAGTGAAGCAGAGCCTCAGATATCACCTGAACCAGCGATAAACAGACATAACTACCACATGCTAAGAAAAAGGGCGCAAAGGGGAAGACGAAAAGGGATGTCGTTCTTTTGTTAGGGAGAATTAGTCCCATAAGCCAAGCAACCTTGGCATGCAGAAGAATATCATCGTACTTGGCATGTGGCCGGGGTTACTCTAAAGGATTCGAAACCAGCATTACTTCTGCCTTGATTCGACGGCTTTAATAGGCCTTTTTGTGACGATACGAACATTAGCTGTTGGCTCATCGTCCTTGGGGCTATGCTCTGATGATCTGAGGGACCAACGAGCTGTTGGACTAACATGTGTTGTTTGAGACCCGTATTAACATGATTGAAGATGATGCTATTGGTAGTTTTCTTGCTGCGCCGTCCAAATCGCTTACGACGACTTAGTTTAATGTGATTCTTGCCGACGCCTTGGCTCATTTACGACCCTGTATCCTCATTAGACTGTTTTCTGAGCCTCTTAGCCCTATGGGCAAATCTCATAACTGCATTCACTTACTTCTTTTGAGCTTATTCTCAGCTCCAGATCCCTATCCCACGACTCAAGGCATCATCATCCTCCAGATCTGCACTTTAGCTCCATGTTTAATGAGATGATGTTCCACTATCATAATACGATATGTCACTGGATGAGGTTTAGTTCGGGGCTGTGTTGACCCACGTTCCATGTTTTATTGGCCTGGTCATAAACCTGGTTATTTGATTCGTCTTGGAACGACGGCGCTCTTGGCGTCAAAAGAAGCGCGGGTCATGGCATCAACGGAAAAAAAAAGGCGTTTGGAGACGAGATTGGATGATTAAATGTGGCAAACCTTAAGTTGTAGATAAATGGTGCCTGGAAATGGCTTAAATTTGGAGCGAGTCGTCTACTATGTACTCTGTAGAGACTCTGGCTTTTGGTATCTAGCCATGGGCACCCTTGTCAAGATGGATGTCGCTGCACAGGAGTATTTGTATATAGCATTATTTGAGCATCCAGTCCATCAGGGACTAGAACAAGATTATGCATTGATGGCCAAAGTGATGGAAAGTGAATACACCACTATGGCAGATTGAGATGTTTCTTTTGTCTCAAGCTAATTATCAAGTAATGCCTCTTGATTAGTGAATAATAGGTAGGGCAAGATGTCACTGTGGCCTTAATTGACAACAGTGTTCACTGGATGCACTAAAACAAATGCTAGAAACATTGAGAATGTGAACCAAGATTCGAGTAGCGTCCCGCAACTATTCCATGCTTCTGCCACTGGTCACGGAACATGTACAGCTCAATTGATAACCCGCATCATTGCAGCAGAGAAAACATTGGTCTGCAAATTAGATTATGTGCATCAATATAACGGAAAAGCAAGTCTTACAGCCAGGAGTGCTACAGAGATATATATCTACTATCCCTAACCCTTCTCTATAATCAACACCTGCCTGATTAGGTCATCGGAACAATAGCTAATTCTGCCTAATTAGGCAAGTGGTCGAATAAGTGCACGTTATACAGAGGTTAGATAAGGCATGGAATGGAGGGATTTCCAGGGCAATAGTTGGATTGATAGGAATAGAACCGGGATTTTCAGGTGGCCACCGGCTTCGTAGTATCAACATTTAAGCTTATATTGTATATGTAGGAAAAAATGATTTTTCCCCCTCTATCCCTTCCCAATATGGAGGAAGGAATGATGTCATTCATGTATTAGTAGTTCTTTGTCGAGATGGCTACTAGACATAAGAGGCTAGGCAGAGAGGAATGCTCATAGCAATATATAAGGCAGTGATTTACCCCTTCAAAAGGTATATTTCCTCGCTAGTCGCCCTCCCTCGGCACGATACCGTATCATTTTTAGAACAGCAAACGCCATTTCAAGATTGCGATAATGCCACGTATAGTACAGGTACTCCTTGCAGTCGGGGCAACTCTCGTCGGTGTCAACGCTGCAAAATGCAACCTCACTCCCAATGCCAACATCTCTACGGCTGATGGAGTCGAGTATAAACTCCTGCTCAACGGTCTGCAGCGGCCTCGACACCTTGTCGTCGACACCGAGGGCAATCTTCTGATCGCTGAGGCTGGTAGCAAGGGTGTGAGGAGAGTTGTCCTCGATGATGGTAAAAACCTTGATGTTTGCATCGACTCGGACGAAGCTTTGATTTCTAATGACAATGTACGTTTTTAACATCCAGCTTCCTGTTGAGCGGCTAGGAAGTAAGTAACAGTTTTGCCCGAATATAGCTGAACCACGGCATTGCTCTCACCGCCGATGGTAAAACCATCCTCGTTTCGGGTCCCAGCGAGGTATACGCTTATGACTACGATGCCTCCAAAGGCAGCGTCAGCTCTCGCCGAACGGTTATCACGGGTATGGATGCCTCTGCAACTCATTCTACTCGCACCCTGACGATTCCTCTCACTGGCAATCCCAACCTGCTGCTCGTGGCTGGCGGATCTGATGGTAATTTGGACGTTGAAACTGTGGACAAAGATATTGTGCGTAGCCAGGTGAGGGTCTTCAATATCGATGATCTGCTGGCGGCGGATGCTCCGCTGGAGTATGGCGGGGCGTCGTTACTTGGTTGGGGTCTTCGCAACAGTGTCGGTTGGGCAGAGGACCCTTCCACGGGATATATCGTAAGTATAACCTTTCTGTTTCAGCCAGTACTTTGGGTTTATTGGCAGAGCTGTTGAACTGACCTGGTGTATAGTGGTCGGTTGAAAACTCAGTTGACAATCTCTATCGGGATGATGTCGATATCCATAACAGCAATCCTGGCGAGGAACTTAACTTCCATGGCCTTCCCAATGACACCTCCAGCGCTCAATACGGTGCCAACTACGGATATCCTGGATGCTTCGCCATATACGACTCCTCCATCATCAAGGATTACCCAGGCGGAGCAGAAGTTGGCAAACAGATGGCCGCTACACCAGAGGGAGAAAAGGATTTGGGATTCACAGATGAGGAATGCTCAGAGAAGCAAGCGCCAAGGATCACATTTGGATCACACCTTGCGCCATTAGGCATCAAATTCCGAGATGGTAGCGCGGCTTATGTCGCGTTCCATGGAAGCTGGTAAGTGGGCGGTATCCAAAACCAAATCCGCCTTGGTGTGATTTCTTTTATTGCAAGTGCACTGCTAACCACGGGCTTTGATATCAGGAACCGCAATCCTGGTGATGGTTACCGTCTTAGCAAGGTGGACTTCGCCAACGGCGAGCCCGTGTCAGCATCTGAAGACCCTGAAGCTGAAGTGCCGCTGATGTGGAACAAGGACAACTCTAAGTGCCCTTCAGGCTGTTTCAGGCCGGCGGGCCTCGCATTTGATAGGACCGGAAGGCTGTTCATGACAAGTGATTCGACTGGAGAGTTATATGTTGTAACAGGCGTTTAACAGCTTACGTTATCTAGAATGATATTCAAAACAAAATCCTCTCTTGCTTCACGCAGCATAGCTCTTTTCTTGACATTCATTTACTTTGTTACTCGTTTATTCAGGTATCCTTGATATCACCACATTCGTTAATATGGTTTCCATCAATTCCGTCGCTGGCCTTGCTGCCTCGCTCTACATCTCTGGTGTTCCTACTGAGCCTTCCTTTGCCAGCTTCCAGATCAGAGCCTCTGAGATCTGAACTATTTATGCCGTCTCTGACACCCCCACTGCTGAGACAACCTTCGCCACTTCTACTATTCCCACCACCTCTGCACTCGATCTCACCACGGACTTAGCAGCCTTCATCAACTTAACCGCCGATACAACTACTAGTCGTCTCGCGATGATCTCCGTTGAGACCACTGTCACTGCTATTGTCGCAGAAAAGACAAGCAATGCGGCGCCCTGGTGCTACAACTCCTGCTGCTCTGACTGGGCCCTGCTTTGTAACTGATTGGGGCAATCGCCATTTTATATAATGCTAACTCAGGTAACTCGAGGCTTAGTTTCGTCACTCTTTTTATAGCTTTCTTCTCGGCGAGTGTTGGCTTTTTTGGTTGGGCGCTGTGCTTGCAAGCGAAGCAAGAATGCCTAACGAGGCATTCTAGCCAAGAAACAGACCCAACCAACAATAACTAACACATGATATGATTCTGGGCTGTTGGTTGTTACTCGGGGCACACTTCCGTCGCCTAAAAATGCGCCCCCGCACCTACTGTTGCAGGATTCGCATCCCTGTTTGACTTGTCAGGTGGGTCGGAAAGAAAAAGGAGAGACACTGGAGCTGGAGAGTAGACCGTAAAGTGCCTGTTCCTTTTTTACACTACCTGTTTGTCTTGTCCTTGAAATGGATTGTCTTGTAGCCTGAGGTCCTATACATGTCAGCAATTGACCTTTTACGGAATGTTTATCTGCAAAACTCCTTTTCTGATCCTTTCTACTCTTATCTTGTCTCCTCTTTCTTTATCTCCAGCGATTGCCTTTCCAAAAACAACATTCAACCAGTTATGGGTACCTTTTTCTCTCGTCCAGGCCGCGAGTCAACATCTCTACCCCAAGGCGCTTTTGCCGCAGGCAACATCTCATCCCTCGACAGCTCATCCATTAGTCCATATCTCGGCATCAACACTGGCTTGTACGACGCGCCGTACCCGCCCATACCATTCGAATGGATTGTGTCGCCTAGTAGCGTTGACGGGTCCTGCCCCGACGGTGCTCAAATCCTGACGTGGTTCGGTGTCACGGAGGCCATCATTACTGTTCTGATACCTCTCTTTGCGTATCGCCCTTTCATCCACTGGATCACACGCGGGAGCCTCGGAAGACGTGCCAAGAACGGTGTCGCTCTCACATGGGCGATAACTTTTGCCTGTCAGCTCCTGGCCAGCGCTACCGTTGCTTTTATCATTGGTACTACGCCAGGTTACGGGTCTTTGAACATGCTGCATATCTTCACAGTCTTCATATCACGGCCGCGGTTCCATCCCATAGTTCTCGCACTATTGCGATGTGTTGTTCCCGTCAAGCGTCCCCGGGAATGGGATAAAACAACGATCATTAAACGCAGCATCGATGATCGTGTCGAGTTCCCCTACACTGACGCTTGGATCACAACAAGTTTCTCAGAAATCCTACTACTCCTCATATCCGCCATATTCACCGGAGTGACATGGCATCGTCTCCCTTCGGATAGCAAATCGCGCGAGTACGCGTCGGATCACGTGAACTTCGTAACGAGCACCCCAGGAATCATGTTCCTCTGTATGCTGGCTTTCGTGCCTGTATATAAGCGCTACAGTGAGGCATACCCGATCGAAGGGCGCCGATACGAGACCGGGAGGCACTGGGGCGTGACGATAAGCAGCGATGGTAGGACGAGGATTGGTGTCAAGAAGGGCGGGAGGAAAACTGCAGCTAAGAGAGCGGCCAACGCGGTGTGTGCAGGGCTTCTTCTTGGTTATGTTTCCCTGGTTCAATGGGCATATTGGACGAGATTTCTAGAGATGACAGGGGTATTGTGAGTTTTGATATTCTTTAACAGTGGAAGTAGAAGGGAACTAACTGAGAGCTCTAGGTTCTGTCCTCCGAAGATGGTACAGTCTGGGGTTGTGTGGGTTGTTTTCACATTGGCCGGTAAGTGACACTAGTTACATGTTGTATGAATCTGGTTGTTACTGAATTGACCGACTAACAAATAATCCAAGGGTTGTTGGCTGGAGCTGCTTCATGACCAAATTCCTTGTTCCCAGACCGTGCTTCGAGATATTTCGGTTCAACGTTACATAGTAGACCTTTATTCATTGCTATTCTATTATACAGTCGTTTCCATCTCTGACCGGGAAGCAAAGGATGCCAGACGCATATAGTGACTCACATAAAGTCATTAATACTCTCCTGATTCAATCAATAGTGGTAGGACTGGTCTTAGCTCTTCCAGTGGTAGTGTTAGCAGGAAGACCCGATTCATGTGTACCTTGCTCAGCTGCAAAACTATGAAATATTTGCTATGAAGGCTAAACTCGCTATCTTCCTCCAATACGATCGCCGATGCGCAGAGGATTGTTTGCGGTATAAGAGTTCCATATTTACCCAAAATGATGATGTTGTATGTGAATTGTGACACTTCGATTTACATGATTGAACCCCTCGTGATGATTAAAATTCACTTAGAGTACTCATGGGGTTAAAAGCATCATGTATCATGGTAAAAAGCCTGAAGATAATTGTATAGCTTAGAGCTTTCATTTCTAAAGTCATACCATTCTCGAGGCGAAAGGTTTATGCATTGCTGTGGCAAGGTACTGTAGAGTTCAAGGGTTGGTCCAATGTCCGTGATAACAAATTGAGTGGAATTGAGATGCGGCGGCTATGCACTACCTACTGCACCATTAACTTCCAATGTTATGTACTGACCAAGCGCTCCACGTAATGTAGAGTATTATCCTCGAATTCAGCAGATGGAGGCCCCCCAGAGCAATCTGCAGCTGGGGTTCGTCCTCACGATACCATTCGCCGCCATATAAATATAGAATTCCAACTGAACCAACAGCCAGCAACCAGCAGCCAACAAATGCCTCAACATTGACAGTTGATTTATTCTCATTGGCACGCTTGGTTTGCCAAGCTCAGATCATTGTGAAGGCTTTGGGCTTAAACTTTATCTGAGCTATCAAAGCGGCCTAGTTATTCTCATCCGGACATCATCGTACATCAAGAGGTCACAGGTTGTGATAATTACTGTTAGCCCATGCATCCGCTGGCGCTTATCGTAGCCGGTAAGGGACACATGAATGAATTTAATGGTTTTATTGAAACGTGATTTAGGTCGTAATTTGACTTAGTCCAAGACTACAAATAGTAGAAAGGTCCGAAGTAGCTCTTTAACTCACTACACAATTCTCAACATTTTAAATTCAAAAACACAGTCTCTGAGGCTTCGTTTAAAATGATATGCTTTTGGGTTCTCCTCCTCCTAGTCGTTATCTGGCGCCTCGTCGCCTCTTTCAATCATCTCTCTAAAGTCCCACAGCAGGTGCCATGGTCAGGGACAGGCGGTGGCTTCTCTCCATACCTTCTCACACAGATCAGAGGTATATGGAACATGCCGCAGGTTATGAATACGGCTTACCAGGAGGTACATCAACATTTAATGGCATCAAGAGCTCATCTAAAAACTTCTGCAGTATTCCAAAAGTGGCTCCATTTGCGCCGTCGCACTACCTTTCAGTCGTCCTGAGATTCTCCTACCCCGACATCTTATCCACTGGATGACAACTCAGAGCGGCAAGGTACTGAGTCCAACTCCTGTGCAGCTTGAGCTCGTTGCAGCAGAATATGCGTTCCTCAACTCATTCGCTGAAAAGGAATCTGTTGTTGTTGATGTTCTGCGGGTGCAGATGAACAGACATGTCCCAGCCTTGATTCCAAGACTAGCAGAAGAACTGACGGCCTCCATTGATGAGAACTTTGGATCCGATTGTGAATGGAAAGAAGTAGAGACGTTTGTTCTCGTTCGTCGTGTGGTTGCGAAGATCGTCACCTGGCTGGTTGTCGGCGACGTTATATGTAAGCAATTCACTCTCTATTTGAAATAGAACTAATATCAGCCCAGTCCGTGATCAGGACCTAGTAGACAACCTAGCCAAGTTCTCGACCACTGTTATACCAAGTGCGATGGCTATATCGCTTTTTCCCCCATTCCTGCGCCCCATCGCGTCTCATTTAACATGCTTCTTCAATCGCATTTACATGAACAGAGCGCTAAAGGTCCTCGGTCCATACATCAAACAGAGGATCATGGAGATAGAGAACGGCGCTTCAAAGACTGCTCCACACAACGATGTCTTGACCTGGCACATCGAGGAAGCTCTTCGTAAGAAAGAGCCTCGTGGTACTATGCCCGATGTCATAGCCAGCCGCGTCTTCGCTACCGTGATGGCTGCTTTGGAATCTATAGCCCTTACTATGACACATGCCCTTTTCAGAATCTGTGCCACCGACCCTTCAATGCAGATCTGGAACATCCTGGAGGCGGAGGCTACACAAGCTCTATCTGCCAAGATGGATCAGGACAGCGTCAATGAGTTGCGCTTCGCAGACAGTGCAATCAAGGAAGCTCTTCGACTACAGACAGCTCTTAAAGCTCTCAGTGTGCAGGTCCTACAGCCTGCCGGGATCACACTCGAAGAGTTTGGGGTCCATCTTCCGCAAGGGTCTCGGGTAAGTGTCTCGGCTTGGGGCATTCACCATGACGAGGACATATACCGTAACGCGTATACGTATGACGCCTTTCGGTTTATGCCACGAGACGACTGCACTGATATCATTCATGATAGCAAAGGTTCACATTCGCTTGCTTCAGCATCCGAAACTTTTCTTTCTTTCGGATATGGAAAGCATGTTTGTCCAGGGAGACACCTTGCGGCTGCTGTGACGAAGCTGTTCCTAGCACATCTCGCAACGAACTATGAATTAGAACAAGTCCATGACAATCCAGGGCTCGGTATCATCGGGCATCTTCCTACACCACCGACGAAGGCAAAGTTGAGAATCAGGAGAAAGTATAATACTTTCTTTCCAAAAGTCTGTAGCGTCGCCGTTTGAGAAGAATCACATTGAATCGTGGGGTCTTACAAAGTCGGGACAAAGCTGTGGTAGTGAGCGAGTGCTATGTTGGAAAGTCAACCATCTACTGAGGCTAAGGCAATGAAAGAAGACAGATCTATGCTTAGGCTCTAAAGGGTCAAGTGGAAGCCCTGCTATAACCTCGGGTAGATTAGCTAGAAGCAGCTCCACCTCTGTCGGGCGGTATTAGCATCGAGCTTACCCAGCCAGTCAATATATAATTTCGTATCCTCTCAACAAGATATTTCTTCAGCTCGTTATTTTACAACTCACCCATAAGTCAACCGCCTCTAGCTACAATCTAAGATATTTACTCAAAGTAGCAGACTATACGAAAGGGGATATAAAGGATTTAGATTTCTTCAACTAAGAACGAAGATAATACCAGAATCTTAAAATTCAATACAGGCTTAACCTACACAATCCGTTTCCAGCCAATCACTGCGCTCTCTTTGCTAACACATACCTTTTCTCGCCAGGGTCACGTGCTCTCGCGATATGCCCAAGCTCCAGCTGCTGTCAAAACTTTAACTGGCAAATTCCGCCACGCGTCGTGACTACTATATCTTTCCAACACTCTGAAGAGGCTCCGAGTCCATCAAGTGAGTTTAGACTGACGATATCGAAACACCTTCCTGACTGGAACATCGCATCCTAGCTTTTCTCTATTCCTCATTCGCAATCAGGCAGAAGCATTTGCAAGAATCAGGCCGTCAAAATGTCATCACCGGCCCCTCTTACCTTATCCTCTGAGCGGATATGCGAGCTCCCAGCGTGAGCGAATACCGAAGAGCTTCTGCGCTGTACAGGCTGTAACATGGCCTACTACTGCAATGCCTCTCACCAAACGGAAGATCGACCCCGTCACAAGGATGGATGCAACAAGATCAAGAAGTCACGGAAGGCTTTGGAGAAGGAGGACAAACGGCTCCGGGACATGTTCGTGCCACCAGGTGTCTTTGTGGATGGCGTTGGACAATTTTCCGATATTCCTCAAACGAACGAGTATCAGGCTGTACAATATAAATACTCCAGAGACTTACTACAAGTTTTTGGAGGCCCGGGTGGTCGGACTGAGGCAGTTCAAGAGGCCTTGAACCATCTCGTTGACCTAAAACGGCTGTGTGGCCATGATGCAATAAGGGTGCGCGACTACCTCCCGCATTTGTACCTTCGTCTCGGCAAGGACCAAGAGGCCTACGAGTTTCTTCGGGATTTCGTCGTCGCTTCAGATGATGGAGATTCTCCCATTGATGCCATGGAAGATCTGCCAGAGGCGTGGACTGACGGAGAATTTACCGCCTTCAGCCACACCGCAGCCATTACCTTGATCAAAGTCAGGATTCTTCTTGATCTCCAAGCCGCGCAAAATGCTGCCAGAGCCCTCGACGGCACTATGCCACCTGAGATAATTGAGCTTATCCGTGGCCAGCTCGTAGGTGGCATCGTCAATTCACGCCCTGATATTCTTTTGAATGGTAGCCAGAACGTCTCTGCTCTCATCGAGAAGATTAAGGGCCAAATCATCGAGCTTTACAGATCCGCCAACACATACAACCCTCACTTCTGGCGTCTGATGAATAGCGATCCAATTCAGGCCTCAAAAGAGTGGTCTGGTGGGTTCACTCGAAGAACCAAGGATGAGGCTTGCATGTGGATTGGATACTGTGTTGCTGCTTGGGTTGAGACGCCAGGAGCCTTAGACGTGATGCAAGAGTTGGGCAAGGCAGCGTGAAAGAATACATGGATGCGGATGAGATTATGAGCTTATGAGACTATAGAATCGTGATTGAGGGTTAGTCACTAACATCGGAGCATTTTCAATTTATGTCATAGCTATAAATTATATTTATAAGATTTATCAATTACCTGCTTAAAGTTTGATCCTGAATCCTCCTTCTTCTATGGGACAAATCACGGAACATCCTCGAACTGAGATTATCCTATTGTCTTCCATTTCGAGAGATGAAATGAGGGGCATCCTGCACGATAAGCGTTTAGATAAGATAAACCCTGTACGGCTGGTTCTAAAAATGGAGACTGGAGGGGAAAACTTCACGATGTAGGTTAATAATAAATAGGCACAGTCGGCCCCAAGTTCATTCCTCTTTTCAACGCCAAGATATTATCACATAACGCTTTCGAATAACAGACTTGGCTACCATGGAGTCCCAACAGAGCCTCACTGGTAAAGGAGCAGCGTATCCCAATAAACATCGTCGAAACTATCCACGCTCTAAGAACGGTTGTCTTACTTGCCGTGGCAAGCGCAAGAAATGCGACGAGACAAGCCTCGCTGCGAGGCTTGTGTTCGCTCTGTCCAAGCATGCGTCTGGCCTAGCGACGATAAACAAGACTCGCAGAGCAACTCAAACTCGGATTCGACCCCTGCTGTTAACCCCACTTCTGAACAGACAAACAGGAGAGTCAAGAAATCCGAGGCAAAAAGAAGTGCAGCCGGACAGTCTGACCTGGCGATTGCAGAGCTCAACCTTGCCATGATATCACTGGTGTGTTTCTTAATCCACCGTAATACACCAGTTTTATGCATACGATTAACCAGCTACTCCATAGTCAACCACAGAAACCCAAGTCTTTCGAAGATTTCTCTTTGATTGGGCTATTTCAGCAGAAAAATCTGCCGGCTATACTATGTCATAGTTTGCCCACCTTCCTGACATCTATGCGAATGCCAGCATGGATAGTCTGGTCCATAAGTCTGTTAATGCTTTGGCAAGTGCAAGCTTCGGCCAGAGATTCAATTCATCCGAAGAACTTATGAATGCAAATAAATGGTATGGAAAAGCTATTCATATGCTGAAAATCAAAGTCCTTAGCATCAAGGATTCTTCTTCATATTGTGATGTTATGTCAGCCATTGTATTGCTCGGTATTTATGAAGTAAGCCTCGTGAATTGCTGACTCGGGAAACTGCTTACTGACTGGACGTAGAGTTTGATGATTGAATCTATTGCCCTTGAAGGCTCCTGGGTTTCTCATGCGAGTGGTGCCTCCGCGTTACTACATATGCGTGGACAAGACAAAATCATCAAATCCCCAGCAGAGTTTGAAGTCTCGGCAATTTGCTTTTTGCAAATGGTACCGCCACAAGCCATACTATATCTAGAAAAGAATGCTGACATTATTACAGATCTTGAGCAGCCTTCTAACAGGACAAGCCCCTCCTATACCATGGCCATCCATAAATGAACTAGGCTTACCCAAGATACCGTACTTCTATGCGCATATAGAGCATCTGTACCAAGCAGCATGTCTCTTTGCCGAATGGAGAACGGCGCTAATGAATTATGAAGAAGATGGTGGCTTACAACGACTATGCGATGTCGCAAACAGGGCTTTGTCATTTGATAAGCGCTTTGAAGAGTGGGCTTACGACCCGCCTCCGTCGTTCAAATTCTCGACCCAGCCACTATCAGTCGAATCTCAACCTAAATGGTTGCAACCTCTACTCAGCGGCCCATGGAGACCTCTGAAGTCCCATAATTACGCATCACTTATGATCGAAATCCTTTGGAGGTTCTACTGGATGGTCCGCGCCATCGTCAATCAGGCGTTATTGTTCACGGATAGTGTCTTCGAACAAAGCAAAGAAACAGACAACCCGATCGCCCCCAACCGAACCACTATCGAATCCAATGTCTTATCTTTCACCGATCGTCTATGCGAGTCTTGTATGTCGAATTTTGTCGAAATTACTGGGAAGGTTCCTGAAGACATGGGAGCTGAAGCCGTGCCTAGTCTGTTGGGATATCTCATTTTGCATATTTTACCTACTATCGGTCTATGTTTTGAGCAAATTGTCATTCCAGGGGTTGATCTCTCGGGTAGAAGAGGGTGGGTGGCTAAGATGAGACACTTTCTTAGAGTCAACTTTGGTATCGCAAAGGGCGCTACTGCAATACCTCCCTCTCATGTTGGGAAGATTCCGATTCAAACTTGGGGTCTCCCACATAAACTTGCTGATTGCAACAAATAGGTTAGGAATGTCTTTAACAGATACTTGATTATGACCTTACTTCACGTCTCCAAGAAAACGTACGGGCCAGATGTAGTACTAGCTTGACCGGGTAAGTAGCCATCCGATAGTAATGCTGGCTATCGCCAGCTCTTTCCCCCATTAAGCCTGGCGCCTTGCCTCCAGTAACACATCCTCCATTAGGAATACTGAACAGCCTGCCGCAACAGCTACCTCACGACCAAGAAGACAGGTATCAGTCTACACACATTTCTGACTCTCTGGCGTAAGTATGCCTTAACAGGCCATTTATTCATCTAGATAACAATTGGGCTAATACTTGACAAAGAACTACAGTCCCCGAGATAGCAATGTCCTTCTCTGATAAGCGATTTCCTTACGGGCCATTCGTTCCTCATCACGTACCCAGGAACTACATCCAGGACTATATTCGCCTTCATCACATGGAACATCTTCTAGCTCTCAACACTACAGTGGAAGATGTCTGCAGGATTACTCAAGCAGGGCTGGATCGTTGGAAAATCGTCTTGGGAAAGTACAACGCCCTAAAAAATCTAGATGAATGGTGGCAGGAGCTCTTTGACGCGGTCATCATCGCCAGTGGACAATTCTCAATTCCATATGTGAGTACTGCGCTTTCGTGATGGTGACATTCTATTACTAATTCGGGTGAAGCTCCCTCAAGTCAAGGGGCTCGAAGAATTTATCGAAGCATATCCTGATAAGGCTTCGCACTCTAAGAATTATCGGAACTGTATACCTTACAGGGGTAAGACGGTCCTCATCGGTGGGAACTCCCTTTCAGGGCGAGATATCGCGGAGGATCTTGTCAACGTTGCTCAACAGCCCGTCTACGTTTCCAGACGGCGGAAGTCCATTTGGGAAGGCTCTGGGCTAGATGAAGTTATCGAATGGAGGCCCATCATCCAGAGATTTGTGCCTCAAACAGGACAAATTCTGTTTGAAGATGGCTCGTAAATGCAAGAAATCGACCATATCATCTATTGCACAGGATATAAACCTTCTTTTCCGTTCTGGAACATTGAGGCAAATGGCAAGGAGCTTTATGGCTATAATAAGGCCAAGCTCAATGGAGGCTACCTGCATACCTTCTTCAAAGACTTTCATAATCTTGGTATTATAGGTCACGGAAATACGCTCGCATTCCGAAGCTATGAGTACCAGGCAATTGCGCTACCGAGAGTCTTTGCACATAGGAACACCACGGATCTTCCGTCTTCGGCCGAGCAGGAAGAATGGGAAAGATCATGGGAAGAACAAACCAAAGAGAACGGGACGGATTTCCACGATGTTCCTATTGAGAATGGCGACCTTTTGCGACGGTACAACTCAGCTTTCTAACATAGCTGGATTGCCACTGTGTGGCAAGGGAAGGGTGCCTCCAGCGTTTACAGACGAAGCTATCTGGCAACTGAAGAACATCAAGAGATGTAAAGGAACCCTCCAACGGTATTGAAGGATATAGATCCAATCCGATAAATAGCGAATGGAGCACATCATAGTTGAATGAGCTTGTTTGATAGAGAAGGTGAGGTATCGGAAAAGATCCGCGGGAAAAGTCCGAGATCCACTCCGAGGCCGGCCATGAATCACAGCTATAAAAAATATTCGACTCATAGTTTCATCAACCCGATTCTATGCCAAGGTCACTCTCGAGCGCAGTATATATCCATCCATAAAGAGCTGGATTGAATCTGCAATCATCTATTGTCTGATAGCTTCATGTCACCAACCACCGTGAGAAGACCACATCCGCTAGAATATCCTCTGGGGCAAGGATCCCGTCAAACATTCCATACGACGGGCTAATCGCCCTGTTTATACAAAACGAGAACATGGCTACTCAAGTCCTTACCAAAGATGAGAAGGCCCTTCACGATCAAGTTAACCTCTTGCCACGACGCCAGCTAGTCATAGCCCTCGCCACCATATCTGCCTCGTTGATTCTCGTTATCATTGATCAGAATGGCATTTCAGTCACTCTTCCAACCATCGCACATGACTTGAAGGCCGAGAATACTATCTCTTGGGCTGGAACCTCCAGTTTGGTCGCCAACACATGTTTTCAGATGCTCTATGGCAGACTATCTGATGTTTTTGGCCGCAAGGTGGTATTTATAACTGCTGTTCTGCTACTTTGCTTTGGGGATTTGCTGTGTTCACTTAGTCGCAATGCGGCCATGTTCTACGTCTTCAGAGCTGTTGCGGGTATTGGAGGTGGTGGCGTACAAAATCTCAGCAACATCATCATATCGGATATCGTGACTCTCGAGCAAAGAGGCAAGGTCCAAGGCGTTACTGGAGCTGTGGTAGGACTGGGCAACGTTGTTGGTCCATTTATCGCTGCAGGAATGATGCACCAGACATCATGGAGAGCTTTCTTCTGGCTTGTATCACCGTTGTCGTTTTGTACTGCGGTGCTTGCTTACTTCTTTCTACCGTCGAAACCTGCCACTGTCGGTTTCTGGGAGGGAATGAGCAAGATCGATTGGATGGGCACCTTTATGTCTAGTGCTGGAATCATTCTTCTTCTGATCCCTATTTCTGGAGGTATGCTGATATTTCCTTGGTACGGTCTTCGATGAACACTAATCATGGATGCTTTTTAGGCGGCTCGTACTTTTCCTGGGATTCCCCATTGTCGATCAGTATGCTGAGCATTGGCGGCGGTCTGTTTATTATCTTTGTCATCTGGGAGTGGAAGATGGCTAAACTTCCCATGATGCCAGGTAAGCCTTTTGAACAAGCTTTAAGGTGAGGAGTCACTGACTGAGAACCCCGATACAGTAAACATCTATGGAAACATCACCTTGTCTATTATGCTCGCTCAGAACTTCTTGTTCGGCGCTGTGTACCAGTCGTATCTGTACTATGTTCCACTTTATCTTCAAAACCCTCGCCGTTATAACGCGATGACCTCGGCTGCGATATATACCCCGCTCGTCGCTGGCCAAATGGTTGCGTCGATCGCCTCAGGGCAGTATATCAGTCGCCGTCTCAGGTACGGCGAGGTGATTATAGTAGGATTCGCACTTTGGACACTGTAAGCACTCCCAATCTCATCTTTCAATCAACATCTTCTTACTTTGAATTGCAGAGGAGCAGGCGTTGCCCTAATCTTCAACCGGCATACTAGTCCTGCCGTCATTGTCGTTGTTCTAGCCATCGTTGGAACAGGAGTCGGCTGTATCTTCCAACCAACTCTCATCGCCCTCCAAGCTCATTCTCCCAAGAGCCGTCGCGCTGTTATTATCTCCAACCGAAACTTCTATCGGTGCATGGGTGGCGCTTGTGGTCTCGCTATCTCGGCTGCTGTCCTCCAAGCCCGCTTGAGTGCGACATTACCGACAGAGTATAAAGACCTTGCCAGCTCAACCTACGTTCTGCCAGACTCGGTGCGTGAGAAGCCAGGCGTTCTAGACGCGTACATGTCAGCCAGCCATAGCGTGTTTATACTGCAGGTCCCGTTGATTGGAATGTGTTTGCTTGGTACTGCATTTATTCGGGATCGTGGTCTGGATCCAGTGAAGGAAAGTTAGGATATACGTTAATTAGAATAACTGTTGTCTGTGTATGGGCCCTCTTACAAGGTAATGCGGAACGGTGATACCCTCCCATCGGATCATACCGTGCAGGTGCGTTCAATTACTTCTAAATCGGGTTAAGTCCAATGGAGCCCGCGAATTGGGCGCAGACTAGCGATAACATGACTGGGCATAGAGTATTAAGTATCATAGCTTACGCATCAATCGGAGCTTTGAGCCTTTCGCGACTAACCGAAACACAACAAAATCAATTGTACTATTCTTCCCAACTGCGCGTTATATGATAATCGGAATCAGTATCTACATCAGGCGATTCGGTTGTTAAGATAACCAATGAAAGCTAACCGGAATGTCGGACCACTGGATAAGCGCAAAAGGTTAACCCGCTGCCAGTCATGTGCGAAAAGGCGCATCAAAGTATGAAAGCTCATTCCTCATTCCATTCATAATCTCAACTGACGTGCTTCTTAGTGCCAGGGAGGATACCCTTGCGAGTATTGTATCCGTACAAACAAGATTTGCCTTCCTCAAGCGGTCCCATTGAACAAAGTAAAGTTTGTGAGCTGCACATCGTTTCAAACAGTGGCACACCCTGTCCGTGTCAACTCAAAGCCTGATACCACGTACTTGGGTTACTTTGACTTGTTCATGCAACGGTGTCAATTTACCAAAGAGTTTATTGATGTGACATCCAACCTTCTTCCACTAATCCAAACTTGTGAACCACTCCGGGAAGCAACAATTGCGATTGGTGCAATTGAAGCCAGCAGGAGAGCTACTGTGAACTTCTCGAGCGAGCAGCAGTCGCCATACCACGTAGCCATATTGTCATACGGCAGGTCAATCCAGAAACTTCAATCTCAACTTCAATCACCGGGCACATTACAATGTCAAGGCGTGCTTTGGTGTACGCTGCTTCTCGGGCTATTTGAGGTAGGGTTACATCCCCGCCAATTTGGGTTGCTATGCTGACGGAATAAGTTAATGACACAAATATCTGGAGATCAATGGGCCAAACACATGCTGTACGGGACATCTAGACTTCTTCAATCTTTCGGGACCACTAGGCCTGTCGATGAACTTGGAAATCAATTCCTTGGGGCGTTCAAGTGGTTAGAGGTGAATCGGGCCATTCTCTATGCAGAAGATACCATTCTTTCGCGAGGAGAGTGGCAAAATCATTATGATTGTCTTTCGTCGACATCTTGGGGTCCATTCGATACAGTCTTTGAACTTTTTGTCCAAATTTCGTCCTTCAGCAAGTTGTGAGTTACCTCGAGTAGCCCTTGTGCCATTGCTTACCCATGACCAGGTTTTTCGATCGCATTGAGTCTATGCCGGAGCCATTACGGTTTTATGATCCCGAAATTTGTATGCTCGCACATAAGGGACATATGTTTCAAAAGCGACTCCAGGACTGGCACAAGCAGACGATGGCGCATGGGGATTGCTTGGACGTTCACACCAAACTTGCTCTTGCAATTTACCACGCTCTTCGACTATTTATATGTATGAACTTCATGTTTTATACATGTTGGGATGATGAAACCATCCCCAAACTAACTTCAAGCGAAATGGAGACCCATATCTCCGCTATAGTAGATCACGCGGGCGAGATTATCGAGCGCTCTGATATCCCTGGTTTAATGCTCCTGTTCCCTCTTCGTATAGCAGGTGCGAACACAAGTGAGCCTCTACAGAAATACAGAATTCTACAGTTACTTGATCGTGTATCGCAAAAAGGATTCTTGGTTTCAAACAGGATCACTGTTGACTTGCAAGAGGTTTGGGCTTACAAAACGGCGCAAAATATGGAGACATGATTCCAATACATAGAACATGCCAAATTGAACAATACTCTATTTGTTATAAATGGACCTGATCATTTAATTGTATTCTTTGCCATCTATGGACAGTAAAGCATATGTTGAAAGCCAGTGTTCTTGATGAAGTCTAGAGACCATATGGTATATAGCTAAGCTACTGAGAGAAAAGGTGACTGAGAATGTTGGAGGAATGCGTATGCCCCGCCAGCCAGAGTCTCTTACGTAGAATGACTTTACTTCGCCTGGATATTGAAGAACTCCATAATAACTCGAGTTCGCAGCTCCGGGGCGAAGTAATCATATCCGACAATGACGTTGCATTCGTTTACAAACACTGTGACCGGGATCGCGCCCTGGTAGAGAAAGCTCCACTAGGTTAAATGTTAGATGATTTACTTATGAAAAAGACTGGGAGTTGGGGCTCTTACCGCAGCAACAGGTGAAGGGTTGAAATTTCGATTGACCAATCCTTCAAATACAGCACCAGACTTTACCAGGATGTCCTTGGTGAAGATCGGAAAGTTGGAGTTTACGTAGCCTCTCCAAACACTGGGTTTGGTATGCTTGGGGTCGTATGTGGTCAGTGTATTGTCCACCAATCCTGACTTGGTGACGTTGGAGTAGTCGAAGTACGACGACGCTATCTGACCATCGAAAGCTTCACCTGCCCGGACGAAGCCTTTTGTAGGCGAGTTTTCGATGTAGCCAGCAGTGATGTGTGACAGCTCGACGTTCCTAATTCTGGTTGTTAGCCATAGCCATTTTGTTTCGAGTTCACGGTGCGGACCATTTGTGTTGTACAAAGTGAGCCTGATATTCTGGTTTGACAACGGGCGGCTTCGGCTGCTCAAACCCAGCAGAAAACTCGACCATAGAGGGAGGGAAGGGAGGACACTTGGAGGAAGGAGTTGCGGTTACAGTAGCAACAGTTGCCAAACTGAGAAGTAACAAATTGGGGAACGACATTTTGAAGGCTTGGTAGAGCTTAAGATGAGATAACTGAATTATTTGACGCTTTTCATTTTGACATATTTTGAGATTTATATGTCTCTTATACTTGTAGAATTCGTTGTCTCTCGTAAATGTTCAGCACGTCCAATAGCTACCGAAAGCGGCTAGAGTGACCCATCTGTCTGGATCGTGGGCAGTGCATGTGCGTTGCGTAATCTTAATGCTAAGAAGCGTTCAATTGTTTCCCTTTTCAGGTAGCTCTAATTGCATATTACTGCAAACTAAGAAGTAAATCTAATAACATTCTGTTCTATCCCATGTCTAGTTTCCTGCTGCCTCCCAGGGCCTGGGACGGAGTATGAAATTCTCGAACTTCCGAAAATCTAGAACAACGCATTCATTGGGATCGGCCTTCTCCGCCGTAAGCCAAGCATTCTTCAAGTTTATTGGCCGCTTGCTAAGGTAAGATTCCTTTTGCTCATTGTAAACGTTGAGTAAGACCCAATGAGCTTCGACGGCTGTTGCATAGGCCCAGTCGCTCGACGATATTTCACCTGCAAATCCTGTGATCCCAAGATCGTCTGTTTCTTTTATGTTTGCATTACTCTCATCGCCTTCCGCGGACCTTGGGCGAACTACTTCCAGTTTGTCTACGCCGCTCGGCAGGACTGGAAGAAATAAACGTTAGCGAATTTAAGTCATTGAGTTAGGCATGACTTACTAATTGAGAGTATCAGGCGATCCTTTTCCAAGTTATTTTGGCCGTCAACAACTTCAAAATCAGGGCCGAGGTTCCCGGGTAAGAGACGTGCCTATAACATATTAGAAACACGTCGGTAAAATGAGAGTTGTGGTGTTTTGTAGATAAACACCAAAGGTTAACATTTCAAACATAGCTCACCCACCAGCTTTTATGATTGGGTTTTAGAAACCAGGAATTGAAATTGTACATACGTATTGAAAGGCCTTGGTGTTAAGTGGAAGCCAAAGCTGAATATTTCCGTCGCTGCCATGGAAATGATTTATAGTCTGCCAGACACTGGACGGTGTCGCTACGAACTTTGTTTTCGTAATTCTGGCTGCATTCGGATGTTGGTTTTTCACTGGATCGTACGTTTGCCATCGAACAAAACAATGTCTGGCATCTACCACCTCCCAGCGTCCCTGAGGATCAAATGGGTCTGGATACTTGGGTGGAACAGCGCCTCCCATACCAGTCGACCATCCGATTTCCGAGCACGGAATAGCAGTTACTGCTCTGGAGAAGGCGATTGCCACAATTATCCATTGGAAGTACATAGCTTGCGACGTATTATTGCAAATCAAACAGATGTGCAAAAGACTGAATGTAAAGGTAATCTGAACTAGACTAGTGTAAGAAGTGATAGAGATAAAGTCAAAGATTTATAACAAAAGCTGCTGAAGTTAGGGTTTAGAAACATTTACGGATGTGATACTGATTGCTCTAATTATAATATAAACTACAGAAAGCTTTCACCTTCCCTTTAAGGTAAGCTTCCTATGTCTGTTTTTTGCTACTATCGTATGTGAACCCATAATAATAACGTCAGTTGTAAAAGATTACGTGAGTTTGGTTCTCATAACTACACACAACTGCCTAAAAGGACAGGGTAAAATTGCAAAGTAAGCTCGGTGAATTCCTGAAAGCGGAAACCTGCTTACTTTCGTACCTAAATAGCGAGTAAGCAATCCTTTAATCAGAATCCTGCTTATATTTATATTTGACCGGTAAGCAAGCAATCCGTAGCAGGAAACTCTGCTTACATTTATGTATAAAATCCTAGTAGGTAATCTATTGATACTAAATTACTTAGGAAATCGGTCTTCCGATAGTGCTACGGTTACTCTGGTTAACCCAGCTAATCTCACCCGTACTAAAACAGTGGGTTTTGCTATGCTGGTAGCACTTGTTCCAGGTACTACTAAAATATAATACTACTTATTCAACTGTCCTTGCGCCTTCTTTTGAAAATACAATAATATTCAGGCACATTAGGCATATAATCCTAAAGATTGTTATGGGGTTCGCCAATTTTGCTGTCCTACTCATTCTTTGCTCTTCAACTTCCTTCTTTCCAAATCTCAAGCTAACATCAAACCCATGATATTCTGCACTGTCTTTGATTCCCTACGCAATTTCTCCCTGCATATCCTTCTACCATGCAAATGAATACAATGCTGAGTCTGGTTTTACCAGTACTTGCCGTTCTAGGGGGAGTAGCAAGTGTACCTTCTGGACAGTACTCGTCGTATGAGCCAGAACTACTGGGTACTACTCTCGCTCCCAAGCATGAAACCCTTATACCTCGCCAAAGTTCGAAACCTGCTTTGAGAATTTTGCCTCTGGGTGCATCTATCGTGAGCGGCGTAGGATCAAGCACTGGTAATGGGTAAGTGATTAGTGCGATACACAAGCAATGAAGTGGAAGACTGACATATTATGTAGCTTTCGGAAACCTCTCAGAGACCAACTGAGATATAAAGGTGTATGTACATTATTAGAAATCCTTCTGCGATTCGATTCGGTAGTGTATGCTTACATATATCTAGTGGCTTGTCGACATGGTCGGCAGCAAGCAGAATGGTGATATGGTAGACAGGGTAAGTTCTTGAGAGATCATGATTTCGATATGAAGATTAACCCCACAGGACTTCGAAGCCACTCCCGGTTACACTATACAGCAGGTCCGGAGTGCAGCACGCAACTCATATGGATATAAACCTAATGTTGTTCTGGTGAGTTATGACCAACTTCTGTTTCGTCACTTGAGGGCTAAAATCTTGAATGGATCAACGCAGGCACCAATGACGCCAACCAAAACAAGGTATGCTCCTCCTCACCTATGGCGTGATAACTATCGTGTGATATCTGACAGCTTTCTAGGTGGAAGGCGCCGGTACTCGGATGGAAGGGCTACTCGACGATCTCTGGAAATCTGACGGCATGTCTAAAACCCTCGTTGTCATTTCGTCCGTGATCCGGCGTCGGGATGCTCGTGCAGAAAGCAATCGGAAACAAATCAATGGTCAATACAAGTACATACCTGCTCTGCCCTTGGAATGCATACATATCTAACTATATGCTGCTATCAGGGAGTTGGTCAAGCGCCTCCGGAGAGTAGGAAAACGAATCTCCTACGTTGACATCGATATTCCATTGAACGAGCTGGTTTCGGATGGAATCCATCCCAAGTAGGTGGGAATGTTTCTTGTCAGATGTTCAATACTAATGGGTACACAGTGATGCTGGGCATAAGAGGATGGCAATCAAGTTTTGGCATGCTATCGAATGGGCTTACCAGGAAGGCAATATTGTAGAAGCTTTGCCATTCTCTCAATCCGTGGGCAATACTTGTGACAAAAGACCAGGCCAGGCCCAATACGGCGGTATTACCCAAAAAGGCTCCGGCGAGGATGATGGGATCTACCATCATAGCAGCAAGGAGATGGGCATTCTGTGGTCGTTTACCTCAGAATTCGACCGCAATCAGTGGTTCTTTGCCAGGCTTTACGGTTCAAAGTACGATGATCTTGTCGGTTGGTGGTACGCTAACAAGGTGCTTACCTTTGCCACTTGGAAGAACAATGGGAATGGCAAGTTCTCTAAAGTGTCTGACCTTCAAACCAACCTTTTCTGCAATACTCGGGGTATCTTCTGGGTTGACATCAATGCCGACGGATACGACGATTTCCTCTGCGTGTCACCTAACGGAGATACATTGGCGTCCGTCAACAACAGAGATGGAACTGCTACAAGCCCTCCAACATTCACAAGGATTGGCAAGATCAAAAGCAACGTTGGATATGCCCAGGATCGCGTTAGATGGGGCGATATCGACGGAGATGGTAGAGCCGACTACCTGGTCATCGACAACGGTGGAAATATTCGTGCGTGGAGAAATTCAGGCACAGATGACACCCCCACATGGCAACCATTAGGCTTGCGTTTCAAAGCCAAGGGTATGGATGGCAATGATGGTGTCCGTTTTGAGGATATCAATGGCGATGGGCGCGATGACTGGTTATGGGTAAGCAACGCCGGTGCCACTACAACTTGGACCAACTCGAGAAGTTGTCAAAAAGGGAAGCCCGGTGACGGACTCAACGTGGCTTGGCGTCAAGGCTTCTGGAAAGGCTCCTCCTCTGGCCCAACCCATGCTGGTGTTGGTGCTACCAACCGAAGCAGAATCCATTTTGCCAGGATCTATGGTGAAGCTTCCTTTGGACTACTCCCCAAGGCAGACTATGTCTACATGCAGTCGACCAAGCAAAAAGACGGCAAATTCAAGTTCGATATGAAGGTTTGGCAGAACACCGGAGCCGGTTCAACGAAGCTCAAGGCCGATGGCAATAAATACTGCAATATGCACGGACATGCGGATGGACGACAAGACTATGTTTGGGCATTTTCGACGGGTAAAATGAAGGTATGGCCGAACTTAGGAAGGAAGTCGTTCACTAGCGGTAATGATTTCTTCTGGGGTTCGCCAAAGGATCTATGGACCCCTGATAGGAATATGGATCGAAGGGATCTTCATCTGGTTGACTGGAATAATGATGGTGCGTGTGATATTGCATGGGTCGATCCTGATAACAACAACAAAGTTTCCGTCTGGTTGAATAACTACAAGAAGACAGGAACCTTTACATGGACCTACCTTGCCGACCCCGCGCCTATCTTGCACTGTCCTGAGAAAAGAGGCATTGGTATCCACGACCTCGCTGTCCGATTTGCTGATATCTCAAACAACAAGTTGTCGGACTACATTTGTATCCAACCTGATGGTCGCTTCTACGGTTGGACTCACAACAGCGACGGCTCTTGGGACAGAATTGCACAGTTCAAAAAGGCCGAAGGTATCGATCGAGCCAATATTCGCTTCGGCAACGTCAACGGCCGTGGCGGAGACGATATGATCTGGGTAGACAAGTACACTGGCGATGCTACTGTCTATATCAACAGAGGCAAGATGGACACTGGCGGCAGCAATTGGTGGTTCCTCAAGAGCGGCAAGCAGTACGTTGGCTCTTTCGCAGGTACATGTCAATATTTCCCCGACCTCGATGGCGACGGTAGAGCCGACTTACACTCCATCATGGGAACCTTCAACAATCGTGGGGAGACCCATTTCAACCGCTGTGGCTTGATGGATCGTACAGGGGATGATGCAGGCTGGGCCCCAGGACAGGATCCGGGATTTGGCCCCCTGCCACCACCAACATCTTCTGATCTAGAGCCAGGAAATGGGAGCGGTGGTTCAGTTCCAGCGACTTGCGCACCAGTCTGCTGGAACGTGGTCAAGGATGAGAAGACTAAATGCGCCATTGACGGCACGAATTGGGACATGGAAGATAGGGATGATGACATCCCAGACGACATACTAAACATCAAAAAGCTTGCCGCTATCGGAGACTCCTACTCTGCTGGAATCGGTGCTGGAGACAGATTGGGTAGCATTTATGATGCTTTCAAAGATGGCAGCGGTATGTACTCCTTCTGGGACATTGGTATTATACATGATCTGACTTTGAACCTACAGACTTTGCCTGTTCTCGCTATGATCATGCCTACCCGTACCTTGTCAACAATTACACAGGGATCGGAGATCCGTCGGGTCGCAAGTTTCAATTCCTTTCATGCTCGGGCGCTGTCATGAAGGACGTGCTAGACAAGCAGATTCCGAAGCTCTCGAGCGATCAGGATGCTATTATGTTATCTATCGGTAGGTAAAGTCTTTCTTACGTGACTTGTACAAGTCAGGACCTTTGTTTGAGACAGGCTGCTAATGAATGGTATTTAACAGGTGGCAACGACGCCGGTCTAATCGACCTGTTGAACTCTTGCATTTTCCAAATGGGAGTTTTCACCAAAGCTCAAGCCTGGGAAGCAAAGCTGCTTGCAGAGGCTGACCAAGACTATGCCTGGGCCAAGGATTGGGATTGGGACAGTCTGTCTCGAGGTTGCGAGGGCCAGATCGTACACAGCAAGTCGCTTCTTACTTCACAGGCTTTCAGCAACAAGTTCGATGAGGTCTTGTCAGCTGCCAAAAAGAAGCTCAGCAAAGGGTAAGCTCCTTATCCCCTTTGAATTGACACCTCATTAACCATGCCGCAGAGGCAAGATATATGTCACGGGGTGAGTCCTCTCTCTATATGTTTCAACTTCTGAATCTTGTGGCTGACGGGATATATAGGTACGCCAAGTTCTTTGACGAAGACATGACAGCCGAGTGTGACAAAGTAACTTGGACAACATGGGTCTATGTGAGTCACTCGTGCAAGATCCTTCGTATTATTTCTAATTGGTAAACAGAAATTAGCAAACTTCGGACAGCCAGCGGCGTATCTCACAAAGTCTCGCCGACAATCCTTGAATCTTTTGGTCGACATTATCAATTCACAGATTGTTTGTTTACTCATCTTCAATATTCTTCGGCATATACTAATGTTTCTTTACAGAAAGCAGCCGTCGAGCGAGCAGGAGACTCGGTCAGGTTTGTGTCCTACGATCCTTTTGTCGGCATCTACCGCGGCAGATACTGTAAGCCAGGTGTCGACGAGTCGACCAGCGACAGCAATACCAGGCAGGGACTTATGTTCTACGAGCTCAATACCTTGGACCCTTTCGGGTCCAGCCCTTGGAAACGCGACACTGCGGGAGAGCTTAATGGAACCTTCTATGGTAATATGCTCATTCTTGCACAGATCACCAAGCTCTTAGACGCCAAGGCCGAGCTTCATCACGATGGAGATAGGTCCGTTTCTACAAAATCGCTCGGTACACGTGCAAACATTATCGATTATCTTGTGCCGAGTGGATATGGGCGAGTCTTCCACCCTCAAATCCCATTACACGAGATGATTGCAAGCTTGGTGATTTTCGAGATTATGCTGGATCATCAAATTCGTACTGGATATGCCGTATATGATGGCCCACGAGATGACAAATATACTTGCAGACAGTAAGTAGCCTTGATTCTTTGCATCTATTGTCAACATCTAACCACCAAATTCAGACCACCAAAGGAGGAACCGCCAAAGGAGGAACCGCCAAAGGATGAACCACCAAAGGACAACCCTCCTGAAGTAAAATGGTCCAGTAAGTGACATGTCCGATTTCTGCGATTCAATTTCTCACTAATCTGCAATAGTTGAGCTTTATGCACAAGATACAAACTGCAACACAGAAGCCGACACTCGACACAGGTTGCTCTCGGGTTCTGAGTTGGGCAAATGTATCGGCCTGGAGGGTTACAATGCGCCCAACACAAGTTGTCGAGAATGGATCGGATCTTCAGATCAAGGAGGATGCGAAAAGCCGCTTTTTAGCCCACAGCGGATCCATGTCCCGGACAAGGGATATAATTGTGTCCTTTACTATAATAATGATTGTACGGGATACTCTCCTTCCAATGGCGATCATTCCTGCATCATAACTCACAAGGACTGGGAAAGTAACCAGGTACAGTCTTTTAGATGCGTAAGTATCTCCCTCAAGAGCCTCATCTACCACATTCCTGACTAAAATCTTACAATAGTTCCAAGAGTTCAAAACATGACGACTCCATTGATATAGGTAGAGACGGAGAACTAAATAAGACATGCTATACCTTTTCAAATAGTATGCTAGGAATAGTATGCGCTGAGAATTGTAAATACTGAAACCGGGGTTATTGGGGATTGGGAATTCGATTATTTATTTTCTTCTGTAAAGTATATACAAGAGTTTTTAATAAGTACTGAGTATACTGAAAGAAGGTCAAAGTTGATCATAAGAGAGGAAGCCAGTAGAGTATTCATTCCTTGCAAGAACCCGTGCATCCTTGCCGAAGGTATTGGCCTCAATTGAAGATCTCTTGCTGAGACCATTCTGCCTTAAATAGTAGCAGGGCAGTCGAGGCAGCGAGCATCGTACCAGGCAAAGCCCTTGCCAGCATCAGCGGGGTTGACGGTGGTACCGGTGTGCTTGAAGAAGTAGCAGATACCGTTGGCATCATCGTAGGCAACAGCCTTGCAGTCAGGCTTGGTGGTACCGCAAGCGGCGACACAGTTCTTGCGGTCAAGGGCACCCTTGTGAACGCTGTCGTAGCTGGTAGCAGCGGAGTTCTGGCGCCAGCCCTGACGACCACAGATAGCGCCACCAGAAGAAGCGGCAAAACCACAACCAGCGTCGTAGAACTTGTAGCCAGTGGCCTGCTGCTGGACCTTGGTGGTCTTGATGTCGAACTTGGAGAAGTAGCAGATGCCGTTGGTCTCGTCGTAGGTGATGGACTTGCAGTCGGGCTTGGTAGTGCCACAGGCCTTGATGCAGCCGTCGAGTGTCAGAGCACGCTTGTGGATGCTGTCATAGGACTTGGCATCAGGGTTGGTGCGGTAGCCGACAAGGCCACACTGGGAGCCGGAGGGGATGTTGACCAGGTTGCACTCCTCAAGGCTGCGGCAAGGCAGCTTGTTGTTGGGGGCAGCGGCAACGGAGGCGACTGAGAGAGCAGCAGTGATGAGGGTAGAGTAATGCATCTTGAAGGTGTTGGATTGGAGGGAGATACAAAAGAGTATTCTGTTGCTTTGTAGTTGCTTGTTGAGCTGAGTTGAGGAGATGAGATTGAGTGGTGAAGATCTGATTAAAGCGACGATCTTTTCTGTTTCTTATAGGACTCAGAAGGAATCCGAGAGAGGCTCTTTCTTCGCCTCGTCCAACGTATCGTGCGAGTCTAGACTTACCGGACTGTCGGTCTCACACGATGTCCAAGACGCGAAGTTGCAAAAGAGGAAACGTTCACTATACTCTTTGACAGCTGAAAGACCGTCTCCTGAGCTATTGAGTAAATTATCGATACTTGGCAAGCTGATGCAGGAGCTGAAGGGCATAGGGGTTCTCTCGACGGACAAAGTCGTCCGTCTAATCCTCAGCTTGAAGTTGAGTTGTGAGCATCGGATCGCTGTTCCCGCCACCTTACCGTACGGTTGGAAAGCACTGAGGCTGGGGCCAGCTAGGAACGCTCCACCGTTTCCAATTGGCCTTGTAAGTTAAGGTTGCCATGCTGGCAATTAAACTATCGAAGCCACGAAACACTGACCCTTATTTCTCTTGGTTGTCCATAACTCCATGGACTCTTACTCATCCCCGGGATTTGTTTCCGCAGTAAAGGGTGCGCGGAATCTGGGATGGCGTTGTGAGTTACCAGATTTAGAATGGTGGTAAAACTGCAAGGTCAAGGATTGGACGATGGACGATTTGGCGCCAAGCGAAAGGATTGTGGCGTTACGAGTGCCCAAAAAAGAGTTGGCTTGGTGGAGGCTCCTGTAAAGCAAGTGAGGTTACCCCTGCCCCTTGATTAGTATCGTATAGTGAAGCTACCCGGGAGTAAGAATTAATGTTGGCTAGTTTTGCGAATCAAGAGAATGAGTATCAATATCAAAATATATTTATGAAGTTACTATGTAGTCAGCCATATGGCTCGTGAGAGAAGAGTAGGCATCAAGCAGTATATAGCTGATGTCCGGCACTTAATGCCGTCAGCAGATTGCTCGAAGAGCCGTTGTATCATTGCAATATGCGAGTCTTGGTGAACTGAAGCTCCAGACAGCTGTTCAATGCAGTCCAGACTCTAGTTTGGTCGGCGACTACTGTAATATCAGTCTCGCTTGGAGTAAGTGAGTGGCAAATGAAGCCTGGACCTTCGTACCAGTACGTGGCAGAGGTGGACGAGTCGCGTTTTCTGACCAGGATCACTCAGCTGACGGATTATTCAAGTTCTTCCCTATGTCTGTTTATTCCCGCTATAACTTACTGGATCTAACCCTTCCTTGAACTAAGTAGACACTCGGTGCACTTATCTCACTTAAAACCATGCGTTGTTATCAACATAGACCTCTACATCTCAAGGCAGCTGGAATAATTCTCTTCTATCATTTACCTTATAGTCCTGTCTCGGCTTACGTTGTACATTAAATTCCGCGACACTTCGTAAGTGTATCCCCATGCTGGCAATACCCACTCTAAGCCAGTCGCAGTGGAGATGGCGGAATTTGACCGATCTGATCTCGCTAATCAAGCCCCTGTGATCCAGACTAAAAAGTAAAGCAAGACCGATATCGAGACACCCTCACTGAATCATGCACTGGGAAAGATATGCTGAATGAGGGGCGTTAGTCTGAGACTTTTACTTTGTCGAAAAACAATAAGGCTGAACCAAGGATTGGGAACCTGGCTACTTTTAGCGAAGCTGTCAGCGTCAAACAGCTCATGCCTTCCATTAAGCTGAGTCTGTGCTTGAATGCTTATTATAATTTGCACTCAGCGGTGGCGCCCATCTAACGGTTAGTTTACTCCGGTGTTTTTTGCTGAATAAATATTTTCGATAGGCATCACAGTTATTTGCAACACGAGCAGCTGCTGATCAGATAAGAAAAAGGCTAACCCGCTCAAGAAGCATGGAAATAATTCTACAGCTAAGCTAAAGTGAATTTGTCCTAGTGACTTAGCTTAGCAACAGGACTCCCAGCTCGCTGGAAAGCGATACCGGAGGCAGAAGGTAACTGTTAATTGGTAGAATATCTAGGGCAAAGGCCTGATCAATTAGTTGATTTTCTTTCTTCATAATAACATTAGAAGGACAGTAAGCAACAAAAGCGATGTGGTAGGTTGTGGGCGAACTGAGTCTCATATCCTCTGACCGCGAGGCTACTATCTGCCAATTCGACCGCATCGAGAGAGTTACAATTGACAAGACGCATCTCTTTTGAGCTCATCAATTCGTCAATCTATACGTTTCCCAACTCAGCCGCTGTAAGCGAAGACATCTTGTACCAGGTCCATTTAGGGGGGCCTAATGCATTATGCTTGAATGCTCCTCTGCGGCTGAACTCTAGGAAATTGCTTTTGCTCATCAGCCCACAAAATGACTGGTCGACCTTGGGACATCTCGCAGTTGAGCTGTATGCCAAGATGCTAATCCTGAAATCGGTGCCTCGTATACATACCATGGCTTCGGATCCGGACACAGCGGAATCGACTCCCCACGTTGCGCCAAAGACAAAACTATTGGAAATAAGCGCCTACTTAGCGCTACCTATCCTGAGGCTTGGCATAATACCGTTTCTAGGGTCAGGGGTGATGACAACCTCATGGGAAACGCTTACTCCCCATGGCTTCATCAGGGTGGACTTCGCGCTAAGACAGTCGAAAACCAATAGTTTGTATTTAGCTCCTGTCGTCTCATACGTCTTATTTCTGCAATATACCAGGCGAACTCTTGGTGTTGAGGGTATTATAGGAGTCGTGGTTGATAATAAAGCGTATTGAAGGCTGCCTCAACGAGCGCGTGGCTTTCTGTTCTCTGGCACACCGACCTTTTTTCACTCGTTCAACATGGTTTCTGCAAGGCTCTTCTTTTCGGCCGTGGCGGCTCTCTCGCTTCGTCCAGTTGTCGCTGGACCATGCAAACCTCGTCCCATCTCGCGAACAACTTCAGCTGCAGATTCATCTACAATTGATACGTCCACGTTCACTGAGTCTGCAACCTTCACTTCTGTACTCTCTTTAACCGATTCTGGATCCACTTCCTTGCCTTATGAGACTCCTTCTGCAGAAAGCTCCACTGGTGTCTCTAACTCTGAAAGCGTGACTGTGGAAACGTCGGTCAGCGAGAGTTCTGTTGAGACAACCGCCACTGGTTCTGTCTCGACTTCTGGCGTGTCGCTCACTCTTGCGCCTACTACGACAACGGACTTTGAGTCGACAGCCACGTCTACTGAGACTCAGACCGTGAGCGAGACCAGCGGGACTGAGACTCTGTCTACCGACACTGCTAGCTCAACAACTGGTGCTTCTTCTTCTACAGAGCCAGTGTGGAGCGACACCACTACAACTGGAGCATCCACTGAGACTTCACTTATTACCACCACTGGGGTTTCCACACAGACTACGGCTACGGAAACTTCGACTATCGCACTTACTGAGTCTGCCTCGGATACGACAACCACTACTGCGAATGCCGCTGCAGACACCACCACTACCACAATCGAGCCCTCGTCTGACACAGCAACCACCACTACGGGGACCATCTCAGGTACCACCACTACAACCGCCGAGCCTTCGTACCATACAACGACCACCACTGCTGAGCCTACCTCAGACACGACTACCACAGTGGAGTCTGCCACTTCAACCGAGACTTCGACTGAAGCTTCGACTGTCACCTCCTCGACCTTCGCCGAGTCAACCACCACTACTACCGATATCACATCTGAGACCACCGCCACTACAACCACGGCCGAGACTACTACCGAGTTCACCACCACAACCACTGAATTCTCAACCACCACTACCGAGGCGATGACTACTACTAGCGAGGAGTGCAAGATCTATCCTTATATGCTTGTTTGAGAATAAACTTCAACTGTACATATACTTCATTACTTCATTGACAGGCGTAGCGAAAGCCTACTGTTGATGCAAGGAACTTATATAGCTTCTACATATTATATCATGAACGAATCACGGATCTCATTGATCGTACATATCATAATAAACTTTGCTTGCTTTACATGTTTGCTTCATTCGCGCTGAACATGGCATTTCTAGCTAGTACTCGTGGATAACGAGGATTGTGATTCGGATTTGTATTCCTAACTGTAGCTAAACTGATGAGTCACTCTACACAATGTTAAAGTCAAAGGTGAAGTTGAAAGGCTTCATGTAGCATCTATGCTGCTCAAAGGGCCTCACAGCAACGGTTGCACTACCCAAACCATTGCTATCGTAGTCGAGATGCAGAACCGTCATGTTCAATGGCTTCAGATCATGTGGGTGCTTCGCATCGTCAAGGTCAAAGGGCATATACCTTCTCGCCGTGAAACTAAATGCCTCACCCTTGGTTCGTCGAGCATCAAGAGTAACATCCTTGTTGCCGATCTTCAACCAGCGCAGATCCTCCCGATTACCATTCTCCTGAGGATAATCGTAGTAAGTAAACAGGTCAGGCACATTGGAACTGTACTGGCCAATGCGGCCTGCCTGTTTCGAATCTTTATAACTCTCGCCTGGTCCACGACCGAACCACGATACATCGTCGAAAGATTTGGGGAGAACTGCCATGAGACCAATGTGGGGGATCGTATGGGAGGAGTTCTTCCCAATAAACTCGCCGCTCGCCTGTAGTTGAAGCTGTGGGCCCGAGGAGGGGATCTTGTAGACCATATCTGCCTCGATGCCCCAGGCCTGGGTCTTGACGCCAACCCAAACCTTGTAGTGTACGGTAGCGCCGTCTTGGTCAGTGTGCCAGGTCACGTCTCTGATTTGAGGATAGATCATCGGGATCCTGGCACGTTCCCACATGGGCCCATCGCCTGATCCAGAAGCATCGTTTTGAGTCAGAGCGCGGTAGAAGGAGAGCTCAGGACCGCGTTGGAAGATGTCCACGCCATTTTTATTCCACGTGACGTTGCCTTGGAGGAGGTCGAATCCAAAAGAGGAGTCTCCGTTTTTGTAGTGGAGCATTGTTCCGTTTGTCTCAAATTCCGAGGTCTCTTGACGACGGCTAAGGGCGGCTGCGTTGTTGAACTCTGAAATGGGTCGCTTGATGTGAAGCTGATCCCAGGCGATGAGATGTCCCTTGGCAGCCCAGGGACTATCTCCCTTGAGTCTGAACTCTACAGTAACCCAATACTCACCTGCAGTAATGTTTCCGCCGGAGGGAAGCGCAAAAGTTTTGTTTTCGCCAGCAGGTACATCAGAGATAGAAAGAGGCTGCGGCTCAGTCTTGACACCGTCTGCAACCAAATGCCATGAAGCATCAAGATGGCTCAGATCCAAGAAGTCGTAGTGATTGATGATAGTCATCGCACTGCCGTTCTTTCCCAGCTTGGCTGATACAGGTTGGATGACCTTGGCATACTCTCTCAGAGCAGGTGTGGGTGAGTGGTCGGACAAGGTCAGACCATCCATGATGAAGTCGCCATCGTTGGGCTCGTCGCCGAAGTCGCCACCATAGGCATAGTATGTGAGGTTTCCTTCTTCTTTGAGGATTCCATGGTTACTCCATTCCCATACGAGACCTCCTTGAGAAAGTGGTTCAGTCCTGAACATTTCGATGTACTCGACCAGACCACCAGGGCCATTGCCCATAGCACTGAAACTCGAGGTCAGCCCTGAGGAGCGAGGATTGAGGGGATTTACTTACTGCGCGAACTCGCAGAGCACAACTGGTTTATCACCGTGGTCCTTGATAAATTGTCGCACATAATCAGGAGTCGTATACATCTGGCTGTACATATCCGTTGATTTGGCTTCATGATCTTGCTCGTAATGGATAATTCGGCTGGGATCCCTCTCTTTGATCCACTCGCTCATAGCAGCATGGTTTTGGCCGTAAAAGCACTCGTTACCAAGAGACCAGATAATGATAGAGGCATGGTTCTTGTACCGTTCAACAAGCTGACGAGCTCTATCGAGGTAGGCTTCCTCCCACTCAGGGTTATCAGAAAGCCACTCCGCTGCCTTTTCCTCAGTGTCTTCGAAAGACCTGAAGCCATGGCACTCAAGGTCCGCCTCACCGATCACATAGAATCCTAGCTCGTCGGCCACATCGAAGAAATCAGGATGGTGAGGTTGGTGCGCTGCGCGGATGGCATTGATATTGAAACGCTTCATAGAAATGAGGTCTTTTCGCATGTTCTCATAGCTGATAGTACGGCCTGTGAGGTGATGGTGTTCGTGTCTGTTCACTCCGTATATGATGATAGGTTTGCCATTGACGTAGAAATTGGGTCCTTTCATCTCGACACGACGTAGACCGGCTTTTTGGCTAATCGTTCGTCCGTTGAATGTGATGAGCATAGTGTACAGATTGGGAGTCTCGGCAGACCAAAGGTGGAAGTCGTCTCCAGAGATTTGTTTCTTGTATATATCAGAAGAAGCTCCCTTCCATTCATCAATGGCAGATCCATTAGGAGAGAACAGTCGAATTGCTAGATCGCCTTCCTGCCCTTGAATAGTGACATTGACTTTGAAGGAACCTGCATCGAAAGAATTGTTCAGCTCGGAGTCAACTTGGTAGTCGACAATTGAGGACTCAGAGAAGGGGATGAGATACACATCGCGGAAGATACCAGAAAGCCACCATTGATCTTGGTCTTCGATATATGAACCATCAGACCACTGATAAACACGTACAGCCAATTCATTGGCTTTTCCAGGAGAGAGGTAATCTGTAATGTCGAACTCATGTGGGTTTCGACTTCCCTGTGCATAACCCACTTCTTCACCATTCACCCTCACATGAAACGCACTATCAACACCTTCGAACCTCAATCGAATTTGCTCGCCTTCCCAGTCTTCCGGAACCTCAAATTGTCGCCAGTAGGAACCAGTTGGGTTAACATACGAGACGTTAGGCGGCGTGACAGAGAATGGGTAGTCGATGTTGGTGTAGTGAGGATGTCCGTAACCTTGGAGCTGCCACATGCCCGGGACTTCAATGTCATCCCATGAGCTGGTGTTGGCTGTCTCCCAGATTGGTGCATCGAGAGGACTGATGTCGTAGTGGAATTTCCATGTTCCGTTGAGGCTGTGAAAAAGACTCTGTTCCCTATTGAATGAAAGCGCTGAGTCTTGGTCCGGGTATGAGTAGAAATGGGCTCGAGGGGGGAGAGTGTTCCGGTGGAGCACATTGAGGTTCGTCCAGTCGGGCAAGACACCTGGGAATCCAGCAACCGACATTCCAGCTGCTGAAAGGGACATCATAGTGAGTCAGTGAGTGCAAGAGACTGATCCTGTACCTATTCTATGTTGGAAATGCTATCTTGTAATAATCTTATATATTCCTCCTCTCTCCTCACCTCGGCTCAATTTGTGTTACATCGACGATGCCAAGCCAACGATCGTCATTGTTACTTTGCGCACCTATCGCGAGACAGCAAATCTGGGGTATACTTGTGATCTGCATTAATATATCCCCGCAACAACTTCAATTACAACAATCAGTTGCTGCATACCTTGCACGATGCCGAATTATGTCATGAGTTTCTTATGTCTGTCCCCTCGTCCCCCCGCCGGAACGTAGCATTGAGCACTATTGCGGACTCGAGTACAGCATAAGCGAGAGGGGAAAACCTGATTCAACTTGGTCAATTGATGGAAAGGTTCCTTAACTAGCCCGCCGCGGCGGCTGTTCCGATGCCCGCTATTCTAGTGGTGTGGTGTTTAAATTAAGCATATCCTCTGTGAATCCCCAATCGCAACTGATTTCTGTCCCTCAATGCCATTATTGCGTCACTGGCATGGGTGTTGTGGGGTAATTTGCGGATGGATATTGTTGACAAGCAAGCTGGTTACTCTGCCATTGTTCGCCAGTCGCTTGAGGGGTTTGAGGTTGTGCCGGGAAGTACGATCCTTTGTTGTCGTGCTGATACTGTATGCTGGTTGAGCCTGTGGGGAGAGGAGTTGGGGGCATCTGATACTGCATTGGTGGGAGTGCGGCCTGAGGAACAGGAATAGACGTGTTTCCCGTTGCAGTATTTGTGGCATTCTGTATCTGCTCCAGCTGGCTGACAGGTCTGTAGTTCTGAGGATTGTACGGCTGTGGAGTATAAGAAGAGTGACTGGTGGTAACAGAGTCCCTTCTGTTTGGGTCGCTGGATGGAGACATCTGAGACTGCCCGCAGATATTTGAATACTGCGCTATCGGGTACCCAGCATGTTGGCTCTGTTGCTGGAATGTAGACGCGGTTGATTGGTATCTGATTTCATGTTGCATAACTTGTTGCACCGGACTATGAGGCACATTGGCTGGGTCGATCGCTGGTAACGCTTGAACTGCAGGCATTGGCTGTAGTGTCGCCGAGGGGTATCCAGATGGAGTCACTGGTGCCGGTGGGAAATAATCGGCTTGCGAGGCTTGAACAACGTGGGTTGGAGCTTGTTGCTGTGCTGGTTGTATCACATAATTCTGTGTGTCAGCTTGTGGAGGTGATATGGGAGTATACTGTTGAGGTATTGTTTGATAGCTAACAGGTGCAGGTGTCGTGGGGAGAGCCTGTTGCATTGCAGTCATGTCAAAGGGAAGCGGCGTAGAAGTTGAATTGCATGGAACGGTTGATGATTGTTGTCGGTATGCGACCTGCTGCTGGGGCGGATACTGTACAGCTGGAGTTTGAGGTGGGGAGAACATCTGCCCGTTGGAAGGTGGCATAGGTGATGATCCACTGTGAACTGGAACTGGAACCTGTTGCTGTGGGGAGTAACCATAGGCTTGCTGCAATGGTTGTTGGCCAGGAATGGTCGGTACTAAGTATGCATTAAGCTGCCCATGTGGTTGCGAGACGGGCGGGATTTTGAAATCCTGAGGGTAACCGTTCGGTGTCAATAGGTATGTAGATCGATCGGGTAGTTGTCCAACTGCAGTACTGTAAGGTGGAGGGGACATAGGAAGAGCCTGAGATGGGCCAGCAGCAGCATAAGTCGGGTGTTGGCCATTGCTTTGGTATGGTTGAATGGAATATCCAGCTTCAGCAGCTTTAGCATCCTGCACAGCTTTGAAGACACCGGCTTTCTTGAACGCTTTCTTTGCCTCCTTCTTCTTCAAATGGTCTGTATGCGCATGCTCAACAGCCATCCCCGCCCCGTCTAGAGCGGCGTGAGAAACAATCTTGATAGCTGTTTCGTTGGCAACGATGGATTGAATTCCGTGCTCTGCTCCAGCTGTTGCTACTGCATCAGCACCCATCGTGCCGACACCCAGTGTAACTACGCCGATAGTTCCGCTGACAGCCATGCTACCGAGGACATCTCGCTTTCGTGTATGATGGGTTGCGTTGAGCCGATTGAGATGTCTTTCTATGATCTCACGCTTCTTACGAGCGTTGTGAATGGCTGGTGCTGCCATTGCGACACCAATTGTTGAAACGCCGAGGGTCAAGGGAATGGCACAGCCGGAAACTGCAGTTGAAGTCGCAGCACCGGAAATCAATCGTGTGTAGTGCTCCCATTCCCGTTGTAGCTCCTCCAAAGTGAGGCCCTGGCACTTTTGGTCATATGCTTTGAAGTCGAACGGCATCTTGAACACCCGTTGCCAATAAGAGTGTATGTAGAATACAACAACTACGATACAAGGACGGAAGTGCCAAGAACAGTGCTATATACGGAATACTGGGCATGAGCTGAACATCAGCCTGCATGCGAAAATAGATTTTGGCGGTTCTAGACCAAAGCCACTTGGTCCAATATCGAAGCCATCCAAGGCACACAGCGTAAAAGATCTCAAAAGAATTCCTGTTGGGATGCCACAAGAGATTCAGCTAAGATGTATTTGGTTAGCGAGATGCGGTCGAGTTCAGCCGCACGAGGCTTCTTAGGCTCCTTTGCAGGGACAAGGCAGACGAACACAACGATAACACAGGTATAGCCAATCATATTTCTCCAAAATATGCACAAGTGGTTTCATTCTTGCGTTACGTTGCATTGTCTCTAGCAATATGATGCTTGTGATCAATAGGACTTGTTTGACTTGTGGCAGATGAGTCAACACCAACAGTCGTTTCTCGACTCTAGCTACTCTGAATTTGGCAGAATCGAGGTATGGCTTTGCTAATAACGTGGTTTCTTCTGCTTTAAAGAGAGAACCACAGGTCGAGCCGATTGCGGCATGTGGGCTACGGCGTTTTTCGCTACTTGAACTCGAGGAACAACCTCTGACCAGGATTTGTGTGCCAACAACGACAATATACGCACAAAGGAATAACCAGACCTTATTCTATAACGGGATAAAATATGCTGTCCTTCCTCTCATAGCTGAACACTAGTGCTTACGCTGTGACTGGGCTGTCAAGGTAATGTAAAAGTATATTTGACACTATACTCAAATGGGCCGGCACGTGGCAAGAAGACCGGGAGAATATATATCATTCAAAGGTGTGACATGCCCAAATGCGGAAGTTAAGAGAAGAGCTCCAACCTGAAGACTTGTAAGACTTATGGCAACCTTAAAGAGCAAAGGTTAGAACAAAGGTCTCTCTTCAAACCGAGGATCACGGAAGGGTCAAGATCCTAGATTCGCTAGCGCCCACAACATCAAGGAATATCTCGGAACCCCATCTAGAATGTTGTCTCTCTTTCCGTAGGTTCGACTCTCTGTGTGAAATCCATAGTCCTGTCAAATCACGCTTCTGGTCGATATGCAAGGGCTTCTCTTGAGCTTTCAGATTGATTCGAATTTAGAATAAACCCCACTGCATAAACAAGATGTCAAAGGATCCTCAATTCTAACACAGCATATCAACCTCCTAGCCTAAAATCTCTAATGATTACGTTGAATGTGGCTGAGCGTTGCCAAGATAGACTATCTCTGGGTTTGAGATAGTCGATATTGCATTAGCCTTGTGCCAAGGAGCCGCGCTGGTAGTAGCGAGTCAGATTAAGTACAAGATGAACAAACATACCGTTCAGCAATATCCTGGCTGACAAGATGCGATAACCGAGACCGCTGTACAAGACTAGAAGGCGCGCGGAGGACTGACGGACACACATCAGGTTGTTATCTATTTTCTTGTTTAGCCAGCCGTATAGACGAAAAGTATCAGTCAGAGGCTATCGGCATTTGGTCCATCACTCAAAGGAGTTCCTGAATTTTAGCTAAATACACGCTAGAATTCGAGGCTGTGCTTTTGGGTTATACCGCTGTTTCATGGTGCAGCTAAGGAAATTGACTCTGTAGGTTCTCCACGAAGAATAGCTATTGCGCAAACCTGTTCAGTCCGTATATGAAATGCCAGAACAGCTTCTTGGCCATTCAATATTACAGGTAATTCCAATATGAGTCACAAGTGTCCTGAATGAAGCTCTATTGATTATACGTCTTTTACCGTACCTCCCCCTTGATTTAAGCTCAAGCACGGCACAGGCAATAAGGGACTACTGACGCTAAGGAGCCTCGCTGTAAGTCTAAATGCTTAGCGCATTACCCCGTGGGAAACGCCTGGAGCTTAGCGGCGTTTGTTTGTGCTATCGCTCTGTCAGCCTCACTTTCACCCTCATAATAGAACAAGACGACACAGACTTTCTTGGCAATCATAATTGCCTCAACACTGTGAAGTTGATCTGGCAAGATTCGCAAGAGTCTCAATGCTCTGTACCAGACTTTGACTGCCAAGTTGCGGCATTTTCCTTCGTCTATCAGGCTGTGAGTCCTGACGAAAGCCTGCGCCTCGCCCTGGCTTAGCTTGGCGGTGACATGCAGGCGACGCTAAGCTACTTCAACAGCATTGACGGCCATCGCAATCAAATGTTAAATTGCAATAAATAGTCTTCATGTCTCTCCCCAACTTGAGAGATCTACATTGCTCCATATTACTTTGTTTTCTCGTCATCCTCAGTCGTCTATCAATCCTACAATGCGTATCTCTCAACTAGTTGCTGTGGCTACTTATGTCACAGGTGTTCTTTCTTGTGCTACGCATAATAACAACTACTCTCTTAAGAACAAGAAAAGACATATTGATCCTCGTGCCGAGCCCGGAAGTAAAGATTGGGCTTACGAGGCATCCTACAACTGGGGTCGTGTTAACCCCGGTACGAATGATTGTTCCGTCAATATTGTCGACCTCGTACTGATATTGTATTTTGCAGATTATCATCTATGCCAAACTGGAACTCAGCAGTCACCTATCCCTATAGCTCTTAAGCAGGGTTTGTCCCTTGAGCATTTGATCAAAGTATGGAACTACCCAGACGAGATCACCGGAAACTTCTTCAACTGGGGATACGGTCCGGCATTTACTGTCCAGAACGAAGATGCAATCTGGACCCAAAACCCTTCTTTCAGCTTCGATAATGAGACGGTCTATCTCAAAGGCTGGCACATTCATGCCCCAGCCGATCACACTGTTGAACGACATCGCTCAAGAGCCGAGTTACATCTCGTCCACGTCAATGAGCAAGGTAAGGAACGCGCGGTTCTTGCCATCCGATTAGACCCAGGAAATAAAGAGAACGCATTCTTGGCGCAGCTTCCCAAAATGATCGGGTTCAACGAAACTGAAACTACTGAGGAGACAACGCTCAATCATAGGCTACTTCTTGAAAGCGTGCAGTACTTTGATGAGTTCTGGACTTATGAAGGAAGCTTGACAAGTCCGCCCTGTACGGAGGGGATTCGGTTTTTTATCGCGAGGCAAATCATGTTCACGGGCGTTCAGCAGATGAGGGACATCCTGGGTGCTTCGACCTACAGCGCCCGTGAAGAACAACTAGTTTGGCAACATCGCATCAATGTATAGACTTGGATAAAGATGACGACGAAATTGGGAGGGGAGTTTGGTCAAGTTTAAATTCGAATATTGATCGAATAACTGGTCAAAGCAGTAACGGCGTATATAGGTTCAAGAAATTATGTTTATACACACACCTTCGAAGAGACCCGCCTCTTATTACAAAAGTCTAATATCTATCTATAATTGTGTTTATTTCATTGATTTTGGATGGGAACCGACTTTAGTTTCCGATCTTGAAACCACCAGGCCAGAACTTCTGGAAGATTCGCAAAGGATCATACTTGCGAGAAATATGGAGCAGGTGTTCCTTGTTTTCCTTTCCATATCCATCGTAGATGTTCTGGAACCCAGCAGCATCTCCCATATAGGTGAAGGGGTCATACACACCCGCCTTCTGAGTAGCATTGCCAATTGCCCATGTTGTGTCCTCGATCCACCTGAAGATAGCGTTGTTGTGCTTGTCCCCACTCCATTCGACAACCTCAGCCCAAGCGATATAGGTCCCCTTAGACTCTGTGTCCAGTCCGAGGGCGTTGCCTCCAGGGTTGTATTTCTTGGAAGCCTTCTCCCAGAGCGAGCCAATGGGCTGCCAATCAACCGAGATGAGTTTGCGGTCCTCGACGGGAAGAACCTTATACAACTCGGGCAGAGCATTGAGGAAGCCGTCATTAACAAGTTGGACGCCCTTGAGGATCTCCTCGTAGGTCTTGCCTACAGTAGTACCTGCGATGAACTGATCGTTGATATCAGGCGTCACTAACTTTCCAGTCTCATCCGAGAACTGGGCGAGAGTCTTCTTCTCAAAGGTGTTGGAGATTGCAGGAAGATCGAAAAATGGTCGGAAGCACTCGGGTTCCGGGTTCGAGTCGCTGTCATAAAAGAGAATTGCACCACCAACAGTGGTCTCCTCGTCAACGGCAATGACTTGGGGAACGATGTGGGCAAGAGGATCAGTGTTGAAGGCAGAGAAGTTGGCCACAGCCTTTGTTTCTATTAGTGACAGGGAATAATATTCATTCGTGGCAGTACATACCTTGAGGAATCCCGGAATGTCGGTGACACTGTAAACACCAGCGTAGACTTGATCAGATGGGAAAGTGGCTAGCCTAAATTTGGTGACGATGCCGAAGTTGTTTGAACCACCCTTGAGAGCCCAGAAGAGATCGGGGTAAGACTCTAAGGTGACCGAGATCACTGTACCATTGGATAGCACAAGCTCATACTCGAGGACATTATCGGCCGCCCATCCGCGCTGGTTTCCGTGAAAGTTTACACCACCCGCTAGTAGTAGGCCAGGTACACCGACTGGTGACAGGCGACCTCCAGCAGCAGCAAGTTTGTGCTGGCCTAGATAACGATAGACATGGCCCCAGTCCAGGCCTGGTCCTACCCAAACAGACTCCTTATCATGAGTCAACTCGAGAGTCGTCAAGTTGGACATGACAAAGAGGGGACCGTTATCGATGTTGTTTGCGCCAGCAATGGCCATATGGCCACCTCCACGAACAGCGAAAGATGTGAGACCAAGGGCCATCAGCTTGACAGCCTCAGCCACTTCTGTTGGAGAGGTGGGACGGAAGACACAAGCCGGGTTTAGGATCTCATTGTTGGACCAAAAGTTCTGCGACTCATACTCGTAGACTGCATCTTCAGGAGAAAAGGTGGCGTTAGGAAAAGTGAGCTTGAGCACTTCACACCCTGTGTCTGATCTCTCTGTAGCGCATCCTGACTTGGATTCCTTTGCAGCGCTGGCAGGGTCAAGCCACAAAGCTGCGAATGAAAGCAGGCGGAGAGCAGTACTGCTGATCATTTTTGCAGATGCAGGAAAAAGTAGATGCAGAAGAGCCGGGATGAGCGTTCTTCTGGGTGTGGCAGCTATGTTGCTGGTTTTACACACGCTCGTGGCGATGTGAATGTCTGTTTCGTGTGCGGGCCTGCATCAGTCTAATAATTAGATGCATCGGCTTATTAACTACAGATGGTAGTAGATAACCATTCTAGAAAAAGGGTCCCGGAAGTGGGGCTGCTCCGAGGCTTTCATTTGAGCTTGAGCTTTGATGGCGGTGAAAGAAGAAAATTCCGTTCTCTTTTACCACTTGGCAACGAGCTGCAATTGGATCAAGAACGTGCTAGCCAGGAACTATCTAGGCATGATGGATGTCGCGGGAATAAATCCGCACCGTCCGTCGCACGGCTTATGCAGAGCACGGTTACTAACTACGCACGAGTATCGCCTGAAGACCATAAAGGTGCCGATCTGGAAATGCTCTGGTGTTGTGTTATGTCATTTCTCCGTAGCCAAGTGGTACTGAATTACAGACTAATAGTAAATTTGTCGCTACGGGCCATTGGTTGGTGAAATTCTACCTCGGTTTTAAAGAGTTGTATGCGGAAATCGCGTCAGGGGTTTGATATGTGGGGTTTAATTATTATTCAGATCTACAGTGCTAGTTAAGCTGCTGAGCTACTACCACGGGAATGGAGGACTTGGAGAACTTGGGTTTGTCCTTATTCACAAAGATTTTAACGCAATTAAGTAATAAAAAGGGACTAATATAAGGCTCTTCCTGTTCCTCTTATTTATACTAACGATAGATAAACAACTGGAGTCAACGTGGCACTAGTTTGAGTCTGTCATCAGGTTATCTCAGGCTATCTGAGTTGAAGACAATGTTTAAAATCGCCGAATCTTCCGGCATCGGGTAGGGTGGCACATGGCTCCCTTGAATTGCTATACCGGCATTCGTCAGCAAGGGGCAGTTAAAATGACTTGTCACATGAAGTAGACCAGCATAACATCAAAGCGGCAGTTCTTCATTACAGAAAACGTGGTTTGCATCCCTGCTACCACCAGGGTTAACAACGTCATACCCGTAGGGAGCGCGTATCGAAGGATTCAAGTGATCGATCATGCAGCACGACATTCAGAAGATCGTCGTTAAGATGAAAAGAGAACATCTTTATGTGTCCAAGCGCAATAGAACTTTACGAGACCTGTCAGTTCCCAGCATTTGATCCCCGGACGGTGTTAGTACGTGCGAGCGCCCAAGCACTAGTAAGCACTGAAAAACCGGAGGCTAAGCAACTTCAGGTCGGGCATTAGTTCTTGTATCCAGAGTCCAGTTATAACATTTAAATACTTTCCGCTTTCTATACTATTCTGTTCTATTGTTTCAGGCACGTTTGACTTGGTTGCTTCTCCGTGGTTTCTATCAACATCTATCAAAGCCTTGGTGAGATACTACTGAAGACATGTCCCTTGAAAATGGAGTCCTCTATTCCATGGATCCACCTCCGGGCGTGGCCCGTGATATCAACCAGCCAGCCGAGTCTGCCCCTCTCGTGATCATTACAGCCGTCTTTTTTCCGCTGGCGACGATATGCATGGTTATTCGAATTTATACGAGAGCGTTCATTGTCTGCAAGCTCTCTTTCGATGATTGTAAGTAGCTTTGCATCTTTTAGTTTCATTTGCTAATCAGGATAGATCTTATGATACTCTCGTGGGTACGTTCAAACTTTGCTACTCATCGTGTGAAGTGTCGAGACTAACAGCTTAATAAGGCATGCAATATCCTTCTTGTTGGTTTCACGCTCAACAGTAAGTTCCAATGCCAGCCAAGTAGCCGCTTTACTCACGAGAGTAGTGACCAATTACGGAATGGGCAAACACCTCTGGAACGTCCCGTTCTCGCCTGATCTATTTCCCAACTTCTCTCTAAACAACCTGCTTGCAGCCATCTTCTTCTGTGCAGCGACTGGTTTTGCCAAGGGCAGCATTCTGATCTTCTACTTGCGAATATTCCCCATGAAGGCAGCGCGAATTCTCATCTGGTCTGCCTTTGCATTTATCATAGGATACTCGGCAGCATCCGTTCTCGTCAACATATTCTCCTGCAACCCCATCCGTGGCTCTTGGGATCCCGAGGTCATCGCGACAGCCAAGTGCATCAACAGGCCCGTGTTTTACTTCTTGCAGGCCGGTCTGGGCATCTTTGCAGATATTCTTACTGTCTTGATTCCGTTACCCTGGATCAAATCACTTATGCTACCGAAAAAGCAAAAGATTGGTGTCGGCATACTTTTAACCATGGGTGCTTCGTGAGTTCCCCATATACTCTCGCTTACTGTACACTCTATCTAACCGAAGCAGTGTTTGCGTGGTCAGCGTCATTCGGTTGCAATCTCTAAATGTTTTACTCCACAACCCAGATTTGACTTGTAAGACTTCCTGCTGATTCTGACGTTTCGGACCGAACTAACGAGATTAGATAATACTGTCATGGCCTTGATGTGGTGCGTTCTAGAATTGAACTTGAGCATCATCGGTGGATCTATGGCAACCATTAAACCGTTTCTTCGGATCGCAATCCCTCGCATGTTTACTGCCAGCTACGGCGCGAGTGCAAGTGCTGGTATCCATCTGGAATCGAAAGACAGGAGTACAGGGTTTCAGCAGCGATCCACACATAACTCAAATCTTGACTACTCTGCGAAAAGCCCACGAATAACGCATGGGTACGCAACTAGCAGTGAAGAGCTCGTTGTTGTGTAGCGTTGCAATAGGTAGAATTCATTCATTAAGACTCCGTCATAGATATAAATTTAGTACAAAATTATTTGCATTGAACTGGCCTTGGACTAGCTTTTGAGGCTGATTGCAATAAGCTGCCCGCTAAGGGCAGCCCTACCTGATTTCGCTAACCTTGCTTCCTTTTCGGATTTTATTAAAAGTGTGGATTCGCCTCAGCCAATAAATTGAACCAAACAGGTCGGGCTGTTTCAAGCTATGACTCTCTGGGTACCTTGGCGTACGCCAATCTGCTGTAGCAACTCGGCACGACGGCAATAAAATCGTAAGCCAAGATCAGCCAAGCGACACAGCAGACACATAGTATGGAGCAATTGTTCCGTTCATAAGTGGATTCGATGCGCCAGTCTTGAATAAAATGAATGTCGATAAAACAGGATAATTCTAGACGTCGCATGGCAGAAGAAGGTTTTTCCTGCCGTCATTCGGTTTGTTGTGTGCTACAATGAGTGGTTGTGGACGCGTCGATCAATGCGATGACTCGGATGACGATTACTGTATGTCATGAGCTTGATACATTTGCGAAGCTGTGACGTCTCGCATGAGTTCCTGATTGAGAGTCGTCATTATAGAAACACACAGGTATCAGGGAACCTATTGTAGAACTAGTATCTTGTAGATTATATATTCTGCTGTGTATGCAATCCCTTTCAGCAGTATCAAGCCATCTATTTCACCAAACTTGACTTATTCAACATGGCATACCGCGACAACGCTACTGCAGCCAACGATTACGGCACCACTTACCGGCCTGAGCGCGAAACGGGTCTTTTAACTCGCTGGGTCCCCGATAAGCTCAAGCACTCGGGTCTCTACCGATGGTTCCTCCGCTTGACTCGCATTGGACAATTCCTTTCGGCTGTCATCTCCCTTGGGCTCTTCTCTGCACGACTCCGTAAGGTCTACAATATCGTCAATGTCATCAAGACCCGACGCGGCGTTAACGCCTCTTTCGGTGCCGTCGAGGGTATCCTGGCTGCCGCGACCTTGTACACACTTATTGGCATGATCCTCGGTTTCCTTCTCAAGGGTGGCGGACCCAGATGGCTCCGCTGGCTCTCGGTCTTACTTGACATCGCCTTTGTTGGTGCCTTTATCGCTGTCTCTGTTCTCACCCGCCCCAATGGTGGCATGGCTGGCCCAAGACATTGTTATGATACCCGCGGTTTGCGGGGTGTTTTTGGGAACAACACCGATACCACAGATGACAGTTGTAACTTACCTTGGGGTACCTTCATTTTGGCCATTATCAGCACGTAAGTGTTTTTCTCATCAGAATTCCAGCTCCATGTACTGACCCGTTCTGCAGTGTCTTGCATGCTATCACAGCGGCCTTCCACGAAGTGCGCCAGCGTCGCAAGGAGCATCATGCGGAGAAGCACCCTGTCGAGGACCCTTACGTCCAGCAAGGCCACGCTCCCCAAGAATATGCGCAGCAGAGTCATGTCGGTAACAACAGAGCGGTCTATTAAGTGCTTTAGCTAAAAGTGAAGGCCCGTTCCTTCAACAAAAGCGAGATGCTACGTTCATCTCAATTGTGACAACAGATAGACTGGCTCAACGCAAATTCTTATACAACAGTCGCGGGTTTCTACTGCTAGCAATAACAGACTTTTGTGTAGCGTTGATGCAACCTTGGAGATCTAGATAGAATTAGATAAGAAAGGATCGGGGGGTAATGAGGATATAGTGTGATTAATGTATAGTATGGTAATGAACTCGATTAATAGCTGCAATCTGCCATATTTCCCTCTTCGCGTATTTTGCAGAATTGGTTAAATTTTTAAGCTGTAAAATAAACTGGCTAAGCTCATACTCTTAATATTATATAAAATCTCTTATACTTCTACGAGCTAAGATTTTAATCCTGGGACTACTTAATAAGGAGGAAAGACAGGCGGAAGCCTTCCTTACTGGGACTCTATAGAAAAAGAAATCTTCGTAGCTTACTGTAGACAGAGATAAGATAAGAATCTAATAATAAGCTCGCCGCATTTAGATAGCTAAATGGAGATAGTCTATCTCCAACTACCAATTATATACTTCGAAGTGCAGATTGCTACTATTAAAGGCTAGTTAAGTCTTGCTAGTGTCTGAACCCTGCAAGAATATCAGCAGTTCCATATATTGAAGTCTTTCAGCCAATCATATTCTTCTATTATCCATGCGCGAGGATTGAGAATTTCTTCTCAAAGTCGAATAGAATTTATCCTTAATGTGCAAAAAGAAATGCCAAACCGTATCATAGTAACAGAAATCATACTTTCTAAATTGCATACATGAGGTTATATGAAATCTGACATCTTACCACATCTAGCCTTTTATATTACAAGTCCTTATGTCTGTCTCTGAAGGTTGATCTTCCCATAAATCTATCGTGCTGTAGGGTAGCGCCATCGCGGTCTTTGCAGTCGCGTCAGATCGCGTCGGCAAGAAACGGTACGTACCTCGCCAGGTCGGATATGCGTGTCTCAGCTCCCCGCGCGATCAGAGCTCAATTAACTCCATGGGGAAATGTTCGGAATTCTGTCGTGACGATTGCGCGGGGAATAAGCAGAGCACCATATAAAATAGATTGAAACAGTCGTGAATCTAGGATTTTAGTTCATTTGTAAAGAAGCTTCTTTTTCACTGGAACTCGGTTGTGTGCTTCTTGCATTGCTTTTATATTCTGCAAGATGACTCTCCTTCAATCACTCACAATGAACTCCCAAGTCGACCGTGCGTTCCCTGTCATTATTCGCGTGTTCCTTCATAGACAGATCTTTTACTGACAATCCTCAGCAATTGTGGTCGACGGGACTTCATTTGCTCTCAATGGCAGCAATGTCTCTTACCGGTTTCATGTTGATTCCGCGACTGGTGATCTTCTTCTGGATCACTTTGGCGACCGTGTGACAGAAAACCCCATTGCCCAGATCATGCCCAACGGCGGCGGCTGGTCCACGCAAGCCCACCTCCGACGCGAATTTCCAGACCTTGGACGGGGAGATTTCCGTACTCCAGCTGTCCACATCAAACATGCAAAGGGGTTCACAGTTTGTAATTTCAAGTACAAGTCTCACACAGTTGTGAAGGGCAAGCCCGCTTTGGGAAAATTGCCTTGCACGTTCGGCTCAGACGACCAAGTCTCGACTCTTGTCATTCATATGCACGATGAACATAGTTCCGTCGGCGCTGATTTGTCGTACTCGATCTTCCCTAGTTCTGATGCTATCGTCAGAAATGTGAGGATCATCAATAATAGTGATGATGTCATTGTCGTTGAGAAGCTGGCTAGTTTGAGCGTCGATTTCCCTCATGAGAACTACGAGATGCTTCAGCTTCAAGGAGAATGGACACGCGAATGCAACAGGACTCGCCGGAAGATTGAGTATGGCACGCAAGGGTGAGTAAACGCATATTTGAGACATGTACTTGGGCTAATATTGTAAGGTTCGGGAGCACGACTGGCTACTCATCCCATTACCATAACCCATTCTTGTCCATGGTATCACCAACAACAACTGAGTCGCATGGAGAGGCTTGGGGGTTCTCACTCGTCTACACGGGATCTTTCAACGTCGAAGTTGAGAAGAGTCACCAAGGCCTGACTCGAGCGGTTGTCGGAATGAACCCATGTCAACTATCTTGGCCATTACGCTCCGGCGAGTCTCTTCAATCGCCAGAATGTGTTGCGGTGTTTTCCAACCTTGGAATTGGCGAGATGTCGCGCAAGTTTCATCGTCTATATCGCCAAAACCTCATCAGGAGCAAATTTGTTTCTGAGCCCAGACCTGTCTTGCTCAATAGCTGGGAAGGCCTCTACTTCGATTTCGACGAGAAGACCATTTACAAGCTCGCACAGGAGTCTGCCAAGCTGGGCGCCAAACTCTTTGTGCTCGATGATGGCTGGTTTGGAGATAAATACCCCCGTGTTAACGACCACGCTGGCTTGGGCGACTGGGTTGCCAACCCAAAGAGATTCCCCAAGGGCTTGGGGTCTCTCGTTGAGAGTGTCAACAAACTGAAGGTCGCAGGATCGGAAGAAGGCCTGCAATTTGGGTTGTGGCTCGAGCCTGAGATGGTCAACCAGAAATCTGAGCTCTACGATAACCATCCCGAGTGGGTTTTGAGTGCAGGAACCCACACACGTAGTGAGACCCGACAACAACTTGTTTTGAACGCAGCTCTTCCCGAAGTGCAGAACTACATCATCGATTCAGTGTCCAAGATTCTAGACTCCGCACCTATCAGCTATGTTAAATGGGACAACAACCGAGCGATGCATGAAAGCCCTACGCCTGATAACCACCATGCTTACATGCTTGGCATATACCACGTTTTCGAAGTACTGACGACTCGCTTCCCCAACGTCCTCTGGGAAGGCTGTGCCTCTGGTGGCGGTCGCTTTGATCCCGGTATCTTGCAGTACTTTCCACAAGTCTGGACATCCGACAACATGGACGCTTACGATCGCATCCATATTCAGTTTGGTACATCGCTGGTATATCCGCCATCAACAATGGGAGCCCATGTGTGTTCTTCTCCAAACGATGTGACAGGACGCTCTATTCCGATGCGATTCCGAGCTCATGTGGCTATGATGGGAGGTTCGTTTGGCTTTGAGCTAGACCCAGACCATACGCCCGAGGATGATAAGGCGCAGATACCAGAACTGATTGCTCTCGCCGAGAGGATTAATCCAATCATTGTTAAGGGTGACATGTGGCGTCTCGTACTACCTGAGAACTCTAACTTCCCTGCAGCACTCTTCGTGTCGGAGGACGGAAGTGAAGCAGTTCTATTTGCGTTCCAGATCAGATCAACGACTGTACTCAATTTTCCTCTGCTTCGCCTGGCTGGTCTTGACCCAGCTGCAAGATACAAGCTTGATGGTGGTGAGATATACTCTGGCGCAACGTTGATGAACGGCGGTATTCAGTATCGATTTGGTACAGACTATGATAGCAAGGTGGTTCTTCTTGAGCGGGTATAGGAAATAAGACATAGCGTATCACAGGAAAATATCCAGGAACATCGTGCAAGGCAAATCAGATGAATGCAAAAATATCTCTTATTACTGCACCGAGTTCAATATTGACTCAATTAAAAGACAAACCGATATCCGAATCAAACTGCTCACACGCTATTGTCGCATCTTCCCATGCTGTCGTCACAATAGGAGTACTCAAATCTAGTAACTCCAAACCGTTCTCATGATCCCATTGCAACGGCTCAACAAATTCTTCACTATTGTCTGAGACCTCCTCAACGACAGCATTTCTCCCGGAGCTTTGATCACCTAGCAAGTCCCACTGTAGATCGATTTGTGCGTTCGGATCCGATAGAGCAAACAGTGTTTCTGAGTGCTTGAGAAGATTGGGTAGTAGGTGTGATTGAGAACCTCGAACAGTGGATAAAGCATGAATAACTACAGAGAGCAGATCACGAGGGCCATTATCAAGCGCGTTACATGTCCAGCCGGGGAGTTGAGCTGTGTCAGCGAGACTCACACCGACATCAAATAGCTTTTGCTCCTACAGAAAAGGTTAGAAAGGCCGCCGAAAACGCAGGTGAATCTCACCATTCCAATACCGTGACAGTCTTTGGCCTTAGTACCCACGGAACCTAAAGCTGACATAATGATCTTCCCTGCATCCATGGGAAGAGCAGGTGGAAGTAACAGTCCAAAACCAGAAGCGGAAGAGGGCTTCTGTCCAAATGCGATCCGCCACATAGATATCCGAAGCCATTGTTGCGTAATGAGAGTATCAAACCGTTGGCTCTCAATGATCGATTGGTCGGGTTGGACCTTGCAAAGTTTGTCGTTTATGTTATGGACGAGCTTCAAGTCTTCGAATCGTCGGTCGTCATTCTCCGGTTGCCATTCGTATAATGAATATGGGAGAGATTCGAAGAGGCTGATGTGGTTTATAAAGTCGTGCATGACAACAGGGCAGTTTGAGTCGACCACTTGGGGTTTGTTCACGGTGCTTCGTAGCATAACGGATCTTCGATGTTGCAGTGCAAATGTTCTAACGCCTGGATGAGCTTCATCAGGAACAATCTTGTGATAAAAAGAAAGCTTACCGTTCAGTCACAAAAAGGAGCCAAAAGACTCGTCGTCTCTTTTCTCTTTCTTGATCGGGCAATCCGTAGTAACCGGACTCTCGGGTTAGGTCAAGTGCCTGAGCGAGCGTGATGCTTTGGTTGAGGTAGAACCATGCATGACGTGAGTCATCAAGATTCCCATAGCTTGCAAAAAGGAAGAAGGAGACTAGGATGGAGTCCAAAGTGGTATCATCAATAACGCTATACTGTCGAAGTGAGCTCTCGGCAAGGTTCACAAGGATATCTCCATCAAGACGTGGTTCAGGTGGGATCTCTGCGTTGAGGTCATTATCGGAGCCATCAACTCGTTTGTCTAGTCGCAGCTGCATCCTTGTCGCTGCACATATGGCCAGTATAAGGGCATAGCGTGATGGTGGTAGTTCGTCTAGTCTGGCGGCGTCGGCAAGGATATCATCGTCGACAACTGGCATGATCGGATAAAGAAATCTCTGGAATAGCTGTATGTGTGCGACGAGAGAGATAGACATGCGTTTGCAGAGGTCTTCTGTTTCGAGGATAGAGTCATTCGTCAAGTTCTGAATCTCCGGCCCAATGCACAAGGTTGTACCATCGAGGCCTGCTTGTTGTAAAGGTCGATTCGATTGAGAATTGGTCTGTGGCGTTGATTGTAACTGTGTTTGTGTTTGTGGTAGAGCCTCACTCCTGCTTGGCTGTGCTGCAATCGCTGGTTCATCCGGTGTGACAATCTGAAATTGGTATGCATCAAAGTCCCCAAGCCCACGTCGAAGCTGCGCCTGTCGTCTTCCTTGGCCCTGCTTTGGGCCTTTCCTCCGAATGCTGTGACGGTATTGGCAACGGAGGTCTCCGAGGTGACAATTTTTGCAGGGCAAACCACGGTCACATTTGACTTTTCGGAATCGGCAGTTGTCGCAAACTTGGCCTCGCTTTTCCTGCATAGTAGCCATTGTAATTCCCTAGAACCGGGTTTATTGTACGCTCAATGGAGATATAGTCGGCTGATCAAGGTATGCTTTCGTCGCGTCATTTCAGTTTCTCACCTGCTATTCTCGGTCCGATCAATTGAGCGAAGAGAGGGGTATCCACCGAATTAGTTAGGTCGTTTATTTCACCAATCCCCAGTTAGAATTGATCGTTGCAGTTGGCCGAGGGCTAAGCTTTTCTTCAGGAAGGTCAAACAAGCCTTTCCTAATGGGGTAATTTTCGGATCGTCAACGAGTCAAACGACTACCGCCTCCCCATGGGGGCGATGTTGCATTCCCCATGGGGATGAGACGCAGTGAGTAGAGGATTGGGAAATAAGGCCGATCGAGAATCAAGAGTCTCCGTTATATAACCTCAAGATGCGACCCTGATCAAGCCAAGATCATCACCAATCCCACCATCTCATCTTCTTGACTTACAAAGCTACAACACCGTCTATTGCAATCAAGATGGGCAAAGAAACCCTCGATCCATCTGTCTCTCACGCCGAGAGCTACGATGTCGAAGCCCCAGTTTCCAAAGCGGACGTTCACGATACCACTGACCAAGCTCGACTTGGTGCCGCAGCTGAACATAATCTTCCTCCTCTCCAAGCCGTCCGCAGATACCCATGGACTGTAGTTTGGTGTCTTGTCGTCTCCATGTGCGTTGTCATGGAAGGCTATGACACTAACCTGCTATCCAACTTCTATGCCTACCCAGCCTTTGCAAAGAAGTACGGACATTGGAATGAAGAGACCAATAATTACCAGCTTTCTGCAGCCTGGCAGGCTGGTCTCGGTAACGGTGCGGGCGTGGGTGCATTTTTCGGAACACTACTGAATGGATACCTCGTTACCAAATACGGGCACATCAAGGTCCTCATTGCCTCATTATTCGCCCTTAGTTCCTTCATCTTCATTACCTTCTTCGCGCCTGATACCACGGTGCTTCTTGTTGGACAGATCCTCTGTGGTCTCCCATGGGGTGTCTTTGCTACTACCGCGCCGGCATATGCTTCGGAAGTTCTGCCTATGTCTCTTCGAGTCTATATGACTAGTTGGACTAACATGTGCTTCATCATCGGACAGCTCATCTCGGCTGGAGTCATGGCCGGTCTTGTCAACTCACCCGCACCTTGGGCATACCGTATCCCGTTTGGCCTTCAGTGGTTTTGGCCTGTCGTGTTGATTCCTGTCCTCTTCTTCGCTCCCGACACACCTTGGCATCTTGTGCGAATCGGACGTCACGAAGATGCCCTCAAGAACCTTGCCCGACTTCGGCCCAATGATACTGATGCAGAGCTTCGGGATGCCCTGGGCTTGATCGTCTACACCAATAATCTCGAAGAGAAGCTCTCAGTCGGCACCTCATACAGGGATTGTTTCAAGGGATTTGAACTTCGACGAACTGAGATCGCTGTTGTTGTCTTTGCTGGTCAAATACTGTCGGGTCTCAACTTTGCCTACAACTCTACATATTTCTTCCAGCAAATCGGACTCGACTCCAATACCACCTACCACCTCAACGTTGGAGGAAACGGAATGGCTTTGTTCGCGACGATTGTGTCTTGGGTTTGCATCATGCCATACATTGGACGAAGAACAGCTTACCTGTATGGTATGTTTGCCATGGCTGTTGTCTTATTCGTCATTGGTGCTCTCAACACACGCACCGAGAACAAAACCATCGCCATGACTCAAGCAGTCCTGACCCTTGTGTGGACATTCATCTTCCAACTCTCAGCTGGTCAGCTTGGCTGGGCTCTACCTGCGGAAATTGGATCTACACGACTTCGACAGAAGACTGTCTGCCTTGCTCGCAATGGTTATGCAATCACTGGTGTTGTTGCTGGTGTCCTTCAGCCATACTTTATGAATCCAACTAAATGGAATCTCAAAGGATACACTGGTTTCATATGGGGAAGCACTGCCTTCTTGGTCTTCATCTGGGGCTACTTCCGCCTTCCTGAAACCCGCAACCGAACCTTTGAGGAGCTCGATGTCATGTTTGCCAAGGGTGTTTCTGCGCGCAAGTTCAGTTCTTACCAGATTGACTCGTTCGACGAGGCGCATGATGCTGTACAGCAGACCGAGACAAAGGCTTGAGCATTGTGACCAGGATTTGGCTAGTTTTAGGTGTTATTTTGGAGGATGAAACGACTCGCTTGATAGAGGTGCATTAGTTGGGAATGCCTTTAATGAATTCAACATGTGCCGTTAACTATCGTTTCGATCAGGCGTAGTATTATCTCTCACCCCATGTGTTCAGTCTCAGGCATGTGGCTTTCCCCTATAGTGATCCTTGGACCCTCAAAGTTTTTCCTTCCATCAACAATCCACTGAATGAGCGAAATGACAACTATAACCCCAAACGCAACTACACAGTAGTTCATAGTTGTGCCATCCACAGGCAAAGCAGGGGGAAACAAGAAGAGAACCGTCGTGACAATAGTATAAACTAGTCCGATGATGTTCGTCGTCCATCCAAGCCAGTTGGGGAGTTTGAAGGCTCCTTCTGGCAGCTGAGTTCGGCCACTCGCAAGGTGCAGAGCAATGGGTATACCATAACTGAGACCCAGTGCTACAACAGACGAGGCGATGATGGCGTTGAAAGCAACAGTGGAGCCAAGATAGATGCAGCCGAACACGATAACGATGACCACGTTGAGGAAGAGCGCGTTCATGGGAACCCCCAGGGTTGGGTGAACCTTCCACCAAATGTGGGATGCAGGAAGACCTCCGTCTCTAGCGAATGCAAACATCATACGAGATGAAGTCGTCATGACAGCAATGGCAGCGAAGACCAGGCATAGAAGAGGGAACATAAGCAGGCAGATAGCTCCGACCTTGCTGTCGGTCGCAAGATAGAAGATTTCAAGCAAAGGACCAGCGGCGGACCCAATGATTCTATCTGCGTTACCGATACCTCCAGAGACAAAGAGGACCACAATGAGAAAAAGGAAGCCAGTTGAGATACCTATATACTGACAATACAGCATAATCTTTGGGCCCTCCATTGCAGCATTGGGAATCTCCTCAATCATGTGGGCGACTGCATCGAAGCCTGTAAGGCCAAGGCCACCTTGAAGGAGTCCGAGTAGCCAGGCGATACCATCAGGCCAACCCGTAGTGTTGATGAAGGTCGCGAACACATACTTGGCCGTGGCATATTCAGGCGCAGCACAAGCTAGCACCGTAATGGAAATGATAAAGAAGCCGGCAATACTCCAAACGAGGGCCAGGCCATTGATACGAGGTAAGAACGAGTGAAGGAAGGCGTTGGTTATAAAGGCGATAAATGTGATACCGAGGTAGATGAGAAACTGATGCCATCGTTGAAAGGCGTATTCTGGGTGAAGAAGGGAAATAATGTTGATGATGAGGGTGCTTGACAAGGAGCAATTGGTTGCAACAAGACAGGCCCAACCACTAAGATTGATCCATCCTGTAATCCAAGACAGAGGAATCTTGAGCGACGGAGGCGCAATAGTCGCAACCCAGTGGTATTGGCCCCCAGAAGTTGGTTGAGCCGAAAGGAATTCCGCCAAACTCGCTGCAAGGGATAGGTTGCAGATACCAGCCGTAACAAGACCCCATATCACTGCAACAGGACCGCCGGAGGGAAGTGCGAGAGATAGCGAAGCTGCAAGTGCTGTCCAAGAGTTCAGGATAGCAAAGGCCAAGCCCAGCATAGTCCAACGACTGAAGTTGCGCTTAAAGGACTGGGAATGACCCAGCTGAGCGAGCTGATAGTCATCGATGTTGGTTGTTTCTTTGATACTCATTATAACTGGCACATTGAAGTAGAGAAATGTTTAAGATGTCGTCTGAAGAAGCCTGATATGGTGGGAATAAGCTTACACTTATAACATTTCGAACGATATCGGACAGGACGGATGCAGCACGTGTCGCATAAACCAGCCACTATCACAACGCTAACGGGATGTAATCGCGGGGAAAACACTACAGATTCTGATTCGACATTTCTTGACCGCCGAGACTATATAATTGGTTGAGTCTCCACCGTTATCTTGATACGCGGGGAACTTTGAGTGTCCAAGATAAGAGGCTGATACCGAGGCAGGTTATTGGGCTAGATTGGTAAATGAGCTGCCTAATTGATCGTGTCAAAAATTGCTAGTGAACTACCGAATGCGGTAGTCATTTGGAGACTGACCCTGAGAGATGGATTTAGTCATCTTACACCTGAGTACTCAATCAAGAAATGCTGCAAAGACTTATCAATAGATAAACTTCCCAAGAAATGAAGCCAGTATACGATATCGGGTTCGCCAGACTCCGTGGCTTTCCTGTTGAATGGGATTCTGCTAAGTAAGAGTAAAGAAGACGCTTGACCTTAACTTACCCAAGCTCAGTCTTGTATCAAGGAAATGTTGCACAAGTACAGGGGAATATGTATACGAGGGATTGGATAGAGAGCTAGGGGACCACCATTCTCACGACTGCAGTGCATTATACCCATCGCATCAGAAAACCTAATCATCGAAAGTAAAAGACATGAAACGAGTAAGTCCCCTTGTGCAGTGTTTCGAGCAGATTCTTAGCCTGTTTACTTCCATACCTCTAAAGCTTAGAGATTCACTTCTCTGTTACTCAGTAGATTATATGCTAGACTGCAAACTGGTATGTTATTGCATGAGCAGAGCAAAACAGAGCAGAGGCGATCCGACCCCTCCACTGCAGTAGCTGTCTATGATTACAACTAGACCCTTCTCAAGTTTCATCTTCTTGAAGATTTCTAAGATTGGACTCCTGCGCCATAGATTGATTATCTACAATACTGGCATAAGTTTCTTTGGGGACCCGCTTAATTAAGAATTACCCAACATAGCATCATCACCACGTCAAAGATGCAACTGCGTCATAACTATACTAGTGGAGCTTTAACAGTAGCATATATCTCTGTTAACTATCTATGATTCATGTTAGTTGGTAAACTAAATGCCGGATATGCCGAGGAAATGCTGTAACTTAAAACGAAAATTATCACATCAACATCTCGTCATTTGCTCCAGGCGGCATATATAAGTCACTGGCCCCATAAGCACAAATCAATCCCCAGTCACATATTATTCAAGAACCGACATCAATATGCCTTCGAATTATCCGGACAAGAACTATGGCGGAGATGAGCGCCAGCCGCATGTCTCCATGGAAAAGGTTGATGCGCACTCTCCACCAGAGACATGCCAGCTCATCACGCAATCCGGCGAAGCCAAAGCCAAGCTCCCATGGATAGATCTCATTGTCAAGTCCTTCTTTGGCGGTGTTTTTATATCTCTCGGCTCGCTTTTCGATCTCGTTATCGCGGGTGGAGCTCCGGAGCAACGCGAAGCGAACCCGTCTCTTATCACTTTACTCGCGGCTTTCACCTTTCCCATTGGATTCGTTCTTGTCATACTCACCAACGTTGAACTCGTGACGAGCAACATGGCCGTCTTGACGTACACCACCCTCCAAAGGAAAACTAGTGTTTATGATCTTTTGCGCAATTGGGTGGTCGCTTACATCTTCAACCTGGCGGGCTGTCTCTTCTTCGCTGGGGTCTTAACTTGGTGGAGTGATACGCTCAACTCGGACGCCATGTCAACCTACGCCGTCACACAAGCTGAGAACAGAGTTAACGTTGGATGGGGATACAGCTTCACGAGGGGTATTGGGTGCAATTGGCTCGTGGGGCTGGCAGTTTACCTGGCGACAAGCAGTAAGGACAACCTTTCCAAGATTGTTGGTATCTGGATACCAATTTGGGCATTGTAAGTCTCCCGTCAAATTGCTCATCGCCAAGTATAAAATCCGGATTAACTGACAATCTTTGCAGCGTCGCACTGGGCTATCAGCACTCCGTTGCCAACTTCTTCCTGGTTCCAATCGGTATGTTCTATGGGACTAATTTCGGCGTTGGCAAGTTTATTTACGATTCCATAATACCTGTCACATTGGGAAATATTGTCGGTGGTGCCGTTATGACGGGCGCATTTCTCTGGTTCTTGTATGGACGAAACGACACATTGGCTACCAAAACTGGGCAGCCGTTGAGCGGTGAAAAGAAGAAAGATGGTATGAATGCAGTCAATGACCATGGATCTGATGGAGAGACCGTTACAGCAGAGAATGGCAGAAGGCAGAGAAATGATAGTATGGTGTGAAAGGATGCTCAATGAGAGGGAGACTATTGTGTCGGATAATTTGCACTTCGAATCAGATGAAATTACAAATATCAACCAAGAGCTAAACTATAATTATTGAGAGAACCAACCAAATGAATTCAGGAGATAGCATGGCATATGAGACACTCCTGAATATTCACTGGTCAATTGAAAATACATTCATCATAGAAGCGCTGTCAGCACCTCAACGATGCACATCTTGACGTCATTGAATGTCACGTCCTACAGCAAGACTAAATATATAAAGTAGAGTGTCGATTATAAATAACAATTCTTACATCCTCCTCTCCCATTCTATCCAAAAGCTCAAACCACCTCAGTATTAAACACAAAATGCTTGGCAGCGGCAATACATTCGACCCCAATACAGACATCCCCGACCTTAGTGGGAAGGTATTTGTTGTTACGGGCGGCAGTGCTGGTATTGGCTACGGAATTTCAGCGCACATCCTCCAGCACAATCCTCAGAAGCTGTACCTTCTCGGCAAAAAGCAACACCATCTCGATGAGGCCGCCGAAGGTTTAAAGCAATTCGGTGATATTTCGCGCGTGGAATTTGTTCAGGTTGAATTCGAGGATCTCCATCAGACTGATGAAGTTGCTAAACGGCTGGCATCAGAATTGCAGCGACTTGATGCATTGGTACTGAACGCCGGATTGGGCGTCGGTCCGTACGCAGAGACCAAGGACGGCATCGATAGTCACATGCAAGTCAACGTCTTCGCGCAACATCATTTGGCAATGACCCTTCTCCCCAAGCTCATCGCCACTCCGGACAGTAGGCTCTGCCACCAGTCATCGGACATGCATCGCGCAGCGCCTAGTTCCATCAAGTTTGCCAGCCTCGAGGAAATCAACACAGACATTGGTCCAGCTTACCTTTACAACCGTTCCAAGCTGGCTCAGATTCACCTCGTCCGCGCTTTGGTGCGACGAAAAGAACGTGGCGAGCTTGGCATGCAGCCCGGCAAAGGACCTTGGATTAATGCCACCCACCCCGGTGGCGTCAAGACGGACCAACAGGAACAGGCGATTGATGCTTATGGAGCTCTGGGCAAGGTTGGCGTGGGGCTTGTACGGCCTTTTCTGAAGGATCCTGTTGACCAAGGCTGTCGGCCAATTCTGTTTGCCGCAACGAGCGATGCTATCAAGGAGGAAAAGATTGACGGGTGCTACATTGTTCCGGACCGGAAGGTTACTGATCCAACCTCACAAGCGCTTGATCAGGATCTTGGAGAGCAACTTTGGACTCTGACTGAGAAGATTCTTAAGGAAAAGCTTGGATCAACGGCGACACAGTAAAGAATAGTCTTAAGGACCGATAAAAATCGAGTTAGTATCTGATCTTAGGAAAGGAAAGCTTCAAAAGGAAGAGCTTCACAACGACCAACGAGAAGATTATTAGCACTTTCAATTTACCAGTGTTGATATTATCTTCCATTTCTGAACGTTCCTGCGTTTAGAGCCTTTGTAAGTAAATTGAATATCTAGTGTAGCCATTTTTTCTTTAGCTGCACTATCAACTTTACAAGAAAGAGAAGTTAGTTTAACAGTAAAACTCAGTAATGCAACAGTCAAGCGAACAGTAGAAAAAGGTTCAATAAGGTCATAAGGCTACAACATCAGGCGAGTTGCAAAATAACCCGCACACAATCAAGGCTTGACAGAAAGACTAGTCTAAGCCCTAGACTAAGTCGCCTAAAGCTATCCTAAGCTCTTTTGTCATCCCTTATGCTTTAGTATAGCGGGAGGGTTAGTATGCGAGTTATGTCCTGAACCACCTGAACATCAACTAAAACCTTATATCGGAACATTTAGTGTAGCCATAAACGCTTTTCAGCTCTGCTCAATCTTATTAAACCTTACTCTATTTAACATTTAACGCCCCATATATCGTTTCTGCTAACGGAATATATATCAGATTAAAGTTTCGCAAGATAATGCTTTCAGTATTAAAGTTTATACTAAAGAATAATTAAAAACCGCGTAATTCTCCTGCCCTGCCCCCCAAAGCAGCTACCCCTCTCTGCTGCTGATTCTGCTTACAATCTAAGCATACTGCCTATGTACCCTTATACTTGAAACACAAAATATTCTGATAGCGGGGGTCTTTATATTCCTGTCACTATCGCAATGTCTAGTAGAAAATCTCAAAACACGGCACCCCTGGCCCAATCTTCCCGTTGGAAGACTACCTCAACATGGTCTCGATGGCTTGTTGTCATGGCACCAGGCATCATCCCTGCGAATACAGACACCAAGCACTACTGGAGGCTCAGTCGGCACATCTTTCGATACTCTCCAGGCTGGGATCCCAAGGTGTTATCAATTGAGGGCATACACACAATAAACGAAAGAGTCAGCATCTTATCGCACGTCACCGTAGTACAGTGGTACGTCTACTTCCTCAGAAATGTAGACAAGGCAATCTTCAAATAAAAGATGTGGCGATGATGGGTATCACGCTTCGATACAAAGTTATGGGACTATCAACTATTAGAGTCATAAGTACATGATCTAAATTAAGTCGTTATTGTATAAAAATTGTTTTTTTTTATACAGGTCAACTAAAGCTTGAAGCTTTAACATTCAACTAACATAGTACATGATCTAAAGGTATTGAAAAGCATTCCTACCTTGGCGAATTACTGGAGTGACCTCTATGGTGTCTTTCTGTCTTCGCTCATACTAGTGATGCCACCACATGATCTGCGGATATAGCTCAACAGTCTTTTAATTCCTGCTCTGTCCAAGTCCAAAGCCTGGCAGCGAGATCTTCATCTCTTGACTCACGACTGCCTTGACCAGTAACCCCTAGCGGTTCATAATACTCTCCTGACCTCAAGCCGTCTGTGACAGCTGCCCATACATGGTGCTTAGCCACTATCTCAACTGGCTGATGCAAAAAGTAGGCGATAACCTGATCCAGGAGCTTTGATTCCGTCACATTAAGATACAAATCTGTTCGGCATGCTCCGGGGTGTATAGCAAGTACGGTCAACTGCGGGTATCTTTCGGCCAGGCTATGTGCAAATAAGATATTCGCCAATTTGCTTTGTGCATAACGCTTCAGTGTCGGAAGACCGCTGGCATTGGTTGTTAGAGTATTGAAGTCGATTCCTCCATCGGGTGCATTGCGATGGCTACATGAGGTTGTAGTGATGACTCGAACATCTCTTCCCTGTTCTGCCGTTCTCAAGAGAAGAGGCAACAATAGCTTAGCTAGGAGTGCATGGCCGAGATAGTTGATCCCAAATTGATATTCGTAGCCATCCTCAGTAAGACCGGCTGCTACCCCCATAACTCCAGCGTTGAGAAAGAGGAGATCCAGGCGGTCTGTCTGTGTGGCTACAGTTGCAGCAGCAGCTTTGACAGATGCGAATGAAGCAAGGTCCAGCTGGACGCTTCGGAGTCGGATGTTGGGCACATTTTGTTCGATAGCAGCAATAACAGAATTTGCATTATCCACGTTTTTGGAAGCCAGCCATATTTCTGAGGGTTCAAGATGACACAAGTATAAGATTGCTTGTTTACCAATGCCACTGTCGCCGCCTGTCATGAGAATAGTCCTGCCCTTTAAAGATCGTGTGTCCCTCTCAAGATCGAAAGCGGCAGCATTTGCGCCTGTCACGCTACCGAGGAAGACCATAGTTGGAGAGTGTATTTCAAAAGGATTGTGGTCAGAAAGATAACGAGACGTATGGTGAAAACTTCAAATGCTGTGGTCTTTCTTACCAATTAACACGTCGCAATGTCTACGTGTTGACTGGTTGCCTACCTACCTTGGTCTTAGCCCAAACGCTAGGCCTGTCAGCTTAGGGGTTACGCGAATCAGCAGGGTTACATTCGAAACATATCGGATCAATCCGAGAGTAAGCCAGCCTTCTTCAAGCAAGCTTCAGTCCGAGGTATTTGCTCGGAAATAATATGCTGTCATCAAATGCAGATTCGATTAAACCCATGGAAATCCCCATTTGAGCCACGTAAACTGCTAACTAGTCCCAAAAGATCAGTAGGAGGCTGTGCAATGAACAGTCAGCAATCTGCAATAAGCGGCATACAAATTGATTGGTCGTTGCCCCGTTTTAGAAGCGAATCCCACGTAATCATTGGCGAGAAGGATTTTCCAAATCTTAGAGCCCCTATCCTCATATACTAGTCAATTTACCCTTGTGCTCGCTTTCCAGAGCTGTCACATCATACCTAGTTCTTCATAACACAGTGGCCCAAAACATGACAAGTACACAATCCGTCCAGACAATGGCGCAAACGTCACCGCCAGTGCACCGCACGGTTGATAGGAAGCCGTTGCTGAGGCACAACGAGGACATTCGCTGTCTTGTCTCAACAGCGCTTTTCTTCACCGTCTTCCTGGTTACTTGGCACAACTTCACATCACCAATTGCTGGTGGCTTGATTTCTTTCTCGCTATGGCTTGCGCTGTTTCAGCTGTCCTTCATGGGCGCTGTCACGACACATAATGCTATTCACTTACCTGTCTTCTGGTCCAAGAATTGGAATAAGTTCTACCAAGTTTGCTTGTCTCTGCAGTATGGTGGGGCCGTGTCTGTCTTCATCCCTGGACACAACCTATCTCATCACAAGTATCCGCAACAAGCAAGAGACGTTAGTAAGTGCTTCGTTCCAAATTGCGGCATTTTATGCCTTCGAGCCTATCTAAGATGCTAATTGTTCCCTACTAGTGCGTACGACCAAAGTACGATATAGCTGGAACCTTTTGAACGGTCTGCTGTTCTTTTGGCATGTTGTCTTGTCAGGAAACAAGGACGATAAGTTGTATTTCGCAGCCCAGGCTCGTCTTAATCGACCTATCGTAAAACAGCGTCAGCTTGAGGAGATCGCAGTCTGGGGTTCCACGCTCGTGCTTGTCCTGGTCGATTGGCGACGATGGATCTGGTTTGCACTACTACCTCAATTCTATGCCAAGTACTGCATCCTCTCACTCAACTTTCTTCAGCACGACGGATGCGACATGAGCTCCAAGTACAACTTTGCACGTAACTTCACCGGGCAGACTCTCAACTATCTTTGCTTCAACAATGGGTATCATACGGTACATCATCTGTACCCTGGACTGCACTGGTCAGTACTACCGGAGAAGCATCAGGAGCTCATCTCGCCACATGTTGCCCCAAGTCTGGAGGACTCTAGTATCCTTCTTTACATGTGGCGCAACTTTATTTATCCCGGTCTTCGCCTTGACTACAAGGGAAAGCCACTAATAATCACCAAGGAGGAAAATGAGATGCCAGATGAGCCTTGGTTTTATACGGATGAGGAAACCTTTTCGAATACGAAGGAGTATCTTGCCCAGGGTATGAAATGAGCTGTACGTGGATAGAGTTACGGCTACAGTTGAAGGGCTCGATTGCGGAGCCAGAACCTTTACGACATTGAGAGAGGCTACAACCTTTATCGAGGCAAAACAGTATGGTATGTCGCTGGTGGCTTTATTTAAAAGTTTGTTGAATGCAAAGATAATGGAGGGAAAGAATAGTTTATGAAGTGAAGACAGTCACGTGGAGGGTCACATGAGACACGGCAGACTTTTATGGAGCGGCAATTTTCTCAAGTCAATTTTTCGGTGACACAAAGGCATGAGTAGAGAGATATAGAGCTACAATCTTAGGGTTGTAACCTCTGTTCAAGTTACAATCCCTTTCCCACAAAGATACAACCATGGTAAATGTTTTTTCTTCTATTGAATAATATAGAGCTAACGAATAATAGGAAGTGCATTCGTTCGACAAGGAAGCTTTTGACAAAGCTCGTGAAGAGAAAAGTGAAGATGCCATCGAGGGTATCGGCCAAACAATCCACTGGAACAATTGCGACCGTGCATTTCAAAGAAAATGCGGAGGAGGGGCCTGGTTCGGTATGGCAAAGGAGGGTGGGTGGGTAACTGTCCTACCAGGATATTCTGTTTACTTCATCAGAGGGGCAAATGGCGAAGTCAGAACGGAGTAGCCTGCAATTGCTCGTAGCAACAAAATTCTAAGAGTTAACTTGCTATCTGTTACTATTCCCCAAGTACTTATGCTATCTGCATTGGCTTCTCTCACAGCGTATAAACATAATCCGTTCCACACTGCCACTTCTCCGCCAACGCTGTAACCTCACTTCCTCTCAAAGTTCCCTCGTTCGCCAAATCCTTCTCCCTTGCCTGCTCCAACTTTTTGTTTCTCCACGTTAGGAAAAACCTCAATACCGTCGCCATAGCAATGCAAAGACCACTAAATGCTACATTCGCCACATTGGCCTGCCAGTATCTCGGCCCCTGCGATGCCGGGTAAAAGTAGGAGGCATAAATGGACGCCAGATTCGATCCAGCGTTTACAACGGCGTAAGAAATAGCGCGCTTTGTACTGGGACGCGGCAGCGATGAAGATACCCATGATAGAATGCATCCAAAAGAGCCGTACACGGACATCATCATGAATGTGGCGATGTAGCGCGCCGCCGTGTTCAGTGTTACAGCCGAGATAATGAAACCGATGCTGCAGAATATCTGCGGCCATACGACATGTAACCAGCGCTCGTTAACGCGATCGCTATGCCAGGAATTGGTGATACCCAGTGCTGCTGCGAAGACGTATGGTGGTGCGGAGAGAAGAAGTGTAATGGTAGAGCTGTAGCCGAGGGTCTTGACAATCGTGGGAAAGAAGTTGGTGAATGCAGCCGCTGTATTGAGACCCAACTGCATTATCCATATCATGTAAAGTGCAGGATCTGTAAAGGCCATTTTCGCACCTTCCGCTGCTGACACATGGGCCCGATCGTCTTCTTTGCTTGCGTCTTCCGCCATACGGAGGACTGCGATACGGCGCTCTTCATCGCTAAGCCAGGCTGTTGTTGCTGGGTAGTCGGGAACAACGAAATATGTTAAGACGGCCGCGGGAATAGTTGCACAACCTTCGATGATAACTATAAAAAGTTAGGTTTGATTGTGAGAGTCTTCCAGAGGTGACGTACAAAGCCATCGCCAGTTAGCTAGTCCAGCTTTACCATCCATGCCACCCATAATGGCACTTCCGAGGAGACCTCCGAAGGCACCGGCCATTTGGCCGGCGGCGAAGAGAATGGAAATACGGACTGCGAGCTCTTTCTTTGTGTACCATGAGCTAAAGAGAAAGAGCGCGCCGGCTGGTGATAAATTGTCAATAATGCTTATGTAGTTTATAAGGCGGACTTACGAAAGAATGGCGCCTCGACAAAACCAAGGATAAATCGCAGAGCAATCATGCCATGGTAATTCTGTACAGCACCAGTGGCTGCGCTCACTGTGGCCCAGCAGACCATGACAGAAGGCTGAAGGGTTAGTCATAACCCTCAAAGAACAAGAAGCAGAGCAGGTCATACCAAGAAGAGGGAGGGTCGCATTTTGTTCAGGATCATATTGGTAGGCACCTGCGTCAAGATATAACCAACAAAGAAGATGCTGATGACCGTGTTGTACTGCTCATCTACAAGGCCGATGTCTTTTTCGAAGTTGCCAAGACGGGCAGTGGCGATATTATTGCGATCAAGATAATTGAGGATATCTAGCCCGGAGTTAACTTTGATCAATCAACTAAGTTGTGAAAACAGGTGTAAACTTACAGAGAAGCATCATCAGAGGCATCATTCGCTTGTCAACTCTTCTGACGAGCGCCTTCTCTTTGACCTCTCGATTCTCAATATCAGCGATTACCCCATCAACTGTCTCAAGTCGGACCACGTCCCCGGTATCTTTGATAATATCTTCGCCGGACATATTGACAGCGCGGTCTCAGAACAAGACTGTGTTCGGAAGTTAGAAAGTTGAAAAGCCTCTACAAAGGCTGCCACAGTAGCTACATTATTCCAAAGATCTTTCCAAAAGTGCGTCTCTCATGGCTGTATTTATTCACCCCAGATTCGCTCTCCGGACTCAGTTCGCCGATAACATGTCATTAAACTGGGGTATGGGGTAATGTAGTCCGGGGAAAGGACACTTCGTGCGGGGAAGGCTGCCTTCGAGCGTAGCCGCATGACTCGTTAAATCTCTAGTTACAACCAATTGATGGATATTCCGAGCTGTATCCGATCGCAAAATCCTACGCTAGAGAGGGACGATGGATGAAAGCTGCCGAACCGATGAGATTGACCAGTCACAACCTTGTGTTTTAGCAGGACTGGGATTGTCGACAAATATGTAGTATTGGCGATATCCGATCGGCTGGGTGAGGGACACAGAAACGCGGAGCAAAAGCCGACATGCGATCACTTAGTTCCATAACAAACTATTCAATCATTCTCGATCTAACATCTTTATATGAAGCCAGTAAGCATAGCAAGCATTCACTATACTATAGCACCATCATCTACAGGCAGCCTTTCTTAATACGTCAATATGTCCTCGTCCGAAAAACCCACCATTCTTCACATTGGAGACCCGATAAAGTACAACCACGATCTTTATAAGGAACTCTCCTCGAAATTCACCGTTATTCGCCCCTCACAAGAAGAACGCCAACGGGATTCCTTCCTTACCTCTCTCCGTGAAAGAAAATGGGGTGACTTCCAAGCCGTAATGCGTCCCTTCTGGGTAACAGGTGGTGAAATGGGCCGATGGGACAAAGAGCTCATTCCACTCCTGCCCAAGTCCGTTAAAGTATATGCATCTGCAGGAGCGGGCTACGACTGGGCTGATGTAGACATCATGGCCGAAGCCGGGATACTCTACTGCAACGGTGCGGCAGCATCGTCGGAGGCTGTGGCGGATATGGCGCTGTATCATGTTATCTCCGTGTTTAGGAATATGCAATGGAGTAACATGGCTGCAAGAGGCAGTGAGGACGAGTTCCGAGACGCACATGCTCACACGCAACTCACAGCGTACAATCCTCGTGGACATACGCTGGGAATCATTGGGTTGGGGAACATTGGGTACCGGATTGCTCTTAAGATTCACAAGGCTCTTGGTATGCGTATCGCATATTATGACCTGTTTCCCAAATCAGTAGAGCAGGAAGCGGCTATTGATGCAACTCGTTACCCGAAGCTGGAGGACATGCTGGCTGTAGCAGACTGCATCGTCATCGCCGCTCCAGGGGCTGGAGGGAAGAAGATACTCGGCCGGAACGAGATCGCAAAGATGAAGAAAGGTTCACGATTAGTTAACATCGCTAGAGGCAGCTTGTTGGATGAAGAGGCTGTGGCGGATGCTATGGATTCTGGACATTTATTTGCGGTTGGATTGGATGTTTTTGAAGACGAGCCACGACCCAACCCCAGATTGCAGAAAATGCGAAATGCGACTTTGACATGTCATACTGCGGGCGGGTCGCTTGACACGTCGATAGGGTTTGAGAGGTTGGCAATGGAGAATGTTATAGCTGTCTTGGAGGGCAGGGAAGCCGTTACGCCGGTCAACAAGCATCTATTCAAGTAGTTCAGGTCATAAACATAGAATAAAGCACTTTTTGTTGAGCATAGACTGATATCTATTTAAAACTGGTCACAAATAGGCGAGTTGCTGGAATGGTGAATTGGAATGCTATAATCTGCTACCCAAATTTTCTGATCGATACAAACGTGGGCCATGGGAGTGATGGAAGTACAACTCTTATCATTCTGTTCTCTCTATGAAAGTAATTCAATGGGTCAGAACCTTCCAATACAACCTGTCCATTCTCAAGCTCTCCATGAACCAGTCGTCGCCAACCTTCTTCCATGTCTCGTGGTAATATCCACCACCTGTCCCATGAAACCCCGACCCAGCATCCTTATTGCCTACGTGGTACATGACTGACCAAACAGCCTTGACCTTGTCAGGGGAGATCTGTTCCATCTCTGCAGGACCGACATAGTGGATGGCTTGCAACTCTTTGTTCTCGCTGCTGAAGAAGGCGACCCAGTCATCTCGTGAGGACCATGAGAAAGGGACGTCGCCCTTCATGATAAGGCTTCCGTCTGGCTCATGGAATGAGTATGTCGCGTTGGGGAGCATTATGGTGTCGAATTTCTCCCACTGGTGAGAGTCAGCGAAGCGGCAATATTGGGCCTTCTTTTGCTGAATAATTGCGTATGTTTCAAGTGACACGGCCATTTCTCTGGCGTAGAAAGTATGTTAGCCTTTGGCGTCATCGCATCGTGAACAGAGTCACAAGACTGAGGGATAGTATGATGCGGTATTTCTAACAGGGAAAGCAAGTGTCACCCGAGAGCGTATAACGCCTTTAAGAGCATAACTTACAGAATGCAATGGGGGTCGTATTGGTAGCCGAGGAATTAGATATGGTGGATAGTGTAGGCTCGAGTGTTCAATAGACTATCGCACTGACAGATGAAAACCTGCTAGAGAAAATGCTTTCTGCTTGGTAATTACGTGACAACGCTGTTGCCACGCAGCTTGCTGGATGTGGGTACGATCGCTTGAGAATTTTGGCCTTGGCAGTTCAAGGGCCAATGAACTCGTGGGATATGATGCCATGTAGTAGCGGACAAGGAGCAGGGTAACCCTACCAGCATTTACGAGGGCTCGTAACAGGGCACGATAAGACCGATAAGCGACTCGGATCCAAACGCGTCCAAGTCCATCTACCCTATAGATAGAAGATAGTGTCAGATGACTCTAGAAATGGGCGGGCTACATCGTACGGAAGCTGTGTAATCGGTCCCTTGATCTGCCGTATATCGCTGCGTTGAGTATATCCAGTTAGTCTAAGGCGGTCGCAGAAATAATCTCTTAAAGTGTTGTAACCATGGGGATATATTTACTGGAATTATAAACGAATGCAAGCGCTAGTCTAACCAGCCGTCTGTCAGCTGTCGTACGTTCCTTATTTACTACTATCGTCATTAACCACCAGTAGAGGAAAAGGCTTCTGATGAACTGGTGATTCGCACGCCCTGTATAAGTAACATCAGGCTGAAATCACTCAATGCTGCATAGGAGATATATGATATCCAACACAATTTGTAAAAAAAAAAGGACACGTGAAGTTGTCCCAGTTGTCAACCTGGATATCTGGGTTTTCTCTAATGGCATTTACTGTTGATAATAGTATCAGCGAGAGTCTATAGGCTGTTGATTGTTACAGGAAGACTACTTTAGCTCCGAGCCCAGTGCTGCCCAATCTTGTCAGACCTTGACGGAAGTACGATATAGTGAAACCTAGTCAGTTGGCATAACACCAAGAACATCTATCAACCAACAACCCTAGACTCTATAATAAAGCGAAGAAAAGATGAAATAAAAGCCCCACAACATGATGTATTTTACCTCAGCACTTCTTGTCAAACACTATCCAAAAGCTAATAACAGAATCGAGATACAGTACCCCCTCTGATTACTAGTAGGACGCCTACACACATGACAATTGGAATAAGTCAGACAAATAGACGAGTAAAAGCATCGAGAGTGACTGCATTGGCGGTAAGGTCCAGGAATGTCCACATCTCGCTTCTTCGAAGTCTTTGGCTCTTCTTCGATATCTGGACTATTCATTTCTAACTTTTTGATCAAGTCGTTAATTTGTTCGGTCATTTCCTCATCTGTCGCAAGCACGATCTTTCCATCGACTTCAATAACATTGCCTCCATACTGTGATACCAATGCCGCGTCTGGGTATTTGGCAGCCATTTCATGAAGTTGATCCCAGTTTACGACCCATATAGCATCTTTGGGAATCTCAACCGTGTATCCGGCGCTCGCAAAGCTACCAGTGAGTACAACTGTGATAAAGGATGATCCTGTCCACTTATTAGACCTTTGCTCAAGCTTCATTACAGTGAGGGAGCATAAAGTACCAGCCCTCATAATGATAGAGGCGTTTCGAAAGTTGTGCACCACGATAAAATTGAGTAGATGGACTGTGTTGCTGTGTCTGATATCAAGTAGTACATCCTTCACCTCGCCCAGACTTTATACATCACTTCCAAGGAATCACAAGCTAGAGGCTGCGTCAATACTATTGTTGTTGGTTGACAAAATCAAGGGTTTACTGGAACGAAGGACCAACATGCAGAAATCCTTGCTGATACAAAGGGTCTTCGAGAACATAAAATACTGCTATTTCAACCATTTTTTCTTATCAAGAGGTCCAAAAATTGAACGGAGTTATTCATCAGATAAGAAACTAGTATAACCGTTACGTCTATCACATCTTTTACTACCTCATCACAGCACGCAGCGTACTAACCAGCCATCGAGAGTTTAATCGAAATATTTGCGAACTTGTGTATAGCTGTTAACTAGATATGAATGAACTTTCTGACGTTCGGGTCTCGGCAGGTTTGGATCCCAAAGGGGAAGACAACAACCAACATGCCTGTACACTTCAGTTATAAAATCGAGAGTATCGAGTGGTCTGAAATGCCGAGTTCCGAACTGGCCAATTACAAGCATTGGAAATCCAATCAGGACCTGTTACATGTTGTAACGTCGGAAATACGGCACAGTTAAAGAAAAACACATTTCCATACGGGACAGAATTGTCAGATTCTGTCTCTTGAACTTTACCACTAGTCAACATCCACAACAAAAAAGGCGGGAAAGGTTCTATCGTAGCCTGGATCAAGATAGCTTCTAGCTGGCTAGGGGACATCGACAACAAACCCTTCTCGGACCATGTCTCGATCTGACTCCAAGCATCAAGAACCTGCTGACCCCGAGGCAACTTGTCGCTGCATCGCATACAAAGACCTTTCGCCAGAACAGCAAGAATTGACCGATATTTTATATCACATGGAGCGGCAAGACCCAGATCTCTTGGGCATTGCACATCTTGGCCGTGACGGGATTTTCCGCTTTCTTGATGCCGATCGCAACATTCACTATGCAATCGCCCTGAGACCTGCGTTGATAAAAGCCCTTTTAGACCGGTCGCCCTATGATGAGGAAGACGAGAGGTCTTTCCATGGAGTTGATGGAACGAAAGTTGGTAAAGACCAGTGGTATAATCCAGCCCCTGGTATCCTTCCCCCGCCACTCTCTGAGGAACATCGGAAAGAAGGCCGTGAGATAAACAGGAAGAATAAAGAAAAGATTAACAAGGGTCGCGAGAATGCAAAGAACTATAAGGAAGGCCCTGGTTTTATAGAGTCAGATAATAAGCTCGAGTAGATATACTGGAATCTCGTTAGTTTACAGTTACATATATATACACTTATTCAGAGCTTGTGCTAGAACTGGGCACCACTATAGCCTATAATTTAAAAGATTGGTTTCCAGACTCATTTCAATTGTATCTCCTAAAGGTCCAGCTATTCCTTAGTAGACTTTTAGTAGAGAATAGTAATTTTTGTTATTGATAGTAATGCGTATTATGAGTCCAAAGGCGACTCTTATAGGCTGAATGGCTTAAGAGTTAATTAATCACTAAGGCGAGCAGTAAGAAAAGCTTACTAGCGCAATAACGCGCGAATTGCAGCCTTTCTTCCTTTCCCATCTCACAACTGGTACCTGAAATCTTTGTTATCCTTTTCAATTACGTATATTATCCCGATTAAGTACCTATCAATTTGAAGAGGCAATTGCCACACTCGGGATGTGACGTGCCACGTGGTGAAATATCGCCGCTGTGCGAACTAATGGAGAGTTGTGGCCCGCACCAGAGGCCTGCGAGGAAAATCCTGGCGTCAGACACTTGTTGACGTTGAATTCGTAACATTAGATAATTTTAATTACGACAAGGCCATCCAGTGGTGTCCATGGTGTGTCGCGTTTCATCTCAGGGGGCTCAAGTCTTCCCTCACGGTGATACTCGGCGATACGATACAATTTCGGTGCTTTGTGTTCTCTTCTTGCTCCATGCCCTGCTCTAGCTCCTGCATGATAGCCACTCGTTCAATCCAATTGAGATTGCCGTAACCATCAGTATCAGAACGTAGCATTATGTATGAGGAAATGACAGCCTCTCGATGTCGCTCAATGGTGTAGTGAAAGGCAGCGTACGAAGTGTAAAGTTAGAATTCGTCCTCGCAAAACCAAGCGTAGGTCCAAATAATGGAGGGTGTATATCCGAAGGAGAGTGCTTGCGACTTAGAGTCATATCACAGATACTGCGAAAAGTTGATCAGTATCGCTTTAGGTACTGTAAAACTGTGACTCTGTGGTGAGGGAGCTGAAACTGGGCAGGGCGCCGCGCTCTTTTGGACCAAAGAAGTCTTTCTGACTGCGAATTTCGACGATATGGCTCCTGTCATCGTCATCTTTGAGCCATTCCTGACGTTAGTTTAGTAAACTGGTGGATCTCAGAGTTATCCCTTTTGTCAAAGGTGTTGGCTTAAAGTTGGGTTCTGTTGCTGGACTGTCCAACATACTTTTCGATGTTATGGATTGAGTGGCGCAACTCATCCTAGCTTTTGTATCTGTTGGTTCTCTGGCCCTCGATCCAGTCGCCTTCTGTGTCATTGAGACTTGAGTTCAACTCACATGGTCGGATAGTCTTTGCGAAGGGCCCGTCGCTTCCGTTAACATAGGTGTCGAGGAAATTAATGCTGGGCTTCTGTAAGGCTCCCCAGTTCTTGCTGTTGAATTTGGCGTGGGAGAATCAGTTGTCCTCCCAGCCACTGAGGGCGTCCTGATGGATAACGTCTTCGAGGGGGACGTGAACAAAGTCGGGACGAGTATGAGCCTTCAAACTCAGGGCTTCCGATTAAGATTGAAGCGGGAATGTATATGAGGTTTGATCTTCGTATTGGCCCTTCGGTTTTTGGCCGATGGCAGACTGGACAGCCGCCGGATCGAGGTCACCTGGAAGATCCTACCTTTCCTCTAAATTCCTCAAGACTGGCCAAATATGCTCTGAAGGAAGTTAGCAAAGAAGCCTACCTGTTTTCTGAGACTTTCTTGTCAAATAAAGAACCCAAAAGCTGCATGTACCCGTCGCTCTTCCTAAACAGGTTAGGTCCCTTCCGCGACCGGAGCACTCAACGCGTCGTCGCGGACCTAGTACATTAGTCAAACAAATCCATATCTATTGCTAAACTCTAATGCAATCGCCGTCCTCCTGCCTAGCTTCGTAAAGAGCCTGTTGTTCCTCTCCGTCTTGCTCGGCCCTTCTCCAAAGCCCGCGCATGCCTCTCCTATTAGATGGAACCCTTCATATCTCGTCGGCCATCTGAGCATCAAGACGATCATTTTCTGACTTGTCCAAATCTAAGTAGGCCATCATCTCCTCCTTCAGCCAATCTCTCGAGCCTTCTGAAGTCACGCACTTTTCACCTATCTGCTTGTAGTCCCGGCACCAACCGTAGCATTGCTTGCTGTATCCATGTTGCAAACCTATTGCCTTCCGGTTTTTGTATTGTTCACATAAGTTCCAGGACACTAGGCTTTATACCATACATCTATCGCTTTCACATATCTCTCGTAAATAGCCCGTGGATCATCAGACCTCAATTGACAGGACGAGCCTTGGTTCCTTGGAAGTGATGGCGGTCGCGCGGATGGTGTAGGCGCTCGAGGCGCAGTTCTCAAGGAAAGCTGAATGGATGATTCAAGGGTGGTTGTGAACAAGACTGGCTCCGGAACGGTAGCTGGCTCTACCTGGGCTTGTTTTACAATTGGTTCCGACTGTGGCTGTTGCGAGGCCAGAGTTACCCGGGCTCTCAGCTCTGCGTATCGTAAAGGATATACTTTCGAGTTGCTTGTGCGACCTATCACGTGGCATTTGCCGCGTATAGGTGGTGCTCTAGTCGCTGCTGCTGATTCTACTATTTCAGAACGGCTGAGCTCCTTTCGAATGCTCGACTGAGGTAAAGATGAGGTGATAGCAACCAGACTGATACGGCGGCGAGACTCCAAGAGCAAGCAAGGGGTACTGTCACGGACTAAGTACCAGTGTGGATGGAAATCCTCAAATTTAAAAGCCTGATCTTGTGCGAGTATACCCTTCAGTTTATGGAAACATGGCAGCCCTTAGGATCGGGAAAATGAGCCGGTGCAGCTCGGCAATGGAGAAGACCTCGTTGTCGTCAGCAGCTTCCGCTATTCCGCGCGGTGACACTGGACAGCCTGGTCAAGCATTACGATCAAATATCCATCGACGGTAGTCTGGGCGTGTCCGGCTGAAAACCTACACTGCGGACATGTTTGGAAACAGCAGTGGCATGATGACACCTCGCTCTAGGCGGCCCTAGAGCTGTCGTCCGTCCGTCCGAGAGTGCTGCTGCTCTGCTTCCGCATGCGATAGCCTCTATCCACGAGGGCTTGACAAGCATTCTGCAATGTCCTTCAAACCTATCACGCGCGTTGTACTCAACCAAACTACTCTCTGAAGCAGCTCTAGGTAGCTTGCGAATCTCCTAACAAGGCCTGAAAGACTTGCTTGCCGCACAATCACGTTCAGGAAAAAGTCCGTCGACTTGCTCGCTTTGGGCAAGAATCATTCTTCGTTACCATCATTCAGTCATTTCCATCATCAAACAGCCCGCATTAAATACAGGGCTTGGTCACAGATGCCTCTCGGGCTGTGCCGGGTGCGGCCGTGGATCTGGAGCCCCTCGTTGCGGAGGTAGCCACCGATCAGCTCGTTGTCGCAAGCGGCGTGCCGCAGGATCTCGTGCTTCAGCTCCAGCACCTCGCCGCGGAGAGCCGCGGCATACGCCGCCAGCTGCAAGTACTCGGCCCCAAGCTGGCGCTCCATCACCGCGAGCTGGTCTGACTTCATCTTCCTCTTGCGGTGGCTGCGACTGGCGGCCGCGCGTCCTGTTATCATCAGCGCCGGCAAGGTCGGCGAGCTCGCAGTCTTCTGAAGACTGGAGCCGTCTGCCTCGCTGGTGAGGATCTACTTGCGCTTTACGGAGCTTCGTTGCTGACGGCAGGGGCCGACGGGGCGGTATCAGCCAGGATGCCTTAAGTCGGAGCCTATTATGCCATAAGTCGGAGCCTATTATGCCATAAGTCGGAGCCTATTATGCCATAAGTCGGAGCCTATTATACTATAGGTTAGAGCCTATTATACTATAAGTTTTAATAGCCTTTATGAATATTTATATATCCTCTTTTAAGACTATAGCTAATAGCTTATAAGTATCTTCACATATCTCTATATAAAGAGCAGTTGTCCTTCCCTTTCTCAAATATCTTTATCCCCATCAAGCCGCCTCTTAAATATATCTCATATTCTTAAAATACCTCCTACTTCGCAACAGGCACTAGGGGCAACTAGGTTCCTCGCATTAAATCTAATCGTATGTATCACCCGTTCGGTTAGTAAAGAGCGTAGTCTTCATAGAAAATGTGCAGCTACGACATTATATAAACAACCTACACTAGGTCTTAAGAGTGTTCACTAACGCCAAACAGCAAACCTTTGGGCTCAAAGAATTCATCATCATGCGTTTCGAAAATCTGTCCGTCTTTGTTGCAGTAGTCAACATGGCGTCCGCATGGGAGGTCGAGTTTTACACTGATGAGAACTGCTCGGGTGTCCCGACCCCGGCATCGGGGTCGGAGGCCTCGACTTGCGGAAGCTTCTCAAACTCGAAGCAGAAGAGCGTAAATATCATGAATATCGCTGGATTTTCCCTCATCCCTTTTTCGGACACTGCCTGCAACACTGGAGCCGGGACTGAGAGTGGTGGTGGTGGCGTTGCGACCACCGGTTGCATCAATTATGGAGGAACTGAGTGGGGAAGCTATCTGGTGGTGGAAACATCCTAAGGTTTCCTTGAGACCTTGCCAACCTAATTTGGGGACCTAGTGGGAACCTGTACTTAACAATCAATATCAGATCACTTTGTTGTCTTGCTCCATGGGGACCACGAAATCCTGTACAGCTGCTTGGGCTGCCTGAGACTCGGGAATTGAGGCGATTCAATCGTGGGTTAGTCTCGTTCTGACAGTTTGCATCAGCGGTATTGGGTGAAACCTTTGATTGTGAGCTCAGTGATCCGCTAACAAACGTATTGCTGAAATTTGGCTGAGTGAGAAAGGCTAGTTCAGCCTCACCGTCAGTATCCTGTAGTTGGTTTCGTCCGCCCATTCCTGATGAGCCGGACTGGAAAGGAAGTCCATTACGGGCTAACTTCTTGGCGGCTTTTAAAGGCTCATTGTCGGTGCTCCTCTCTACCCACCCTTCGTTAGGAAGCTCTCGGCAATGAGCCGTGCTCGCGGAAAGTGTTCGGACAAACGAGCATGGACATAAATTGGCCAGTCCGGCCCCGTAGATGCATTATCAGGCTGTCGAGACCGCGTTCTGGGTGTGGTTCTCTTAGGTATGGGTGGCTGTAAGGTTGGAATTAATCCAGCAATAAGTAAATAAAGCTGCAGAGATTAGTGAGGTCCTCCTCCGGACTCTTATGCCTATCCTTAATAGTAGGCTATTATACTATAAGTAATTACTATAATAATAAACTATTATATAGCTAAAAGTATATAGTATATTATAACTATATATTAAAGTATAATATTATTTATATTTTAATAAGTATTTCTTTTATTTAATTTATAGACTTTTAATAGGTACTTAAGCCTTTTAATTTTCTTAATAGTATTAATAATAACTTTAACTTTTTAATAGGTTAAAACTTTTAACTTATTAACTTAATAAAAGCTATATATAGTAACTAAACTTTAATTAAGATAAATATAAATATAACTTATAGCTACTATATATATAATAGTTAATTAAGTCTTATANCTTTTATTTAATTTATAGACTTTTAATAGGTACTTAAGCCTTTTAATTTTCTTAATAGTATTAATAATAACTTTAACTTTTTAATAGGTTAAAACTTTTAACTTATTAACTTAATAAAAGCTATATATAGTAACTAAACTTTAATTAAGATAAATATAAATATAACTTATAGCTACTATATATATAATAGTTAATTAAGTCTTATACTTAAATTAATACTTTTTAACTCCTTTTAATTAATAAATAACTCTAGCCTTTAGGTATAATATCTATTTACTATAAGGGCAACTAAAAGGCTAAGGGTTAAGTTATATTAAAACCTATTTCTATATACCCTAGCTATATTGCTAATATTAGCTAGTTATAGGTCTTAATAGAAAGTAATTATTATTAATATCTTAACTATAAATTAAGTTAGCTTAATATATTATATATTAAGGGTAAAATAACTTACTTATTTATTTATTTTAATTATTAACTTTAAGGCTTTTAAGTTAATTTAAGTTATTAAATATAAAA
>WETZ01000049.1:111966-246531 GCA_011034095.1 Fusarium cf. aywerte
TTAATATAAGGTTTTAATTAATATTAAAGCCTTATAACCTTATTAAACCTTTTAAATTATTCTTTTTATTATTATATTATTAAGGTTTATAATTAAACTTACTTCTTTTTTTTATAAAGATAATAGTATAGCTAAAGGAAATATATAATAGTTAATTCTTTTTCTTTTATCTCTTAATTAATTTAAACTAAATAGCTTAATTAATATACTTAATAGTAACTCTTATAATTATCTATTTATTAATTAATTAATTAATTAATTAAGAAAGTAAGATTAATTTATTAAATATATTAAGTTATTTAATTAATTAGTTAATTATTTTTAATCCTTTATATTCTATATAGTTAATACCCTTTATAGTTATTAATTAATATAATATTCCTTAATATAATAGCTATTAAAATAACTATAGACCTTAATTAAGATAAGTTTAAAAATATAATTAAAAAAGGGAATAATAATTAAAAACTTAAGTAAATAAAAGATAAAATTAAGGATTTTAATATAATTAGCTTAAATTAAGATTTTAATAGCTTTTTATAGCCTTATAAGGTCTTAAAGGAAGGTCTTTTTTTAATTAAATTAATAGCCTTTAATTATAAGATTTTATTATTAAGATACTTNTAATTAAGATAAGTTTAAAAATATAATTAAAAAAGGGAATAATAATTAAAAACTTAAGTAAATAAAAGATAAAATTAAGGATTTTAATATAATTAGCTTAAATTAAGATTTTAATAGCTTTTTATAGCCTTATAAGGTCTTAAAGGAAGGTCTTTTTTTAATTAAATTAATAGCCTTTAATTATAAGATTTTATTATTAAGATACTTTAAGCTAAGCTAATTAAATAAGCTAAAAATAGATATAAATAGCCTTAAATAGAACTTTAATAAGTTAAAAAGCCTAATAAAAAGGCTAAAAGAAGGGCTAGTTTTAAAGAGTAATATAGCCTTTATTAAGGCCATTAAGTTAAATTATTTAGCTTAATATTATACCTTAGAAAAGTAACTTTAGTAGGCTAATAAAGTCTTTAATAAAGAAGTTATTACTATATTAAAGGCTACTATATAAAAGGAGCTTAGTGTATAATATAAGGGGGTAAAAGGTATTTATATTCTATAAGTTAGATATTAAAGTTAAAGTTAAGGCAGCCTAAAGTTAAAAGTTAACTAGCTTTAGCCTATAGCTTAATAGATTTAAAGTATATAACTTATTATATACCTCTCCTTTAAAGACCTATTATATTATAACTCTTATAATATAATATAATAATAAAACTATACTTAAGCTTTATAATTTTATTAATAATATTAATAATAACTTTAACTTTTTAATAACTTAAAGCTTTTAACTTATTAATTTACTAAAAGCTATTTATTTTATAGACTTTTAATAGGTACTTAAGCCTTTTAATCTTTTTAATAGTATTAATAATAACTTTAACTCTTTAGTAAGTTAAAACTCTTAACTTATTAACTTAATAGAAGCTATATATAGTAATTAAACTNTTAATAGTATTAATAATAACTTTAACTCTTTAGTAAGTTAAAACTCTTAACTTATTAACTTAATAGAAGCTATATATAGTAATTAAACTTTAACTAAGATAAATATAAATATAACTTATAGCTACTATATATATAATAGCTAATTCTTTATCTTTTATCCCTTAATTAATTTAAATTAATTAACCTAATTAACTTAAAGTAATACTTAATAGTAACCCTTATAACTATTTATTAATTAATTAATTAATTAAGAAAGTAAGACTTAAGTTACCTTAAAGGAGGAATTAATATAAGTAAAGCAATAAGGTTAATTATATACTTACAGTTAGTTAGTTAATTACCCTTAATCCCTACCTTATATTCTATATAGCTAATACCCTTTATAGTTATTAACCGATATAATATTCCTTAATATAATAGCTATTAAAGCGACTATAGACCTTAATTAAGATAAATTTAAAGATATAATTAAAAAAGGGAATAATAGTTAAAGGCTTAAGTAGCTAAAGGATAAGGCTAGGGACCTTAATATAATTAGCCTAAATTAAGATTTTAATAGCCTTTTATAGCCTTATAAAGTCCTAAGGGAAAATCCTTTTTTAATTAAATTAATAGCCTTTAATTATAAGATTTTATTATTAAGATACTTTAAGTTAAGCCAATTAAATAAGCTAAAAATAGGTATAAATAGCCTTAAATAGGACCTTAATAAGCTAAAAAGCTTAATAAAGAGGCTAAAAGAAGGGCTAATCTTAAAAAGCGATATAGCCTTTATTAAGGCTATTAAGTTAAATTATTTAGCTTAATATTATACCTTAAAAAAGCAGCTTTAGTAAGCTAATAAAGTCTTTAATAAGGAAGTTATTACTATATTAAAGGCTACTATATAAAAGGAGCTTAATATATAGTATAAGGGGGAAAGAAAATTTAAAAAAGTTAAAGTTAAGAGGTATTTATATTCTATAAGTTAAATATTAAAGTTAAAGTTAAGGCAGCCTAAAGTTAAAGGTTAACTTTAGCCTATAGCTTAATAAATTTAAAGTATATAACTTATTATATATCTTTCCTTTAAAGACCTACTATATTATAACTCTTATAATATAATATAATAGTGAAACTATATTATTAACTAAGGTAATAAAAGCTATATATAATAATTAACTACTATATTAGCTTATTATATTATTATATTATATTATTATACTTTATAAAGTTATAATTATACTTACCCCTATTGAAATAGTATTAATATATAGCTGGTTATATAAATACTATATATATTAAAGAGCTTATTATCTAACTTTAGTTAATTAACTACTAGCTTTATAGAAAGTAAATTAAATCTTTAGCTTTAGGCTATCTTTTTAACTTCCTATTAAACCCTCTTCTATATATTTTAATATAAATAGAGTTTCTTAATTTTAACTTAAGAAGACTAATTATAATAACTTATAGGAACTTAAAGTCCCTAACTGTTATAATTTAGTTTTTTAATATTATAAACTATCCTTTATATATACTATTATATATTCTATTAAAGAAGGCAGTCTCTTTAGATATATAGCTAAGGGACCCTCTTATTAACTTATTATAAAGTATCTTAAGTAATTACTTTTCCTATTAAACCTAAGGAATATATATAGTTTCCTTAAGGTAAAGGCTAAAAATATAAAGGACTATATAGCTAAATATAGCTAGTGCCAGCTTAGCCTTATAGCTATTAGGTTTTATATTTAAATTAATACTTTTTAATTCCTTTTAATTAGTAAATAACTTTAGCCTTTAAATATAATATCTATTTACTATAAGGGCAATTAAAAGGCTATAGGTTAAATTATATTAAAACCTATTTTTATATACTTTAGCTATATTACTAAGGTTAACTAATTATAAGACTTAATAGAAGGTAATTATTATTAATATCTTAATTATAAATTAAATTAGCTTAATATATTATATATTAAGGGTAAAATAACTTACTTATTTACTTATTTTAATTATTAACTTTAAGGCTTTTAGGTTAATTTAAGTTATTAAATATAAAAGGAAGAAATAATATTAATATAATTATTATAATAAGAGCTTATATTCCGATTAATATAAGGTTTTAATTAATTTTAAAGCCTTATAACTTTATTAAACCTTTTAAATTATTCTCTTTATTATTATATTACTAAAGTTTATAATTAAACTTACTTCTCTTTCTTATAAAGATAATAGTATAGTGTGACGGTTAGGGTTCCTAAGGTAATAAACTAGACCGTTCTAGGTTTATATTAGCAGAGTTATAGGGCGTAATGCTAAGCGTTACGAAGTATTACATTTCTTAATAGTAAATAGAGCAGGTTAGGCGTATTTAGGTAAAAAAGGCTTAGATTAACTAAAGTGTTAATAGCTAGTAAGCTAAGTTCTATCTAATGCTAAAGGGTTTATATATATACTTAGGGTCTATTTTAAGGATTACGGTAAGAGCCGTAAGCCGAAAGTCAGGATTACGGTTTTAATCGTACGCGACAAGGTGAGATTACGGTTGGAGTCGTAAGCTATAATTGTGCTTCTATGTAATTGGTTGAAAGTGTGGGGTATACATAATATAACCGCTAGGGTTATAATACAATCTCTCCCCTCCGTTAGGTCTTATCCTTAAGGCCTGCATGTTTTCTTCTACAGACTAATCCCTTCCTATAGGTTTCAATTTAAACCTATATTTTTTCTAGAATGCTAATAAAATGTTAGGTCGTATAATAAAGCGCTCGTCTAAGAAGTCTAAGAATCCGGTCATTTTGCAGAAATCGCTTAAAATTGCGGTTAAGTCTAACGACGAAAACTGTCGCAATACTACTGCTAACTGTAAGGCACTTATTCGTTTTGCGGCTAAGAATAGTATTCCCATAGCGATGCCGTATACGTATTATTTTAAGCATAAGAAGGACTGTCGTTTTGACGATATTAAGCGTTCTTTAAAGTGTTCTGAATGTATCTGTTGTGGCCGTCCTTATAATAGTGTTTAGGTTGCTTCTACTTATTGGTCCTATTCTTCTCCGTCTTGGTTTTTTATGCTAATATAAGTATAGTAAATCGACTGATCGATTAATAAGAAAAGTTAAAGGCTAAGGAGGAGGAGGCAGGTAATAAGGTTTTAATTTTACATAACCAACTTTCTAAGTTATAGGCTTCTTTAGCTAAGGCTATAAGTCGTTTGTAGCGGATTTATAAAATAAAGAAGAAGGTAAAGGAGCATAATGCCGATTTATTTAAATGTAGGATGCAAGAGTTAGATAAGGAGGATAATATTATTCCTGCTTTGTAATCTTATAAGGAGTAGGTTATTTATAATCTTAAATCGTTAGGTGTTCCTAACGAGATTAACTAGGCGTCTTTAGGTCTTAGTGAGGATTTTAATGACGTTAGGCCTTTAAAGGAGCCTTTTGCTGGTGGAAGTTCTTTAGGAGTCGCTAGGCATTAGTAAGGTGTTTTAGTGGTTCTTAGGTATTTTCGTTTTCTAGGTAGTTTTTCCATTTAATTAAATATATTATTTAACCGTTAATTTTCTATATGTCCCTAATGTCCTCTGCCTTATAGAGTTCTGGTCTATCGATTTCTTTAGGCTTATTGCCGATTTTAACTTATATTATATCGGCTGCTAATTCAAATAAGGAAATATAAAAGATTAGATAGATCCTAACTGTTAAGGGTAGGTCCAGTTTATAGTTATTTATTAATATTTATTTCTTAATTTTATAAGGTCCGATATATTTATAGTCGAGTTTATAACTTAGTCGTTTTATTGCAATATTCTTTATGGATAGGTAGACCATATCCCCCTTCTTAAAGGTAGGTCCTCCTAGCTTCTTAGAGTTATAGTATTTTTCTATTCTTTTCCTAATAAATTCTAATTCTGTCTTTATTTCTTTATATAGGTTTTTAAGATCCTCTGCTTTAAGAATTGCAGCAGGGTTAATTGTTTTTGTTTCTTATGCATTATAATATATATCTGGCGTAAATCCGAAGTTAGTATAGGCTGGTATTATCTTCATGCTTTCATTATAGGCGGTATTATAAGCTAGTTATGCAATAGGTAGCTTTTTAACCCAATCGTTTTATTTATAATTGATATAGCATCGTAAGTATTGTTCTAATACTTAGTTTATACGCTCGGTTTATCTATCCGTTTGTGGTCTAAATGCTATTAAAAGCCGGTGATTTAGTCCCATATATAACATAAGGGCTTGCCAGAATCTGGCAGTAAATATCGGTCCTCTATCTAATAGGATTTCTAATGGTAATCCATAAATGCTAATAACATATCGGTAGAAGATATAAGCGAGTTCTTTTGTATCTATTGCTTCTCTATAGGGTAGGTAATAGGAAAATTTTATAAGTCGATCGACAATAACTATAATACTGTCGTAAAAGATGCCGGTTAAGGGTTCTTCTAAGATAGGTAACTTAATAATAAAGTCCATTATGATTGAGTCCTAAGGTTGTTATGCAACTGATAGTGCTTATAATGTGCCATACGGCTTATATCGTTATGATTTTGTTCTTATGCAGATGTCGCATTATCTAATGACTTTCTCTACTATTTTCTTTATTTATTTCATAGTATAGTTTTATTCTAGCCTTTTCATTATTTTCATAATGCCTTAGTGGCTATATAGGGGATATTTGTGTATTTCCTATACTAGTTCTTCTCTAAATTTATCTAGTACCTATTGTAGTTATAATACTTGTTAACCTTAACTGTTAAATCTTATTTCTTATATGCTGCTAGGTTTATAGTAGTTATTTTGCCATTTGTCGTATTCTGGTGTTCTTATGGTTATCCGATTAGTTATGCGCGCGATTACTCGGTTTAATATGTAATTCTAAGAGTCGGCATGCCAATTATCTTTATAAGTTAGGCAGTTAAGCCAATTGTTTCTTATTCCTTTTAATCCCCTGTTGTAGTTTAAGAAGATATACATCCAGAATTCGTCGTCATTAAGCTTATCTCTATGCTTAACAGTTTGGTATAGGTATTCAATATAGTCGTCCAGGATTTTATTAGGGATATATAGTAGTCCTTAAACTATAGGTACCTCTAATTGTTTAATTCCTCCTAGGTTTCTTACTTTTGTTGCATATTCTTAATTGGTTATAGCCTGGTTAAACTTAAGTTTCCACTTAGGAGTTAGTTCTTTAGGCAATAATGGTTATTTATCGTCCTTTCTGGTTATAGTAATTATTTTTGCTAGTTAGGTAAATCGGTATTCCCCTTTCTTATTGGTCTCTAGGAGCTTCTCTATAGATTTTATAGTGACTTTAGTGTTATAATCGGGTCTTTAGCTGATGGCATCTATACATCTATTATCGGATCCTTTGCAATATATAATTATAAAATCAAATTCACATAGGTATTTGGCATAATGTAGCTATCGTCGGTTTAATTCCTATATTATAGCGAAATATATAATATTCTGGTGGTCGGTATAGACTTTAATCTGATAGAGGCTTCCTATAAGGTAGTATCGAAATTCCTTAAAGCAATTAACGATAGCAAGGAATTCTTTATTATAAATAGGGTAGTTAAGTTCTGCTCTATGCAACTTATATAAGTAGAAGGCAATAGGGTATAATCGTCCTTCTTTATCTTTTTAACTAATCTATCCTCCTAGGGCAAAGTCTAAGGAGTTAGTCTTAAGTTTAATTTCTTTTATTAAGTCAAATATAATTAACACTAGTTCGCTAAGTATAGCATTACATAATTGCTTAAAGGCGTTCTAAGCGTCTTATATCTATATAAACTTTCGTTCTTTCTTAATAAGTTTAATAAGTGGATTTGCAATTTTACTAAAGTCTTTAATAAATCGTCGGTAGTAATTAGCAAATCCTAGGAAGCTTTAAACTTCCTTAACTGTAGTAGGTATTAGCCAATCTTATACTGCTGATATTTTCTTGCGATCTATTTGGATTTCTCCAGGTGAGATTATATGTCCTAAGAAGTTAACTTCTTTTATATAGAAGTAACTCTTCTCTGGTTCTACCAATAGGTTTGCATCTTATAGTGCTTTAAGGACCTTATAGATATATTCCCGGTGGTCTTCTTTGTTATCTAAAAAGATTAGGATATCGTTAAGGTAGTATACTATAAATATATTAAGGTATTGCCATAAGACATTATTGATTATCCTCTGGAAGGTAGCCGGTATGTTTATAAGGCCGAAAGGTATAACTAAATATTTAAAAAGTCTAAATTTAGTTCTAAAGGCGGTTTTCCATTTATCGCCTTCCTTAATGCAGATAAGGTTATAAGCTCCCTTAAGGTCTAAGGCAGTAAAAACTTATTTCCCTTACAAACGGTCCTTAAGTTCCATAATAAGCGGAAGTAGGGTCTGGTCCTTAACTATAAGTGCATTTAACCGTCGATAATCCACAATAAGTCATAGTTTTCCGTTTTTCTTAGGTATAAACATAATGGGAAATCCTATTAAGGATATTAATTCTTATATGTTACCCTTTTATAGTTCCTCTTCTAGGTACTCCCTAAGAGTAGTAAGTTCTATTTCGTTAAGATTATAAATCTTCTAGAAGGGTAGATCGTCTGATTTAAGTATGATCTTATGGTCCTAGCGACTGTACTATAATACCTTTATCTTAAGTTCTTCCTTAAACAATTTGTCATAAATAAGATATTCTTATGGTATATTTCTAAGCCTATTTCTTTCTAAGGTTAATTCTTTCTTAGGTTATTTTATTGGTTTTTTATCTAAAAGGCCGTCTCTATTTGTAGGCCATCTGGCTTCTGCTATACCGGGATATTTCGGCTGGTTTTTCATAATATTATTTAGGTCTTATAACTGTTTTCTAAATATTGCAACTGTTCTTACTATTCGTCTTAACTTGCCTTTTTTATATTTATATTATACTCCGTTTAAAGGTAGGTAGGTATCTATCATATCTCTGCGCCTAACTTTACCGGTTGCATTAGTCGAAGTTTAAGATCTCTATTCGTCATTTTCTAAATCGGTTGTTTCCTTATCTAAGTATTTAATAATGCTGTTAATCTAGCCAGTTACCTAATCGAAATGCAGGTTATAGCGTTATAGCCATAGGTATCCTAACATTAGGTCGAATCCTAATATAGGGATAATATCTAGGTTAACGTTTTGCCTATAGGTATTAAGAAACATCTTTAAGTAATCAATCTCTTGGGTAATAACTCTATTGCCGTATTTAAATAGTTCTCCTTTTAAGTTCTCTAGCAGGTAAGGCTAAGACTTATGTTTCTATAGTAGCTTCAACTTATTAACCGTATAAGGGTCAATTGCATTAACTGTAGCTCTGCTATCCACTAAAGCGGTTAGCTATATTCCCTTGATTTATACTTTTAATTCTAGGCAGTTTAATAGACCGTTTGTTTTAGTTACTCTTAGAGCTCTTAGGGATCCTTCTTAATGTCCTCTTATGGCTCTGCTTATCGGTGGCTCTAGTAGTACCGCAAGTATTAGTCGTTTCCTAATAGGTATAGATATTCCAGACTGCAATCGCTCTTAGTGCAGTTTAGGTCGTTAGGGCATTTATATTATTCTCTAAGTTCGCATTGCGCCTAGTCCTAAGCATTATCTTCTTTTATGCTCTAGAGTTCATATTATCTTAAAATTCTAGGTTCTAGCGTAGCTCCTCTATTAAGGTCGCCATATATATCTTATCTCTATTGTTATTAAAGTTGTTTGCTTTCGTCGGGATATTTCTTATGTATCTCTATACGTCTATAATAAGTGACGGTGCTTCTGTATTCTTATTTCGTTATTAAGGGGTGCTTTAGATTACACTTAGAATCTTCACAGTCGCAATCGTCTAGGCATTCTCCGCTGCAAATAAGGCCATATCGTCATTCTAATTCGATTTCCTTTAGTTCTTCCCAGTTTCTTAATGTTTCTAGGTCTAGTATACTGGTTCGGTTTAGGTTGCGTTATCGCCATTATTATATAAGGCGTTTATCATCTCGGCTTCTCTCCTTAGGGTCTAGCAGTCTTTCGTCTAGCTGTTTAATGCATTTCCTCTATAACTCGATAGTCTTCTTATTTTCTAGATATCGCAAGGCGTTTTCTTATTCTTCTAAGTTGGCTTTAAAGTATGCTACTTAGTTGTCTAGATACTTCTTATATAGGTGGTACCTTATGGTTTTAATGGTAAGATAGGGTTTCTAAGATCGGTATTCTTAGATAAGTCGTAAGAAACAGTTATTTGCCACTTTATCTTATCTATAGAAGGCGCAGTTATAGGCTATATAAGATATCCAGGATATTTATTTATAATTTAGGTCTATAGCATATCTTCACATGTCCGAGAAGGCTTAAATAGGGTCATTTAGAATTTCTAAGCTGTTTATTTTATCAAGTATAATAGCTCATATATAGATATCGTCATCCTAAACTGTCTCTACTCGCTCTTATGCCAATACGATATATCGTTCGGTTTTATCTGCCCATTCTTCCGGATCTCGCTTATAATATTATCCGCTAAAGTTTTTAGTCTATAGGTTTTCCTTATAGGTGGTTTTCTTATAATAAGTTTCTTTTTTAATTTTTATCATTTCTATAACTGCTGCTAACCTACGGCTTACAAGATAGTTTGGGTCCTTATAGTATCTATTAGGATGTAACTATATGATTTACATAGGGGTGTTATCGATAGTTTCATTAGGAGTAAGTGTTTTATCTGGGTTAAAGGCGATCTCCTTTCCCTTATATATAACAGCAATTCTCTATTTTCCGGGTTTAGTCGTCATTATTTCTGGCACTAGTTGCCATTCTTATTGTTGCTTCCTAAGTTTTTCTGCTGCTTAGTATGCTCTTGCTTAAGCATTTTTCTTTTCTCGGTTTTCCGGCAGTTAGTTATAGGCCTTTTTCTTTTCTGCGGCAATTCTCCGTCGCTCTTCTCTTTCTTATTCCTTTCCTAATTCGATTAAGGCTTATCGTTCTTTATTATAATTTGTATATTATTTTACCTAGGTTTGCTATTTGCATTCTATCTAATCCTAGTGTTATGCGGCATTAGTTACCATACTGGCAGGTTAGACGTTATATCCGGATCTGGTTATAGCAATCCTTTATATAGATCGGATTGCCATTTAAGGTTCATTCTCCTATAGGTTAATTCGTTATACTTTCTTACCTTCTGGTACTGGTCTATATTTTTAATTAGTTTTTATAGGGTTTTAACATTCCGGTTCCTTATGGCCCTTCTTGCCATAATTCCAGTAGGTAAGCTTCGATTTATTAAATTAAGTGGCTCTAATAGTTATAGGTCCTGCCTAGGTTCTATAGGAGGTATCGGTTTATCGTTATTTTCCCTAATTAGCGTTATTACGGTTTCTATTCTGGTGATTTTTATTCCAGCTAGGATTATAGGAGCTTCCGTGCTTATTGGCTTATTTCTCTTTTTGTCATTTATACTATTAGTTATCGATTTCTACTGCAATTACAGTAAGTTTGTTTAGGTTTTTTAGTTTATCTCTAATATAGACCATTATATCCTTAATTTCGGCTTTTAGGCCTAGGTAGACTTAAGCCATATGTGCTGCCTTATTCCAGTTAAGTTTTGCTGCTTAAAATCGATATTCCGTAAGGTAAGCTGCTGCTAACCCTTTCTAGGTAAGCTATCGGATTTTTATTTTAGCTTCTTGCTTTTCATCTGTAATTCTAAAGGCATAGGTAAGTTCTTTTTCGAAATGTTTATACTTTTTATAGATATATTTGGTTATATCCTTCCTCATATAGTAAGGGTTATTAATAAAGTCGCAAACAATAGGCTCTATAAGTCTTTAGGCTCTGTCTTTAAGGAAACTTATAGCGTATTAGACCCTTAGTTTGTCGGTGCTAAACTAAATGGGATAATATAACTGATAGCTGCAGAGACTGGTAAGGAATCCTTAAAGCTTCTTAGGTTTGCCACCATATAGGTTAGGCTGGCAGGGTCAGAGGATTTCTCTAGGGTCTTTTCCAAGCGCAGTAAGAGATGTTATATGCTAAATGTATTCCTTATAAAGTCTCTGGCTTTTTTCTGCCTCCTAGCTAAGGTTTTCTGCAATACCAGTAAGGTTAGTCACCTTTTCTTTTAAGTTTTTAATCTTAATCTTAGCTACTTCTAAGTTATATTTAGCTGCATTAAGGAGGTTATCGTATCGTTTGTTTATTTCTTATATCTTTCTTTTAAGTTTTTTGACTTTATCCTTATAAGTATTAGGATAAGCAGGAGCGATTTCCTTTTCCTCCTTATCGCCTATATCTATAGGGAGGTCAAGCTCCTCTTAGAGACTAGGCTAAGCTTTAGGTGGTATAGTCTGAGGGTGCTGCTATCTGCAAGAGGCGGAGGCAGGTCGAACTAAGGTAGTAGGTGCCATTACGTATATATTGCTTAGCGTTTATGCGGTACAGTCTGAATAAGAGCTATTAATATATAACGGTTAGGGTTCCTAAGGTAATAAACTAGACCGTTCTAGGTTTATATTAGCAGAGTTATAGGGCGTAATGCTAAGCGTTATGAAGTATTACGTTTCTTAATAGTAAATAAAGCAGGTTAGGCATATTTAGGTAAAAAAGGCTTAAATTAACTAAAGTGTTAATAGCTAGTAAGCTAAGTTCTATCTAATGCTAAAGGGTTTATATATATACTTAGGGTCTATCTTAAGGATTACGGTAAAAGCCGTAAGCCGAAAGTCAGGATTACGGTTTTAATCGTGCGCAATAAGGTAAGATCACAGTTAAAGTCATAAGCTGTAATTATGCTTCTATATAATTAGTTAAAAGTGTGGGGTACACATGATATAACCGCCAGGGTCATAATATATAGCTAAAGGAAATAATTATACTTACCTTAAATAAAGTTAATTATATTATATTTAGATTATTTATATAACTATTATTAATAACTTAAATTTTTAATTTCCCTATTAACTTTAATTTTCCCTTTAATTTAATTTTAATTTCTTCCTTAATAATTAAAACCTTTTATTTCTTAATTTACTTATTTAAATATATATATATAAAGCTTAATTATATAAATAGTATATTTTAACTTTATAAATTATCCTTAATATAAATTAAGATTATTCTTAGGCTTAATACTATTAAGAAAGGCCTTTTCTATTTAAAAAAGTAATTTAATTTTTAGCCTTTTTAATAAAGCTTTTAAGGTAAAATTTTTAATATTAATATAATTAATTAAGTTAAAGGGGAAATATATATTCTTTAGTAGACTTAAAAAGGGGTAAATTAAAATAAAAAGAGGAAATTTTAAAAGTCCCTTTTTTATTTCCTTAAGCTTAATAATAATATTATTAATATCTTAAGTATAGTTAATATACTTTATAAGCGACCTAACTATATAAGTAACTTAATTATAATACTATATATTAAGAAATAGCCTACCTTATATATTTATACTATATTAAATAAAATAGTTAAAACTTTAATTTAATTATTTTATAAGATAGAATAGCTAATTATTATAAATAATAATCTTTAAGGAATTTTAATTATTTTATTTTACTTATTAAACCTTATTTATATAATATAAATAAGTATTTTTCTATACTAACTATATAAGATTTTTCTACAAGTTAAGGAAAAATAATAAACCTTATTTTAAGACTTAAATATAAGATATTAAAATTATAGCTATTTTAAACCTAATATAAGTTTTTAATAAATCTTTAAAAATTTAAATTTAAAGTAGAAATAAAAGTAATTAAATTACTTATATAGTTAGGTTACTTATAAAGTATTTATTTTATAGACTTTTAATAGGTACTTAAGCCTTTTAATCTTCTTAATAGTATTAATAATAACTTTAACTCTTTAATAGGTTAAAACTCTTAACTTATTAACTTAATAGAAGCTATATATAGTAACTAAACTATAACTAAAATAAATATAAATACTATAACTTATAGCTGCTATATATATAACAGTTAGTTCTTCCTCTTTTATCCCTTAACCAGTTTAAACCGACTAGCTTAACTAATACACTTAATAGTAACCCTTATAACTATCTATTTATCGGTTAATTAATCAGTTAAGAAAGTAAGACTAATTTATTAAATATATTAAGTTACCAGTTAGTTAGTTAATTACCCCTATATTCTATATAGCTAATACCCTTTATAGTTATTAACCGATATAATATTCCCTAATATAATAGTTATTAAAGCGACTATAGACCTTAACTAGGACGAATTTAAAGATATAATTAAAAAAGGGAATAATAATTAGAGGCTTAAGCAGCTAAAGGATAAAGCTAGGGACCTTAATATAATTAGCCTAAATTAAAATTTTAATAGCCTCTTATAGCCTTATAAGGTCTTAAGGGAAAGTCCTTTTTTAATTAAATTAATAGCCTTTAATTATAAGATTTTATTATTAAGATACTTTAGGTTAAGCTAATTAAATAAGCTAAAGATAGGTATAAATGGCCTTAAATAGGACCTTAATAAGCTAAAAAGCCTAATAAAGAGGCTAAAAAAGGGGTTAATCTTAAAGAGTAATATAGCCTTTATTAGGGCCATTAAGTTAAATTATTTAACTTAATATTATACCTTAAAAAAGTAGCTTTAGTAGGCTAATAAAGTCTTTAATAAAGAAGTTATTACTATATTAAAGGCTGCTATATAAGAGGAGCTTAATATATAATATAAAGGGGGGATAAAGAAAATTTAAAAAAGTTAAAGTTAAGAGGTATTTATATTCTATAAGTTAGATATTAAAGTTAAAGTTAAGGCAGCCTAAAGTTAAAGGTTAACTTTAGCCTATAGCTTAATAAATCTAGGGTATATAACTTATTATATATCTTTCCTCTAAAGACCTACTATACTATAACTCTTTATTACTATAATATAATATAATAGTAAAACTGTATTATTAACTAAGACTTATAAAGTATATTATATAAAACCTAGTCTTTTATATTAACTTATATATATATTAATATAGTATTAAACTTATATATAAATAAATAGTTATTAACCTTAATAACTATTATAATAAATAATATATATCTCTTAAATTAGCCTACTAATAGGTAGTAATATTAATAATTACTACTAGCTAATATTAAAGTACCTATTTACCTATAGATAACTAGAGAATTTAATAAAGCCACATAGATCACTAGGAATTTCTAAATTATATTAGAATATTACAGCTAGCAGGTGCCAGGGGTTCCAATTAGATTCCGTCTCCAGACTCCCAGGCCTTCGTTTCTACGGCCAATTCCTCGCTATAGTCACCAAACTCCCTGAACACGCTTTTCATTATTTCGTTATGCCGATTTGACCACCGAAACCGTTCAAACATGCTCTTAGTGCAGTCCCAGTACTCAGGGTACCACCCCGCGGTTTCCCAGTCTATGATGCCACTCAACCGCCACCCATCAGTTCCATCAGAATGCTTGACCCTTTCTACTAGGATATTGCGAGGGTTGAGATCTGCATGAGTAAAAACAATCTTATGCCCACGGCGGCTGGGCTCGTCTGGGAAGCGTAAGTGCTGGCTGAATGATTCTTCATCTGAGCACGGTCCGATGGGGGCCCAATCTCGAATTCGTGGATCGCGGCAAGCTTCGCCCAAAGTGTTACAGATCGCCATATTAAAATCGATCGGCTCAGGGATGCCGCGCATCTGTGAAATGCAATCCTTCAGTTGAGCGGCGACGGTTGCGTAGTCTTGGTCGGAGAGCGCATCCTGACATTGCGCCAATGTTGTACCTGGTACCCTACTCGTGAGAAGATAACTGGAAGTATCGTCCCCAGTACCACTGGAGACGACGTCAAGTGGCCGTGGTGTAGGAATCTTTGTTTTTTGTTCCAAAATTTTGAGAGCATTATACTCGTTCCTTAGGATGTCATGTTCAGAATTGTATTTGAGATATAGTCCAAATGGTAATCTCTGAACGCCAGAGCCACCACTCTTTCTGTATAACCAGCTTCCGATTCTTCGTAATAGCTTATATGCAGCAATACGAACGGTAGATGGAAGGATGCCCCACAGAAGTGTCATTGGACGTAGTAACGTGTGCCCCAGACCAAGATGACTGGAAGACATGTGGACTGGGACCGGTTGTCGAGGAGTATCTGTAAGAGTTGGTGCTTCGTGGAACAGACTGTGCGTCATGGCTCTGGCGATATTGACCAGCTGGATGCTTCTGCAAAAGCGAGCATGTGAACCGACAAGCCGCGCATCGACCTTTTCAATCCCTTGACGTGAATGGTCGCCTAGCAAAGCGTTGACGCCGATCACATCGACAGGTTGCTCATCACCAATAATCACTTGCTCAACTTTAAACTCGATCATAGACGAAGACTGTCTTATCAAACTGATAGTGCCACGCTGTAAGGCCTTCTGCACGCTCTTTCGGACAAGCCAGTGAGTTTGACATGGAGGATATATTGCAGCACTTCTGATGAAATGGCGCCACCAATCAAAGTATTGGCGGCCAAAGAATGCTATAAGGAGCTCTATGATACGCGGCTGGTCTTGACGTTAGATCACAGGGCATGCAACAATGAATGAAGCAAATCTAACTAACCTCACCCTTGAGCCATTGAGATGGCACAGGTAGAATGGTAGCAACAATTACGGGGTCAAACAATGTGCCATGTTTGCCTGATACGCAACATATTCCTCCGTCTCGCTTGGTAATGGCATTAATCTCATCGAGTGAAGGGGCCTGGGGCTGAGTGCCAGAGATAACTGAATCAATAACATAAATCCAGTCGGCAACAAGAGATCTAGCGCTTCCACCGGCGCTTAACCGGCGTTGCACGTAATCTGCAGCCGCCTGAGGTTCAACGGCATTCAGGATGTAGGCGCGTAAGAGGGCGGACGCAGGATGAGGAAGTTGGACACATTCTACTACCTCTAGTGCCTGATGTACGTTTGGTGACTGGGGTGCCATGATGAATAGACAAGTTGGTCGGCAGATAACAACGTGAAGTGCCTTGTAACAACGGCAACACTTTATGATATGTTGTTGGGAGAAATTGTCGGCCTAGTCTTATGCGACGTGATGGAACGTGGTTGGTGATAACCCCACCGGGCGCAGCCTTAGGCACACACAATCCATCCGATTGGTCAAGTCTATCAGTCGCCCATGATAGCCGCGCGCCTTGAAACGGCGCGAATCTACAACCACACCGAGAAAGAATATCTACACTAAAATTAGTAGCCGCCTCTATGAGGTCCGCCAATGTGGCCAGCGCTTGGAATGATACACTTCTCCGGAGCTGAATGATGTACCTGATTATTTGCAAGAGGCAAGAGTCTTGAGAAAGTACCTAGCCTGTTTTGGATAGAGACGCTAGGAATCATATCATACGCATCCATCCATGTAAAGAGTCTCAGTACTATGAAGACAATCTCCCTCCTTCTACCTCTGAAGTCATATATATAGCATGAAATGATTCCCGGGTGTCTGTTTTTTATAATAGTAATAATTACTGCACTTTTATTATCATAGATCCCAACTTCACAGAATCTCATTTTATCTCTCTGCAAACGATGAGCACATCAAAGACTTTATATCTCACCCTTCAATGGCTTCGACATGATGGAAGTGAAAACAAATATGTAAGTTTCTCCTTCCTGGCTGTACGTACATTTGATTCTGACAAAGAGTTAGCACTGGGGACTCTGGGCTACCGAGACCAATCCTCCTGCAGGCTACCTTTTTCATGCTACAGACGCCGGTCGTCAAGCCCTTGATCTGTATTACGAGCATCGCAAAGTTCGCGACCCTTCCAAGTCAAAGACTATGGTGGTCTGCCTCAAAATCAGTGAAGCTCCAAAGGCCAAGTATTTGGATCACTACGCCAGCGGGATTCCCTTGATGAATCCTTCTCATCTTCCAAAAGGCGAGTCGCAATGGACCTGTCGAGTATGGGTTAAAGAGACCTTGAAAACACTCCATGAGAACTCCCAAATTATATTACCTGCCCATGTTGGTCAGTTGCTTCCGCCTTCCCGGTTAAACTCAAGACTCGTAATGTTGATCTTATAGCTCGCAGACAGCATTGAGTGGTATGGTAAATACACAGCCGACCGTTATGTCTCGCGTATGGGTAGTCCCGTGATCTTCAACACCCTTGGCTGGCTTTCCCCATCTCCCAATTCCGATGTTAGGAACACACAGACGGAATACTACGGAGGAGAGCATATGGACACGGAGACCTATCAGCAGAGATACTACGGAACTAAACCGATGCAAACTGAAACCCATCAGCAGATGCCTGATCAATATCAGCCGAGGTACTATGGAACTACAACAATGCAAACGCAAACCTATCAGCAAACTCCCAATCAGTACCAACAAGGCTACTATGGGACGAAGCCCATGGAAACCGAGACCTACCAGCGAGGTTATTACAGATAGAATCTGTTCAAGTTGGTATTCAATTTACAACATGGGCATTGTAACTTTGATGCTTCCACAATACAGACAGTAACTGAGTCTTACTGCAAGATGTGTATACTGTTAAGTTCACTTATTTATGGAATTTGAGGTGGATATCGTGCGCTAAATAAGATCTTACTATTGGACAGTTAGATATAGGTGATGCTAATATAGTGGGGCATTCTGTCTTGAGTGATATTCATAAAGAACTCTCCCCCTCTCAATAACTTTACCAACGTCAACATCATTTATGACTTTATTGTTAGTTCTTACCTATCATTGACCTGATGGACTCTCTTCGTCTTCACAGCATTCAAGTGCCCCCAGCTCAAGGCAACACGCACTCCCATACCGTTGTCTTCCTGCATGGTCGTGGAGATCATGCTTCCAATTTCTGTAACTCACTCCAATACTCGCGTGACTCTCAAGGCCGCACACTTGCCGACGCTTTTCCGTCTTTCCGATGGGTGTTCCCTCAAGCGCCTAAACGAAGATGCGCCAGTCAACCAAACGAGGAGTGGCACCAGTGGTTTGACGTCTGGAATGTGACCACCTTTGCAGAGAACGAAGACCTACAGGCTGAAGGACTCAGAGAGGTCGTGCCCAAGATTCGCGATATTCTAGCCAAAGAGGCAAATGAGCTGAACGGGAGATGGGATAAGGTCATTTTGATGGGTATCAGTATGGGCTCTGCAACGAGCGTGCACACTTTGTTCAATCTCGATATCCCGACCCCAGAGAAACGACTTGGTGCCTTTATTGGTTTCAGCGGACGTTGCCCGTTTGCTGGTCGAACACTTGATGAGATGCGCAAAACACTGCAGGTTCATTCGTCACCCACACACACCGACGTACTCAAGAATACGCCCATACTTTTGGAACATTGCGTCGACGATCCACTAGTATTGGTGGACTGGGGCAGGAGGCAGTGTGAGATATTGAAAGAAATGGGAGCGAATGTCGCATGGAGGGAGTATGGGACTGGAGGACATTGGTTCAATTCACCTCATGGTATGGATGATGTGGTAGAGTTTCTCACGGCTGTACTATAGACATTATTGAAGAAAGTCTCGCGAACACTATTGCTATCAACAATTCGATTCAATACCCTTATTATACGGACATAGACAGTGATACATGAATCCTGTTAGGCAATTCCGGCGCCGGTACATATTGTGTCGTTGTGGCCTTATTATTCTTTTCAAGAGGTGGTGGGAAGAGTAAATTGATTCCGTCTTCCTCCGCACTGTCAGTCACTGCTACGGGTCTTCTACAGCTGACAGCGACCAGTCTACAATATGGCCGCTGCAGTTCATCGTTTGTTCAATTTCTGCCTGCGAATGACGTGAAGTTTCTCTGCCCAGTAGGCCCAACTTTCAACGCACAAAATACCATTCTCTTCTCGGCACCGCATTTGACAAGATAAGGTATCTCCCCTCTTTCCTATCTCCTTTCACTGACGTCTAACGTTCTTCTCCGACCTTTCTGTAGCCTTCATTCAGCCATCACTTTACTACCGCTTTACCGACCCGTCCTCATCCAGAGATGTCTCCCCCCGGCGAAATATCAGTCGGCGGAAATGATGCAGCGACCCGATGTCCGTTATGCCGTGAGTGCCATCCTCTAGAGTCCTTTACTCTCCGAGACTAACGTTAAGCAGTTAGAGGTAGCGAAGAAGCACCTGAGTTTTGATGAACCTCTCACTGCCACGATGCCGACTATTGATCCCGACCACGATCTTTCCGAGGCAGTACATGCTTTGAAACTTTCTGACGATAAGTCGTCACCGTGCACCAGTTTCGGCAGAGCCATCGAAATGGCGGTCTTTCCGCCATCTTCGCATCCTTAAAAATCGCTGCCTCCTCCATTAGCAGTGCCATTCCCCGCGCCCTGTTTTCCTGAAGAGACTCCGGAATTCTCGAGTGGTTCTGAATCAGGGATTTGTAATAGAGGGTAGTTGAGAGATTCGGATTGAGATGGATTTTACCACACTGCAAGAGATGTTTGTGTTAATATACAGCTAAATTGCGAGATGGGCCTGAGGAAAATGGCTTATTGCAGGGGTACGTTGTTATGTTAACCTAGCTTAACTTGCTGCTAACCCACTCGGCAAGGCACAGGTGTTATGACTAGCTATATTTACCCTATTATAGAGCGGGCCCTCGTTAGCCCCTTCAGGCCTTTAATCCCAGGCTAGAAACTACCCATCGTTGGAGGTGTAGGGATTGATGTATCCCTTCTGAATCTGTGATATTGCAGTGCAATATATGAGCTGAAAATATGCAATAAATGCCTAGTGGAGCACTCCGCTCCTAAGCGAAGCGCATGTTGCATATCCTAATTCGACGATAGAACAAAATTGTACGTACGATCCAAGCTGAAAATTCCTGGGCGTGTCTGACACGTTACTGCACCCCACCTGGTTCATGATTGGTGTCGATCAAGTATGCCGGAGTGTCTGTCATATGCTGTAATATCCTCGTCCCAGCTTGGCAAAGTCTTTTGTGTCGAGTTCTGTTAAACCGCACGATGCTGACTTGGTGTCTCGACGCCTTCACATGAATACTTGGAGCCCGAGAGGAGATGGACTCTTAGGGCCGAGGCGAAATCCATTCAGATCAATGATTTCGTCTGCTGTCTTGCTGGAGCTTTAAAGCCTGTGATCATCAGAGCGCGTCAGGATTAAATTTCCCGTTGTTTTGATTACAGTTACTCCTCTGAAGGATGCAAGAACGGAGAGTGGAAATGTCGGAAAACCAGAACTGGCAATAACATCCTTTCCGCACGACTTTCTACTTGTCTGGGACTGGGAAGAGTTCCATGGAATGTTTCAGGATCGAGAAGAATACGAAACGTTAATAAGCAGTCGAGAGCATTCGAATGGAGAAGTGGAAAGCCATCTTGATAAGTTGGATAGATTATATCTTTTCGCAGTTTTCGAAAGTGGAACTCGTCGAAGCCAAAGATGGCATGATCGACCTCATCTTCTGAGTTTGCGCCAAAACGCCGTAGCCTCCCCTTTGGACGTTTGTATGTAGGATTTGGCCCTAGGCGGTGGGTTGAAGAGCCGTTGGCAAGCTGTGCAGAGAGGCAGGGGAGGGTATTCATGAATTGCGGGCATTATGGTAGCAAAAGTAGTCCGAGTCCGATGATACGTCTGGGTGGCGGTTGGTTGTGGGCGGCGGGTGGAAATCTCAAATGTCCCAGCACCGCAACACACACCCCTTATGGACGCGAACCTCAATATTCCAGCGAAGACGAAAGGTTAGGAAATGAACTCAGCTGGCCAACCTAGAATTTGATGTTCGTAACCTCCACTCCATTCCGCGCCACCCACCTGCATTGCTGCCCAACCTGCTAGCAGAGGATAGAAAAGAAGATGCCTCAGAAGCACATCTCGCCAGGGGTACTGGACCCCTAGCTAACCCCGGCTCCCCAGTTCGTTGGGCGCAGACGTCGCTGAGCTGGAGAGATGGTGCCACCGCTGCCGCATTGACTTGTCAGTGCATGCCGCTTCCGTCCGTATAGATGCAGACAGTCCCTGGTCCCTGGCCCTGCCGCATCGTGATTGCGTCCTCGGCGCATTGGTCGATACGGGTGTATGGCAGAATTCACCATGGAAGCCATCAAGACCTCCCTCTATAGGGTTTTCGTCGATTATCTCTACCCAAGGCCGATCCATTGTCATAAGAACGTTTCGTATCGCAGGAAATCGCTGTGGAGTGCCACAGCTTGAGAGTGCAGGCAGGGGACTAGTTGTCTGCAAGATGGTCAGCTGGCAACGAGAACGGCACAGAGATGGCTACCTTCGCGCTGGAGCTAAGGTGACGCGTGCTCGAGCAGAATCAAACCCAACGCGAGCAGGTCGTGGCTATCGTCCCATGAAACCTTTAACAGACTGTTCTCGACGGCTGGTCATCGCTGCGCTCAAAAGAGAAGTAAAAATGAAATGGGAGGGATGCAGCCCAATGGTCCATGCAAAACGCGACGTTAGAAGCCTAACCGTTGCAACAATTGGTTCGTCATTTACGTATGGAGTCGACCATATCTGAGTGCAGTAAGTCCTTTGGGCAGGGATCGTCGAGCTTCAGCTTTCAGCTACTATATGTAATCGTCGGATCATTTACGAATGGAGTCGACCATATCCAATATTCTAAGTACAGTAACCCCTTTGGGCAGGGATCGTCGAACTTCAGGTTTCAGCAACTATATGTAATCGTCGAACTTCCAAACGTGGTGAATCACATGGCTGGGCATTGAATTATAGCTTAACGTCGCCACTTCCTTTTTGATAATTGTGCGGAATACTTAAAGGTGCGAAGTTCGCTCACATTGCCGTTCCATTGTGGTTCATAAATTTACAATAGCCGAAGAACAACTTTAACTATCTTACCAACATACTACAACGATGATCTTTGAATCTCTGGATGGTGCTGTTGTCAGTTTTCTCAATTATGGGACTGGCACGGCAATTGATCTCAAGCTTACAGGCAGGTCCCACCTCAAGCTTTCTTAACTCATAAGATAACAATTGAACAGGCGGCGCCGAAAAGGGAACACCAGTCTTTGGGTTTCCGTTCCATGGCAAAGAAAATCAGAGGTGGAAGCTTGAACTTGTTAAGGACAACCACCTCTGGCCAGTCTTCATGATCCGAAATGTTCAATTTGGAAGTATGATTACACCTTCCTGGCCCGAATCCATATTAGGGCTTTACTATACAAGAGAAACTAACCTATCTGTAGCTTGTCTTGACCTGAACTCGGCTGCGAACGGGACACATATCAAAGGCTGGCCGGGCCATGATTCAACCAACACGCACCAGCTCTGGCGGCTCATTACCGCAGACACCAAAGGCCGTGTCTTCCTGTAAGCTTCTGTGAAATTCAGTGCACTTTGGTCATGTATTAACACGCCCAGGATACAAAATGTCGGCTCCAATACTTTCCTGGACCTAAGCGGAGGAAACCGGGAACCTAGGTCAGTTTTGTTATATTTCAATAAAAGGATCCCTATATTGACTAGGCGCAATTTAGAACCACGATTCAGGGATGGTCTGGCTCCCCAAATTTGACAAACAGGAACCAGATGTGGCGAATCTTGCGTATGGACTGATGTAACTTGCTATTGGAACGGACATGGTTATACAATAAGGCTCAGCTTGACACCACTGGGTTGTATAAAGGAGTGTCCCCCCCTCCCCCCAATCATCTCTAGTCGCATTAACTTTGGAAGAATTGATTTAACCGTATCTCGAGGCTGGCTGCAATCCAGCGACAAATGCGAATCACTGTCTCGGTCACTGTGCACAGTTCTGTATCAGACTGATTATGATGTAATATGTGGAAGATGAGGAAATCGCCTACTGTACAAGCTACTCGGGGACTCATAAAGAGTGGTGCTAAGGTTCGTTGGCCAGTCCGAGTATATGCGATGCCTTTGGCAAGCGCTCCGCGTGTGAGGCGCTATAATACTGTCGTCTAGCAGCCTCCGTAGCCTAGAAAAATGCTAGGTTAGGGCGGATTCCGTTACCAGCAGTATAATCGTATGCACTAACGGATACGCTATCTAATTTAATCTCTTCTAAAACAGCTAGCGATCTAGCGTGACCTTTTTAGCCTGAGCCCCACGCGTTGCACTACGGCCGCTCGACTCGTAGGTATAATAAATAGCTCAGCGTACTTCAACGACACCTACCGGCTGGCCTCCCTCAATCTATCGCTATGCTAGGGGCGTCCCTCCCGCCGATGAGGCCGGATACAGTGTTCTGTGACATTCCAGGCGTCCCACTCTTGCCTCTCTTGACCTCGGGATGGTGAGATCGTACCGCAACAAGTTCATCAAGCTATCAACCTGGACAGGATTCAATCCGCCCGTCGCTCGTCTTCAGCAGAAGATGCAACGCTGTCTACAACCAACAAACGAAGTTGAAGATCCATACATCGCAGCTGTGCTGATCGCTCTCGCTCGAGAACGGCGGCATTCACAAGATGCATGTGCAGCAGAAGAAGTAACGGCGGGAAACGTGTCGGCCATATTTACCGCCGCAAGTACGGGCAGGCCTCTGCGTCCATTTCGGAGGCAACAATGGCATCCAAAGAGACCGCGCCGCACTTGAAGGTATGAATCCAGTGGAATGACCTACTTGTGCCCTCTTGTGAGGATAATCAAGACGCAGAGCAGATGTCTTCACGAAGTAGATCTTTATGCTGACGTCGCCTGCCGCAAAGCGACCGAAGACAAAGCAGAGCCAAAAACACCACCGTCTCTTGCAGGATATGCTGCTACCGGAAATGTCATGTCGGGTACTGGGTGATTTGATTTTACCACTTTTGGCAGTCGCTAGCCTTGGCCGTTTGGACGGTGGTGGGTGCGAAATGTCACCACGCTTCGGATCCGTATTGTCCCAGGTCCGCTTCGTGGAGGTTGACAATCTAATATCTTGATTTGCGTCTAGTCCCGAGTCATCATGATGTTGAGGGGCTGATTCATTCGACTCTGACCTTGGGGGTATTGAAGATACATCGGGCTGGAAGTGTGCCGTCGTCCAGTAGGTAGGGACTGCTATCGCTTCCTCTGTCTTTGACAGGATGGGGGAAGAACGTTGGCTTGCAATCGATTCCGGTACAAGATCAGGCTACGGCAGTTGGTTAGCCAAAGATTGAGAATAATAAGCTCTTCATACCTCTGAGTTATTTTCTGTCTAATTAATATCCTTAGCAAGTAGGTATAGAGCTTAAAGTTAATACCTTTTAACTTATAATTTTAAAGGAATCATAACTCTAGTAGAATAGCCTATATACTGAGTTTTTCTTAACTAACTAAATAATATACTTATTAACCTTAACCTAACTTAAAGTTATAGTTCTAGCAGAATTATAGCCGGACTAGTAACTAGGTTAACTGCACTACCGCTTTAATACCAGAAGCCTATTCTAAGAACCTATTCCTTATTTATATACCATTTGGATATAATAAGCATGAACAGTGGAGAGACACTAGATTCTATAAGGCCTAGGAAGAATCAGTTGGCTATAAATCCCTCGTATGAAGTGCAAGCTGGGGTGGACAATACAACGGCGCCCCAGAGGAAACAAATAACGGCGCACACCTTTGCGGTAGGAAGCTTCGGGCCCAAGATAGAGGCCTGCATCGTGAGTGTTAGTTCTATCACTTTCACCCTTGCTCGATGGATCGCTTACCGGATAAAAGCTAAGGATGAAACCACAGAAGAAGACCATAATACAATTAGAGTATGGCAGAGAAGGAACAACGTTCTGAATCAGGTAAGAAGGTAGAACTATAGATTCTGGCAAAAGGTTCTTTTCAAGCTTTCGCAAATGCGATACTACTTATATGAAGATTCTAGGCGCCACATCAGCAGCCACCTAATTTATGCAGAAGCAAAAGATAAACGCGCGAACGCTGTATCAAACTGTAATACATTGGTCGCCTAGGCTGAACTTGCTCTGTTGTACTTTCCGAGCACGTTCATCCCTCGTAGTGACATAACAAATATGCCCAAGCCAATAGTTTCCAGTACTATTACACCCAGAGCCGCGACAAATGTGTAAGTCTATATCAGAAGAGGTCAATAATTGGTCAATATGTGCAATGTACAGGGGAAGTCATACTATCTCTGTGCATAATCCTGCCCATGGGATATAGCTTTGTCGTGCACTATTCTGACAGGACCAAGACCAAAGATCCCAATGGTTATTTTTAAGTACTTCTTTGTCAACGATGAGGTATACAGTCGAGGCAATCCAGCCCGCTATGACAACCCCGGAGCTGATGAAAACAGTGGCATTGTGGATCGTGCTGTTGCGCATCGTGTGGAACTTTGTCAAAGTTAGATCAGTTCGAAGGGTCTTCGGTCTTTGCAACCACTTACAAAACTTAGGCGGGTTACAAGAGCCAACAGCTGGACCAGGGATGCAAATACTGCACTAGCCAGCATAAGCCACGTCGACAGCATCTTGACAGATGGCCATCGGGTCCTCACCCAACCATCCTCATTCCTGTCAATCGAGTTGTGCGTTGCCTTCCAAACGTTAACACCATGCGCCGTCAAGCTAAGGATACTCAGTGTAACAAGGAGGACAAGGATGCGCAAGGCAAGTCGGATAGTATCTAAGGCCCCTCCGATTTTCTTGGGCGGCGGGCGGCGCTGCTTGAGAAGGGCTTGCTCATCTGAGATCGGATGTGCTGCTTTTTCAACATGCCCATCGTCAACTTCATCATGAGGGTCAAGCCTGTTCGAGTACGACTCGTAGCCGGATGGGATACTAAGGTCCATATTCAGTATTGATCAGTTTGTATAAGCTTAGTAGTGCCCTTTCTAAAAAGAAGCTTCCTCGTGGGCAATTCATTGTTTTTATCTTCTGATCCATGCAGAGGCTTAGTTGTCAGGTCTTGGCGTCGAGGTAAGATATCCGACATTCTCGGACTTGGAACCGAGTCAGCTTTGCTTGGCATAAGCTTAACAAGGGCCACGAGGCTTTGCAGCCCTTAAACGACCAATCGCCTTGCAGCTTAGTCGAAGGATGCATATCTGCTAGCCCTACAAGAAAATCCCTCTCCAAAGTCCCAAATTTCAACGCAGAAGGAATTAATTACATTATTGTTCTTTAGTTCAAGTGCTTATTTGTGGCGCAGCTGACCAGCACTAACCGTTGGAGCTATCTTGAATCGATTGGCTGTCCGCTAAGGAATAGCGAGCTGTCTCTAGATCCCTGTAAAAATAACTCTATTTCTATCAGGGCTGAGTCATCATTAGACCAAACGAATCCTAGTGCGGTAAATATTCGACTTAATTTCAAAGTATTGAAGGATAAACCAGGATATTCACAGCCTCACTGACTTAGATCCTCCGTCAGATTTGCAATTGTATGTACAGAAGCGGTGACAACAATGAAGGACTGAAAGGTCCGGGCTACTTACCTAAAAGCTCATATTGACTTGATAAATGCAAAAGAGAATGTGCATATAAGAACAACTGCACGCTGCCACAGAAGATACTCTAATCACTATTCATTCACACAACACAATACCAACAGTATCTCATACTCACTTCAATCTATTCATTAATACCCATTCTTTTCCAACATCCCAAAGACAACACAAAGTCAGCCAAAATGCAGTTCATATCCATGTTGCTCCTTGCCAGCTCGGCTCTTGCAGCCCCACAGGCTTTTAAGTCGTCTGCTCATCATTCTCGGGCTGAAAGCATTGATGATATGCTGCCTCCTATCGTACCCATCAACACACGAGGTGGCGATCGAGATCTTATCTCCAAAATAATCACCGCCCCCACTCAAGCAGAGCGTCTCAAGCTCCTGAATCAGCCTGGCGATTTCATTTTTGACTTCAAAGCCTCACACGCGGCTGGAGAGTCTGTTGGCAAGGGCGGCAAGTCTGTTTCTGCCACTGCTCTGACTATGCCTGCTCTCATCGGTAACGGAGCTTCTATGACAGTTGCCTTCCTTGGTCCATGTGGAATGAACACTGCACATGTCCACAACCGAGCAACTGAGCTTAACATTGTTGTCAAGGGCCGTCTTGTCACCAACTTTATCACCGAGAACGGCGCAAAGCTCATTTCCAATACTATGGATACATTTCAGATGGCTGTGTTTCCCCAGGGCGCTATTCATCAAGAGTTCAATCCTGATTGCGAAGATTCTGTGTTTGTCGCTGCATTCGACAGCCCCGACCCTGGTGTCAACCAGATTGCGCAAAACTTCTTTGGCCTCAATGGCGACGTAGTCAAATCTACCTTGGGAGGTATTCAGACTATTGATGGCAAGGATATTGAGTCTTTCCGCGAACACATCCCAGCCAATATTGCTCTTGGTATTGATGCTTGTCTGAACAAGTGCGGCATCAAGCGAAACGCAAAGCGAGATTTGAGCGAGCTTATGAACTGAGCAGGATAGAAATGGGTTTGTGCTGGTGTTAATAGAGCAAACTATATTTGTATATATCTAGATTCTTGTCTATACCTAGGGTATTTCTTTTGCAAATTCTATACTTTCTCAATTTTAACTTTTCAACTTCGAACCTTTGCAGCTGAAGTATCCTTTGGGCAGCTACATCTATTATTTACTCCCTAGGTCTAGTAACACTAATGCTTCCAAATATCTAAGCCTACTTTACTTATAATTAATATTTATCATTAGTATATACTAAAATACTATATTATAGAATATAGTAAATTCTAATATTTAAGTATTAATTCTTAAACCTTCTGCTATTAACGTGTGGGATACCCTACATCGATCCACTTAGCTTAGAATTTTAAGCTGAAGAAACAACTCATAGCCTACAAGGTTAGTTCATCTACCCCGCGTTTTGTTTTATAAAACGCGGTGTCCTCAACTTGCCTCGGCATGCTTCTGCTCCGCTTCAAGTTATCACAGTTACAGGACTTTCAGCAGCCTTTATACCATTAACCAGCTCTCAAGCAAGAAACCATAGCATCGCATCTCACCTCAACAAACACGATTGAGATGAGTAAAGTTCATGGCAACTGCAGCCCAAAGTTTGGGGAGGTCCGTTCTCTTCTCGAGCGCTATATTGAGTCTAGCGACGAACTTGGTGCCTCGATTACTATCAATATCGATGGTGAAGAAGTCGTGGACATCTGGGGTGGTTATAAAGACGAAGCTAAAACCCAACCATGGGAAGAAGATACCATCGTCAATGTGTTCTCGTGCACAAAGACAGTCACCAGTCTCGCTGTTCTCATGCTTGTCGATCGAGGACTGATTGATCTCAACGAACGAGTCTCACACTACTGGCCCGGCTTTGAGCAGAATGGCAAGCAAGATATCCTTATCAGACACCTACTATCTCACACCTCTGGCCTTTCAGGATGGCAAGAGCCTCTATCGACCGAAGATCTCTACGACGTCCATGGAAGCACCGAGATGTTAGCACGTCAAGCTCCATGGTGGAAACCAGGAACGGCCTTTGGTTATCATGCATTGAGCTTTGGCCATCTCCTCGGAGAGCTCGTTCAACGAGTTTCTGGAAAGTCGCTACGCGAGTTTGTCGCTACCGAGATATCAGGTCCTTTGGAAGTCGACTTCCAGATTGGTGCTTCGGAGAAAACCTGGGATCGAATTTCTCCGATCGTACCTCCAGACCAGTCGGGAATCACGCCAGATTTCGAGGCTGGTTCTGTTCAAGCAAGGACATTGCTCAACCCGCCTCTAGATCCCAATTCCGTGAACACCGAACCTTGGAGAAATGCGGAGCTAGGTTCCGTAAATGGTCATGGCAATTCTCGCTCGCTGACCCGGATGCTCTCTGCTATTTCTTTGGGAGGATCGGCCGCGGGCAAACGCATTTTAAAAGAGGAGACAGTCAAACTCATATTCGAAGAACAGCAATCTGGGAAGGACTTGGTTCTTCAAATACCTATCAAGTTTGGTAATGGATTTGGACTTACACCTTGTATTGCACTTGACTGGATTCCAGAAGGTAACATCTGTTTCTGGGGCGGTTGGGGCGGTTCTTTTGTTGTCATGGATCTTGACAGACGTGCGACCATTTCTTATACTATGAACAAGATGGGCAGTGGTCTTGTAAGTAGTGATAGGGCTGCTGTATACGGGAAGGCTATCTATGATGCACTCAATAACTAGTTTGCTAAATTGACATATCCTTTACACCTTCACCACCCACTTGGATCCAACCAGCAGCTGTCTGGATATGATGGCAAAAGCCGTACCAATAAGGATTGAGACACCGCAGAATATAATCAATCCCGAGAAATGGCCTCCCTGATCACTGACAATAGCTCCAGCAATGGGACTACCTACAAGCACACCAAATGCAGCAACGCCATACAACGAGCCGTTGCGAGTACCAATGCTGCGGACATCTGAGAAAGAAGCCACCATGGCAGGAACAATAGAAAGAGTGCATCCAGAGGTGAAACCATACAAGACAGCGTAAGCTATCACGGACGAGGTGGATGTCGCAGTGAGCCACACTGTAAGAGTAAAAATGCCGCCAAGTAGAGTCAGGGGAATCATAACATTGAAGACGCCCACTCGGTCGCCGAGGTATGCTGGCAGGAGTCGGCCAAACGTGCTGATGAAGTATGTCAGCGTCAGACCATAGAAGATCACAAAAGTAACTCTGCGACTTACGAGGAGGCATTGACAATAGGAACTAAATATTCAGCCAAGTCCGGCGGCACTCCCAGTTTTTTCGCTTGCACGATGATGAAGTTGAAGGGCAGGAAAGAGCCCAAGTATAGCATAAATGCTGATATGGTTAAGAAAAGAAAAGGTAATTCCCGAAAAGGCGAAACAAAGTCCTTTGGGTTGAACTTTCTTCGTGGCGGCGGCAGTCTCGACTTGATAGTAAGATTCGCGATAGCTAGAGTTCCAGCAAAGAGGAACGCGACAGATCGCATCGCCCATCCAAAACCTATATTGGTGACGAGATGGTTTACCATGATTGGAAGGACGACACCTCCGAGACTGGAACCAGCGGTGACGATACCGAAAGCTATGGCGCGATGGCGAAGGAACCATGTGCCAACAGCAGCGATAGCTGTAGAAGTTATTGTTAGTTGCTGCGTCGAGATTCTCCCAAGATGAAGTTGGGGTGAAGTCGGGGGACTCACGAGCGTAGAAGAGGAACGAGCAACCGATCGCACTACAAAAGCTCTGGGACAAAAGAATCTGGTAATACTCCTTAGATACGGAGGTCATCATCAGGCCGAAAACATGTAGAAAAGATCCAAGGAGGATTGGTATCCGGGGTCCGAGTTCGTCGGTCATTTTACCCACTATGGGGCCCTATAGATAGTCAAGTAAGTATCAAATGCACCATTGAAGAGTGCTGCTAGTGTATAACGACTTACCCAGAAAAACATCATGAATGATTCCACTGAGGGGATCCATGCGATGGTGCTGGATGAATATGACCTCAGCTGGTTTTCTTCATAATAGTCTTGGAATATTCCGATACCTATCAGTGTTAACTTGTCATCATGCTTAGGTTAATGCAGTAAATGTCTGATGGACGTACAGTTGATCCACCCGAAACTAGCAAAGACGGCGCAGAAGCTTCCAGCAACAACAGACCAGGCCTGGAGTCCTCCATCTGGAGCAGGGTGGATTTCATCATTCAGGCCGCTTTCCTGAGCCGACTCCTGCTCCGTTGATGATTCTGGCTGTGCTTGCCGATCTTGCTTGGACTTTTCGAAAATCATTGTGGAAATTTTGAATTGAAGATTGAAGATTGATAGTGAGTAAGTAAGGTTAAATCTGCTGGAGAAATTCAAACCTGTCTGGAGGAAAGATCTATTCTTCTTATAACATTTACAGATTCAATATAAGACTGACAAATCCAACCCTTAACACATGTTCGCAAGATGGTTCCGATTTGAGTTAAGTGAGTTTTTGATTGATATATGGGGACACTAGTTCTTGATCCCTGTTAGCGGTCTCGAATGATGGTACCGAATAAAGCTTAGCGTATTCGGCATATGTACAAGCCTGTGACGTTGTAAGCAAAAGTCAATGTTTGAACCTTGCATCGCTTTCTTTCCACACTCATTGCTCTCACTGAACGAGAGTCCCTTCTCTCATCGACAAAGGATATCTCAGAGTCTCTTGCTAGATACGGCTTACCGTCGTAGAGAAATACCTGGTCACCTTCTTGTTCGTTTTCTGGCCACATGTCACAATGGTCGGCATCGCCGGTAAATCTAAGGCATGTCACGACTGTAAAAGGCGTCGTGTCAAGGTACGCCCCAACTTTTCATACGTCTTCAAGCTTGATTATTCACGTTACACTAGTGCGATCTTGTCTCTCCCGCGTGTCTACGGTGCGCTAAGGCAGGAATTACATGTCGTGGTTATGAGCAGTCTACACTGTGGGTAAACCGCACTCAAGCGCGTCCTAATGTCTCTGCGCTTTCAGTTGTTAAGGATACAAAAGTCCTGGAACGGAAACCGAAGAGCTCGGGGTCTATGGATTGGTTTCATTTACTACAAAGAATGCGTACTCAGCTCAATTCTCCCCAGTCATCATACAAAGTAGCGACGTTTCGGCTAGAGGCGCTTTCTATTGCCGATAGCATCTACTTTCCGCTTTCAAGTGTTCGAAAGAGTGGAACAGATTCGACTTCAACCCCATCGTCATGGTTCAAAGCTGTCTGTCAGATGCAAAACCCAAGTGAGGCGCTAGACTTTTCTCTCCTGGCCTTCTCCGCCATCCAAATTCGGCTATCTGGAGAAAGAAGAGTCTCGTATGACGAGACGGTACAACTATATAACGAGGCTATTTCCAAAATTATTACCATTCTCGATAGCTCAGTAGTGGGAAGTAGCGACGAAAGCCTCGCCGCCATTGTTATCGTTTCTACTTGCGAGGTTAGTACAAGGCATCCCCAAAGCTTTAACTAGNGTTCAAAGCTGTCTGTCAGATGCAAAACCCAAGTGAGGCGCTAGACTTTTCTCTCCTGGCCTTCTCCGCCATCCAAATTCGGCTATCTGGAGAAAGAAGAGTCTCGTATGACGAGACGGTACAACTATATAACGAGGCTATTTCCAAAATTATTACCATTCTCGATAGCTCAGTAGTGGGAAGTAGCGACGAAAGCCTCGCCGCCATTGTTATCGTTTCTACTTGCGAGGTTAGTACAAGGCATCCCCAAAGCTTTAACTAGGTTCTGATACGAGATAGCTGTTTCTCTTTCATACAAGCTCGAGTTGGAACGCACATGCCCAGGGTATATCTGAGATTCTGCGGAATCGTGCTGTGTCAGGAACGAAAATGCAGAACTGGTGCGATCTATGTAGACGCCTATGTGTAATATGCGTAAGTACAGGATCGATTGAAAACATTGAAACTATGCTCACATTGTCATAGATCATTCAAGCCATGGTCCAAAAGCGCTGCCTTCTACTCGAGCCTTATCTCTGGCGACAACATATCGGTCCAGCCACCGTCCCTGGATCCTTTAGCGGGCTACTGGATCTCGTAATGGACATACCCTCCATTATAGCCAGTGCACATGGCTTGTCCAAAGCCAAGCGTAACTCCATTGATTTGACACCGTACGTCAATCGGCTTATCCAGAAGTTCCACGACCTTCACGATTGGCGTGTCCTTTACAATAAATGCATCTGGAGTCAAGATGAAAAGCCGATATACTGGTCTGTTCCCGCTACAGCCAGTAATCCAACAGACAGCAACCATTTGGAGAGGCTGTTTCCATTTGCACTGATTTTCTCCTCTATTCAAGTCGCAAGTGCATGGATATTCTGCTCCAGTATAATGCTTGATATCCTTGACACGGTCCTTCTTCTTTTTCCATCAAACCACAATGATAGTACTATTATGACACATAATGGCGAGGGTTCAACGCATAGTATTGCAACTGATGTGCTCGAAGGTATCCAGGCGCATTCTCAGAGTCTAGCCCGACTCCTATGCCAGAGTATTGAATTTTGTTATCGGAATGAAAATGGTACTTTTGGCCCACAGATAACTTGTTATGCACAGGCGACACTCTTGAGATATTTCAAACATCGTGGGATGGATCGCGAGCTAGATTGGTGCAAGGCCATCCCTCAGATGAGCTGTCCCGGCGCAAGCTTTGGAATCGATCTCATGCAGTTTGACCCGTTACCCGACAAATGAAAAGTCAGCAGCGGCAAATATACTTTCTAATATCTATATGTATACTAGATGCATTGCTCTTCATCCTTTAATATTCGTTGTATCGTGACAAGCAATATGGCATTTCCATTTCAACCCGTTGTTACTAGTCATTTGATGGGGAAAGACGGGTTTGGGCTTAACTCTGGCAAGAGGCTTAAGTAGCTAAAATCACTTCTAGACCTGGCTCGGAACATGCTCGTCCAACCATGCTTTCAAAACCTTTGTGGCAGGATAGTTCTCCTCGCCAATCCTCAGAAGCAGCGATATATGTCCTTCAAACCCCTCGCCCTCGAAGATGTGTAAATTAACACTCGTACCTGCGGCTTTCAAAGCAGTAGAGAGCTCTACAGCCTGTCGAATATCTCCTTTGCGCTGCACATGTAGAAGCAAGAACGCACGAGCGTTGGGCGCGGCCGCATGATGCGTAGGCGACATTGCGTCCAACGCCTCTGGATCAGTACCCAGTCCAGCAAGCATGTTGGTGACAATCGATCCTGTATTATCCGAAATGGAAGCAGCCGCGTTGTAATTTGAGCCATCTAGTGCAATGACACCTCTTAAAGCACCTGTGTCAAACCCAGCTTTTCTCGCGTAGCTCGCATCAGTACCGATCAAGGTGACAACGTGCGCACCAGAGCTGTGGCCCATCAGGACAAGACGTTCAGGGTCGATTCCGAGCATCTCTGCGTTGTTGATTATAAATGCCAATGCATCAGCGACCTCTTGCACCTGTTCCTTCACGGTAACCTTTGGAATGAGCGTGTAATCGATGGACGCAAACGCATAGCCCAAGGAGTTCAAATACCCGACTTTCGCCGAGCCGACAGAGTCAAGATAAGTCCCAACGGTCCAACTCCCGCCATGAACATAGATAACGATAGGTGCCTTGGGCATATCTGACCTGGCTTCCCAGAAGCGCAGGCGCTGGGATTCCTTTTCCCCAAATACCACATCTCTCCCCCCCTGTGGTACATCGGCGTTCATCTCCGACATCAATTCTTGTGCTCTGTCGAGTGTTATGTCGTCGTTTGTATTCCGATAAATTGAAAGACCTGTGATCTCATTCCCTCTTGCAGCTAAAGCACTAGGGCTTAACTTGGGAGATGAAATCGCTGGGAGGCTCATAGAAGGATCCATAGTTAAAATGATGAGCAGTGAGATAGTGAGGAGAATGGGCGAAGCTGTGTGTATGAACAGCTAAATAACAGGTGCAACGATAAATTAATATTATCTTCAACTACTCTTTTATACATATACGGCTCCTATGTAAGAAGGAAAGGTGCCTAATTTATCGGGTTACATAGCCAGGCAAAATAGCGCGATAAGAGATATTAGGCAGACACTTCTGACTCTGATGCCACATCATCCTTGAGAGGCTTTATCGCTACATTAAGACAAATATGCACTAAAGATAGCTGTTCTATTGTACTCGAGCTAACCTAGATTGGATGAATGTTATTTGAATCCTTGTCAATCTTGATAATCTTAACAATATACAAGAAAATTATTCCAATGTCTATATACATTTTATCAGATTAGTTTCCTCCTACTTGCGATAAGTGTTCCAGGCAGAATGCATGCGAGTCTTCTGACCACTTGTAAACTCTTCATAGCAAACACTGTAACATAGGTTAGCATCCTACTCGGGAAGGCATACGTTGTGGTAACATACTCATCGGAATAATCCATGTAGTTGTGAATGGGGTCATCACCAGCCTGATTAGGGCAGCTATCCCTACGAGCAGGGCATCCACTTGTTTGCGAGGCTTGGGCGGGGGTATCGCTGACAAGATCTCCACCATTGCAGCCATCTTGGAAAGTATGGAAGAGATTGAACCAGTGGCCAACCTCGTGAACGGCAGTTCCTCCCAGGTTGTAAGGAGCAGCAGAGCCTCCGGGGACAGTCTCAGCAACTATCACGCAGCCATCCCGGATGAAAGTCTGAGATCCAGTCGAGACGTTGGGTTCAGGGAAGAAACAGTATCCGAGAGCCTCCATGCCCTCGAGCTTAGCGACATCAGTGAAGTAGAGGTTGAGGGTCTTGTAATCTCCCTGACGGAGCTGTCGCTTCATGGCAATTTCGCCACTGCCAGAAGCCCAGTTGGCGTTGGTGGTGAAGGTTGTGTCGATGAGCTTGAAGGTAACATCTTGAGGTCCATAAGCTTCGTTGAGGGCATCTAGCTGAGCTTGAAGCTTGGCTTTGGAGATGTACTTTGAAGAAGATGAGGATACAACGTGGAAGTATGTATCGACAGTGATGGAAGAAGCAGCGATCTTGGAGACTGACTCAATCTTCTTCAACTCTTGGGCATGCTGAATTTGCTCGGGAGTTGGGTCGACAACGGCACAGCGAGGAGGAAGGGCTCGGCCTGTCAGACCAGCAAGGGCATTGCCAAAGAAGAGCGCAACGGCGAGCTTGGAAACCATTGTTATAATGTTGTGGCTTGGAAAAGATATTATGGAATATGTCTGGTTTATCAAATATGTGGTTTAGAGCTCATATTTTATAATCAGATACTGACATGTGCCATAACGACACCAAACAGACATAATTCATCTATCATGCTATCTCATGGAGATCATTTCCACTTATGCCAAATCCCCGTTCACTTTGATCAAAGGTTCATCACATCGTATTGTATAAAACAGTCCTTATCTGTCCCTAGTCCCTATCACAGCAGCTGAATGCCAATGGACTCCATTTGCAAATGAACCTATCTACCGCGACCTGCCGCTTTGAATAGAAAGTGGGCATGGTATACCCGAGCCTATCCCATGAATATCTTAGTGCAGTCTTACACTGGAGTGAATACCCCTGTACCTTCTATTCTTGGCAATGTCCGCCGTGCTCCGACTACGCACAGGCTTCGTCTTATGCTTAATCCTTGTAAGCTTACGGCTTAGAACAAGAAAGGTTGCTAACTACCGACGAAGGACTTTTGCAAGGACGATTTTATTGCATGGATAATAACAGGATTGGGGGAAATACTTGAGTCAGCTGAGCAAATAACTGGGGTAGATTTGTTATTGTTATAGGCTGTATTCTTATGGTGAATAAATACCTCGCTGAAATGTGACTCCGGGTAACTGTATGCAAGTAGCTTTCAACCACAACGATAAGATTTAAGAAGAAAGAAGAAAAGAAGATCCTGTCAACTAGATTATGAGTAGGTGTGAAGAGTTTAACTACTATTAAAAGTGTGAACATCTTTGTTATAATATCGGATCTCAACTAATAGATGTTGTTATCTTCAGCTGTGTAATTAAAAAGAGCAGATAGATGTTGTCCATTTAGGGTAAGACGTCAAGTGACTATAGCATCTTATTTTCCCTATATTTTCGGATTGCTGATACACGAGGTTGATATTGCCCTACTTTGACTAAAGATTTATCCCAGGCTAAGCTATGATTATATGTGCGAAAGCGCAGTTGGTATTACACCTGCCCGGTGATCGAAGCTATTGTGAACACAGACTCAGCTGGCTCTGCTCAGTTGACGATTTGTCAGAGATTCGACTGAAGTTTCAAATCGGCTATAACTACAAAGTCGCACTTGAAAAGAAGGATGATTTGATAAGCTATGGGCTATTCTTCAAGGCGTCTATGAAGATTGGCTAGTATCATCGAATCATTGAAGGCACCCAACCTAACAACGACTTCAATCTAGATGGGCACTATGGAAGGGAGCTAACCGTGGCAAAGTAATGTATATAGTACGGAGATTAGTTTGAAGCTGTTCATAATGAGTTTATAATAAGGCGATAGAAAATGAAGCATTCGTGCTGTTAAATATAATGAGACATCTGGCTGGCAAACAGTTAGAAGGCATGAAGGAAGACTGCAATGATATCGTTTGTCGCACTGCCAGTGAGAGAGTGGATCCACTCGAATCAGCTACAAGTCAGCCACAAATCAGCCACAAGCAGCCACGGCTGATGCAAATGCTCGGCCCACGGACTATACATTCTTCCGTGGCACCTCTCCACTCGTACCCAGCCTCGCCGAGCACTCTTGATTCACACTTAACTCATTTACCGCGCACATTATGCTCTATTAACTCCTTGCTTTAGCGTTTATCGCGATGGCTTCATTTCCCCCCCTAATGTCTTCGTTATTATATCGTCGCAAACTTTTGACCATCGACACATGCCCTTTGACACGCTGAGCCATCACCCGAAACGCGTCGCAAGAGGCGGTGAATCGCGCTGCAGACCGTTAAAATTCCGACTTGCACCCTTCAAACGAGCGCTTTGCCTCCTTTGCTGGAACAACCGGGGACTGCAGAAGGGACCTGCTTAGTCTTGCAGCTCGCTGGAGACTAACAGGTTGCCTGTCAGCGAAGCTGATCTTCTTGGTCGTTGCTTGGGCTGGCGAAGCTGCCTGTCTAGTCTGGTAAGTCGAGGAAGTTGTCGCACTGACTGCAGCAGTAATGTCTTCCTCACCAAGCATCGACATCAATCACTCTACCAATGCTGTTATAACCTGGGAATCGAACAACGCGACACGTATATTGGCGAAGCCTGACCCGAAAACAAGCTCGATAACTCTTACTACCCACTTCGATCAAAAATGCGCCTTCTTCGAACTCAGCATACCCGCCAAGCTCAAAGGAGTAGAGCAGTCAGCTATCACACTCCGAGTCTGTGCATCTGCCATCACGTCGTTGGATCTTGATACAAGCCCAACGGTTAGCGATACAGTACAGCAAGAGTTCAAGTCAATTGCCCTCTGCCTCGGTCTCCGCTTGAGTCACCCTCCCGATGTCATACTACCCACTGCCGCTCTCGAGCCGGTATCTCCAGCTCGTGCGCCATCTGGGATAGTGCTCGATGCAATTCGCGAGCTTAGCCAAGCCACAGCTTTCTCTATCTACATTGAAGCTCGTGAGGCCCCGTCCAATCCAGGCTTGCCTGCTGTTAGCGACGCGCTTCAGCAAGGGCTCTTCAAGTCTTTCCGCAGCACCAGGTTTCACCTTGCTAGCATGTACGGTGGCCTAGGGGCTAAACTTGTCAATCTATCACCTGAGGCATCAGCTCCCCCGCCGTCGTATAACGAAGTAGAGTCCTCCCCGCCGCCGCCGCCACCACCCATCGATTCGAGAAAACGTCCTCGAGAAGACAGCGAAGTCAAGCGACCTGACGACATTGCTCTTTTATGGCTCGAGTTACGAGCCATGAAAGAGGCCAGGGTAGAGGATCAAAAGCGGATCGAAGCCCTGGTGGCCGAGAACAACAAATTGCGACATGACAATAAAGGTCTGAGTCAAGACGTGGATACACTCCGAGAGCGATGCACGGCCTTGGAGATTTCGCAACAAGACCTGAAACACAGTTTTGAGGTTCTTGACACAGCAACCGAGGAGTTGACAAATAACGTACGCGAAGAACTGTTCGATACATTCGATAACGAGTTGACGGAACTTCGTGACGACATGCGCACGATGGAGGGTATTGTCAAATTCCTCGAAGAAGGCCAAGTTAGCGACGAGACGGCCAGGAGGATAAAGGATGCTGTCCTCCAAGATATCACGGCGCGGTTGTCCGCAGAATAAGCCCACAATATTGCCCAGCTAATGGATCTTCAACACCGGTGGGTGCAGTCCCGACATGGGTAGCATTATTAATGAGATATACTAACGATGCTCAGGACATGACTAGTCGTAACAAACACTCTTTTATATATACTTATACCTACCTACAACAAGCGATCCCGTGTCCATTTAATACATGTCCCCAATATACCCAAGACGAGCAATCGCTTGATGATCTCACAAATATATACACATACATCCATACATACACTTTGAATTATGCTTATTTTGCCGCCTAAGTCCTGTCCATCACTCTGCGCTTTCTTGGTCGGTTAACAGCCAGCATCGCTAGCCTCTATTCCCCAGTATCAACACCAACATCTTCCATATAACAGTAAAGAAGTCAGATTAAAAGTCTAGTAATGGAAGTGATATACATAACCGTCGTAGTGCCGTTCATGACGGAGTGAGCTTTATCAGCGTCTTTGACAAGATTTATGCACAGGTACCTTCGCTTCCACTTCCGACAATCATACAGGCTGGAGTGCTAAACATCACAGAATTGCAGCAAACTCGAGCAAAATTGCCTCCGTTACATGGCGTGCCAGGACCGCCACAACTAGGGCCAGAACTTGTGCTTGTAGTTGTAGCAGCGCTTGTCCCGATGGTCGAGGTTTCAGCTTGGCTGGTAGTAGTATCGACGGCTATTATAGTGGTCGTTGACTCCGTGGAGAACATCCCAGACTCGATGTTTGAAGGTTCGCTGGTAGAGGACTCAATGGTAGACGATTCCTCTTCAGAGGTCGTAACCTGGGTGGTTGCAGAAGACGAGGGGATGTCTAAGGTGGTTGGTCCAAAGAATATGGTGCTGCTACCGATGACGGTGCTGGTAAAAGAAAGAGCCGCACTCGTAGTGAGCTCAATTGATGATGAGGGGCTTGGGCACGCATGGTGAGGCAGTAGTCAATGAGAGAGACAAAAGCGAGATGGCAGTCGCTTTGGTAATAATGCTTGATGAATACAACTTTCAAATCTCAATTGTGAAAGTCAATGATTGGCAAGAATGACAACCAAGAGAAAGAACAGAAGGGAATGAGAGAGTATAATATGGGTTGGTTGAATGGTGTTGACTTTCAGCATGATCGAGATCCCTGTTTTTGCTCAGCCTTATGCCTCTAAGGCACTAGAATAGCATAAAGGCTAAGAACTCGATAGTCAGGTAAGGAGATTACGCCTCTAGACTATTAAAGAATAGCTAAGTCTGCCCGTCCATATACAATTAGTAGATCAAGGGTTAATATTTAGAGTAAAATAAAACTAAGCTTGATACGTGAACAACCTTTCTAATTTCCACAATCGCTGCGCTGCAGCTTCGCAAAAGCAAGTCTCTTGCCAGAGCATTATTTCTTCCCCTTCTCCTGTTTTGGGCCGTCAGTAACAAGTAACGGTATGCAAAAGGTATACATACGCATTTGAAAGACTTGAGCTGTTCACCACCTCGGGGAGGTTGCTGAAATGCAAGAACCATTACATGATGGTAGAAAACGACGAGCACAAAGCACCGTAGTAGAACTGACGATTACTTTCGCGAACTTGGAGAGACCGTAAAAGCAAGTTCTTGCTTCTGAATCCTCCAGACTTGTCTCTTGCTCGTTTGGTACATCCTGTACCAGGCATGTCATGTCTATAGGGAAGGCATTCGCCGCTTGCAGATCGCTAGGTTGTCTTGAACTTTGCACTCTGCCTCTTCGTCGTAGAGAATTATTGCGATATTGGACTATTCCTTTTCTTGTAGCTTTAGGAAATGTTAGTATGGTATCAAATAATAAGGAAAGAGCTACAGGAGTATACTGACGCATCCGAAAGACCCTATTTGATTAACGTACCAACCGTCGCCCGTATTGGTTGACATGCAGGAGTGGTCGGATAAGCGATCGAGCCGACGCGAGCATGAGTCGTCAAAGAAAAAGAAACAGTTATGCCCTTCGTTCGGGACGAGAAGACTGTGTTGAGGCAAGCGTCCCTAGCAACCTCACTTCTAATATATTCCCGACAATATGTATCAGGCATTGTTTCGAAGTTCCAGCATCTGGCCAGTCCCTAACTCCAGACCGTTCTATGCTATCTGTCATATCTTACCGTGCAGTTTGGCGCACCTAAGTCTGTTAAGTACAGTCCATAAATTTCCGTTATTATATGATTTGGTGAACGACCAAGCTCGTAATCGTTTCATGCATAGGGATCTGAGGATGGAAGACTCGTGCGTAACCGTTGGGCACCAAGTAATCCACAATGTCGGTACGCGCAACGAGATACCTCTTGGGTTTCCCATTGTCAAATTATGCTTAGGGTAGCTCCGGAAATAAAAGCTGAGGTACTAGGGCGGCATGAAATTAAGACACAAGTGACTATGGGGAACCTGTGAACGTTCAAGCTTGCATACTGTTCTGAGAACTCCCGGTTGGTCCCGCCATTGTTGGGTTCCTTGATAGATTAAACAGTTATGCGAAGGCTACAGGGAAAGATATAAAGAAGAAGCTCAGGACATATTCAAGAAGGTTAGCTTTAATCAGAGTGTTGAACTTCTTGTGTCTATAACATAGTCTTGGGAGCTACACAGCGCTGATACACCCCACCATACTTCCCCTCAGGCCTCAAGGAACACCGCAGTTTCGAGACCCTCCGGTAAACATATCGGTTTGATCAACGTCGAGAGCGAGCTTCGAGGTATAACAGGAGCTGTACCCTTCCCAAATATACCAGGATAAGCACGAAGGATTGATCGAGCAGGCACGTGCGCATGCAGCAAGGGTCCTGATTTGATCGAAGTTCCTGTAGTCAGGCCAATAATTGTTGTTCCATGCCATCTGGCCGTTGCACGCGTCAAGCTGAGGTTTGAAAAAGTCTGAAGAGCAGCTTCGAGCACCCATAAGCATCTTCCTGCCCTCTCCCTGACCGTCAGTGTCTAAAATAACAAGGTCTGAAAATGAACCAGTGAACATGTTGCAGGTGGAAGAGCGACCGTCATACTGCCAGACATCACAGAGGCCGTTCTTCATGCACAGATGAGCACAGTCGGCTTCAAGTAGGACATTGTTAGCGTGATCATCGGGCCCCTTCTGAGTCCAGCCGAAGCCAATCTCATCGTTGCAATCGCGATAGTCTCAAGGAGAGCAATTTCGGGATCCGGCCAAAAGCCCCTCTTCATTCGAAGGAGTGCTGAACTCGTTTAGTGCCTCTGTATATAGGTTGCAAGCTCCTGATGTGAGGAAGAACCACGAGTTGCACCGCTTATCATTAACACAATTCTCCCAACACTCTTGCTCACTAGAGGCTCCAGTGGTCGTGTAGCCACGGCGCAAGACATTGCCGCGATAGATTTGATTGTCGCAAAATACCTCGGGGGTGGCGGAAGTTGTAGTGGAAGTTAAACAAAAAGCTGCAATAAACGAACTTAAGTACTTTTGTTTATTGCTTATTGCAAATTTGGTGGCTGTGAAGCTGAAGGCCTAGACTCTAGCTGGTTGACGTGCACAGAGCATTACCTTCAGGTTATTGCTGACTGTAATTAATAGTTTTAGTTAGTCGGAGTTAACTCAGGAAAAAGCTCAAGCGCCACAGCGCACTATCGATAACTCCAGCACTGAATGGTTCAATAAAATTTCCATCTTCTAAATCATCTCTATCTAGTTATTGCCACCTAAGAGAAATAAAATAAAATAAACATTATTATAAGTTAGAATGGTTTAAATATTATTATAATAATAATACTAAAAAGAGAAGCTTTAGAATAATATCCCTTTAGTTTAATCCTTTATTTATACTTTCTACCTATATAGAACTATATAGAATATAGTAGCCTATAAGCTTATTTAAGTGCTTATTTTATCGTCTTCGGCAAGGCGCATCTCTAGATCAGGTTGCTTCGCCTGCCATCTCTTCATATACCATACACCACCCATCAGAATTGCCCACATAGTAAACTCGAATACAGTGGCAGCTGGATATCCGTGGGGGAACTGCGGTGCTTCAACTGTTGGAAATGTGAAAAGGGGTATCCAGATCTGGTTGCAGAATCCCAGTGTCATCATGGAAGAGATGATAAGCCCTCTTTCTCCGTAATTCTCTTTCAGAGTTGAGTTGACCCATGAGTAGAGAATAGGAGACGCCATGCCTGAAAATCCGCCGAAGTAAAAAGCTACAAATTTTAGACCATCCGGGACTGTCCATATAGAAAGAATAATGCAGGCAAAGAAGACGAAAGAGGCTTGGAATGTCCAAAGACCTCGAAGGCTAAGACAACCTGCTAGGGTTGTGCCAAGCCACGACGAAATGGCGCGCAGGAGGTCAATGAAGGTTGGGAGGATGTTGACGAGCTCAATTGAATAGCCAGCATGGCGGAGCCACAGGGCCATATATCCGGTCTAATAAGACAGTGTTAGTTTGACATATGACGTCTCAGGGATCAAGGGGATAATCACCCAGTAATGTGCCTGGCAAAGAAAGATATAGCAGGAAACGCATATCCACCACATGGGTCGATGCAGAGTATACTTGAAAGTCTTCCAGGTGATACCTTCTTTCTCAACAGTGGGTATACGTAACAGCGCAAGCGCGTGATCTCGTTCTGTCAAATACCATCGCCTCGGTGACGTAGGCAGACCAGGCCATACGACGAATCCAACGAAGGCCAGAGGGAGAGTGATAATACCTTGTACGATGAAGAGCCATCGCCAACCAGCACGGCCGAACACTCCGTCAAGGTTTCGGTATGCAGCAGCCTGAAGGTATCCTGAAAACATGGATCCTAAAGAATTGCCCATGAACCAAACTCCTGCTCTCTTGAACAGCTCTTCATTCTTGAACCAAGAACCAACTTTTATCACAAAGATTAGTTGTGCGGACAGGTGTACTATCGAAGGACTTACGGATGAGATGGGTGCCACCGAAGGAACTTGCTTCAAGAAAACCAGTCAGGGCTCTCAAAATATAGAGATGCCAGCTATGCTGAATCTCTGACTGGCAGAAGGCAATTATAGCCCATAGAACTTGAAGTGAGGGGAGTAAGAATGGCGCTCTACTTTTGGTCAGCACAAATGAATTTGGTACATATCCCAAAGCGGGTTGATCTCTACTTACAGCTTTCCTTTGGTTTGTAGCGTCATGAGAGGTATCTGACCCAACACATATGCCGTGTTATCTGCAGGCAGTAAGTATAGAGAACTTCAAAAGAAACAGTGCATCACCTACAAGCCACGACATAATAGTTCAGCTCATTGCCGTAGGCATTAAGATCCTCTCTCATACCAGAGACGTATGCATTGGTGACATTCTGCTGCCCGAGGAACTGCAAAAATCGTCAGTACTAGCCCAAGATAGAGAAATAGACTACGAGGTAAACGAACACGACAAAAGACTTTATAGTGTTAGCGACCCCTGGAAACATTAGGAGGGACTCTAAACCTACAGCTGAGTGACCCGAAAATTAAGATAGCTAAGTCAAGCTTTCGAAGAAGTTTCCTCTCTTCCTTGGGGTAGTGAGATGCTAGGATGATGTAAGCTGAATTGAGATGCGTGAACAGAAGATTGGGGATTTTGTGGACGCACGATACCAGTCAAAGACGGAGACAACAACCGCGCCGACTTTGGTTTTCTTAACACTTGCAACCAGGCCCATTGTGACAATACTCAAGACAGAATTGGGAATGTAGATTGGAGTAAGTGCGATATTCACTCTACTTTTACGACTGGAAATAGGCATCTTTCAACTTAGCCAGCCGTAATAATTCTTATATCATTATCCCACCGTCCAATATGCCAAGAACTGCATCTTAAGCTGCAAGTATGACGAGCTTATCTAGATGATGATTTCTCCACCGATCGTATATGGGTTTACGCTATATGATAATACCGCGGTTCTTAATCTGGGACCCGGCTAGGGAAAACTAATTCCATCAAGATAACAAAACATCCGCAATAAGCAGAAACCCGCCAATTATCAGACATCAAGAGTCTAGTCATGTTGGCAATGTTGCAACGTATCAAACGGAATAGGAAATGTAAAGCATAGGTAGTATCCTTCAAGAGAAGCGCCATTGATTGTTATATGGCGCCATATGGCGACATCAGACCCACTCAAGATCTGACAACGACACAGGCCAACGACCGACAGATGAGGTCGAATCGTGCGGGGATTAGCAACGGCCAGAGGGGTATTGCGACATCTTGCAACACTGTCACGCAAACCAGGATACTGTTTTCCGATTCAACACGCGAGTGGCGTAGTAGATAGCGATAATAGAATGCGGGGATGGAATACAGGAGGCTTCAGTATATTATCAAGACCAGCAAATTATATATGATTATGTCTCTCAGCAATTCTATTAATACTCCAGTGGCTGCAAGTATTGTATTTAGATATTCCCATTACTCTCTTATTCTTCCAGACCTTTGCAAGAAATTTCCCTCAAAATGCCATCCGCAACACAGCTTTACCAGTACCACCACGTCCCTGAGACGAAGGAAAACCTTGATTGGGCAGATCGTAAGAATGCATCGACTTCCCTTCGTTTATATATAGGAAGGTAAACGTCTAACACAATTTCTACAAAAGTGCCAACTATCGACCTCTCCCATTACGGTACAGATGATGGGAATGCTTTACTTGCCAAAACCCTACTCGAGGCTATTCGCACAAGGGGCTTCTTCTACGTGATCAACTATGGCATCTCACAAGAAGCAGTTGACACACAATTTGCCCTTGGCCAACAGTTCTATGAGCTCCCATTGGAGGAGAAGCTCAAGTACGAGCCAGACCTTGAATCCGGCGACTATAACGGGTATAGGCCTGCTGGAAGACGGGTTTTAAGTGGAGGCATCCGCGATAAAACCGAGGTTTGGAACATGGCTAGTACTTATACCCACTCCCTGATTGGAATATCCGCAAGCTGATATTCCGCAGCCAATGATGGCCGTATCACTCAACCACTGCCTGAGCTGCTTCAGAAGAACAAATCGTTGATTGAAAACTTCTCTCAAGATCTTCACGACAAGGTCCTCAACCCGCTACTGCATCTAATTGCACTTGCTTTAGAAATACCGCCCGACTTTTTCACCAAGGTCCACCAATGGAATGTCCATGATGAGTCTCACTTACGGTATATGAAGTATTCTAAGTTTACTCCTGAAGAGCTCGAGAGACTTAGCGATGGACTATGGTCGCTAGGTCATACCGACCTCGGTACCATCACCCTTCTCTTCAGGCAACCAGTGGCAGCACTACAGATCAAAGACCACAATACTGGCGAGTGGAAGTGGGCCAAACCGTTGGATGGCAGCTTGACTGTCAACACATGTGATGCCTTAAGCTTCTTGACGGGAGGTTACATCAAGTCGACTGTGCACCGAGTAAGAAGACCGAAATGGGACTAGATGAACGAAACAGAACTGTACTGACTGAAATTCGACTCCTAGGTTGCAGCGCCACCCAAAGACCAGCAGCACGTAGACCGCCTTGGTTTACTGTACTTTGCACGCCCGCAAAATGATCTAGTTTTGAAAACGATCGACTCACCGGTACTGAAGCGCGAAGGGGCAACACAAAATGAATTTGAGTTGGGAGGACACAGGGTGCCAACTATGGGCGAGTTCACAACCTTGAAGCAGACCTGGCAGCAGCGGAAGGGAAGGGCATACAAGGAAGAAGACGGTGCTGAAATTTTACCTGGATTTCAGGGCAAATATCACGCATAGTATAGTTGGTAAATGGCCGTTGTCACAGATGAGTTGGTTCCTGTCTGTGCACTTGAATATCAAGAGTTAATGAGACAGGGATATCTTCTAAGTGGTTCTTGCCTGGGCTCGTTCAACAGTTAAATCTGGCTTTTTTTTTTTTTTTTTTTTTTTTTTTTTGTCTAGTTTAATTAAGATATACTCACATGGCCATTCGACACCCCAAAGTATATCAGTACCCATTTATGTTGTATAGACTTTTGACAGGTACACAAATCTTTCGGTCACGCTCTATAATCTCCAGTCAGGTCAAAACTATCGATAGGTCATTTCGGCAGAAGTCACGCACGGCAACTCCCGAGAATATATCATATCAGTACGAATTTCTGTTGTAAAGCGTCATTAGGGCCTTCAGTTCATGATCGTCCTGTCAAAGCTAATTATTTCCGGGCTCGGAACATGACCATAGCAACCCCATGTGATTATTCTGGATGAATGGAAGTGGCCAGCGCTTTGATCTGCCGAGCCGTTTTTGGATCTACACTCGTTGAACAAAGCGACAAAACTGGTGAATGCTGCTCGTGATCAAGTCTAGATGCAACCTCTCACGGAGAGTAACCGATTTCTCGATAGTACTATTACCGCGATTCGTTATGAAAGGTTCGTGGCGGAAGTTTTGACAGCAAGATCGACAGATTATCGTTGCGAGAGCCCAAGCCATTCGCTTTGACGGCACATGCCGAAACAGTTCCTGGGTGTGAGATGACACAAAGCGATCATTCACCGTAGTGGGCTAGAACAGACCTGTTGCGGAATTGAACCGGTTTGGCTAAGTGCCAAGAGAGCTAGCCACATGCATCCTCATTAGTCAGGAGGATCATTTAGCTCACCTGGCATCTAAAGAACAGCGGACGAAGAGGTAAACAAATAGTCTCAGTTTCTGTGGGTATATCGCGACAAAAGATATTTGGGATGATGGGTTTTAGGCCTTGGCAAGCTGCCTATACTGCACATAAGTTATGTCTTGGTGGAAACTCCCCACAACTAAATCGTCTCGTATATAGCCCCACCCATTCAGCAATTTCATCCAACAAAAAAAAAAAAAAAAAAAAAAAAAAAAAAAAAGAAAAAAAAANAAAAAAAAAAAAAAAAAAAAAAAAAAAAAAAAAAAAAAAAAAAAAAAAAGAGAGAGAGAGAAAACATACATATACTGAATTGTGCATGAGGTATTCTCCCCCTAGTCCCTCAATTAACGCACCCAAGCCTCAAACGTATTGTATAACTTTCAAGCAATATGGCTGCAACCCGCGGAACCGAAACAAGCATCTGAGAAAGACCAATGAGGAATATCCACCGTTGATATTCCCGGGTCGAATCTTCTCCTGGGAAAAGGTCCGATGCCACATAAACTAGCATTGTTCTAGCGCCCGCTAACTCCTGGTCTTTTGCTAACTCAGGGGTTGGTTCTCCCTTTTGGAAGTCCCACCCACTGACCCCTGGAGTATTCTTCATGGGTGGCTGACAGTGAGTGTTGCAATGGAATTCTTATCCTGAGACAGAAACGCCGTTTTGACTAGAACAAAAAAAGCTGCCTTGTTCCGGTGGCCATATGCAGGTGAGCGATAATGAATCATGACCGGAAATCAGTTATCAAGACGGTCTAGCCCTGTTAGTCTCTCGCGTCAAGACACAAGTGTCGCTACGAAATAGTTACCCAAAAGGGACGCGACAAAACTACCCGCAAGCTCCTCCACCCAATACCCTAAACTTAGCATTACATACTGTACTCAAATTTTCGAATCAATCTACCACGTATGCAGTCAGTGTCGGGCTCTTCTACGGCCCCCCCTACAAGCGCATTCTCCACAATATTCACAATTTCTTTCTTTTCCCGCTATAGCCAGTGATTGTTCCGAAAGACCCGAAAAATGAAGATCCGATCTACAGGTTGTGGGTACCGGCATGGAGTTCGGGAATCTCAATACTGATTCGTATATGATCGTCGTTTGAGTTCCTGTAGCATTGATGTTAACGGCACGGAAAGTTACTTCTCTAGTCTCTTTAATTCCATTCTGACAAAAACTCTGTGTCATCCAAACAAGGTCTCAGCCATCTGTGCTTACCCCTTAGCCACACCACTGTTTGAAAATGGTCCGATATGATATCCCAAAGTATCTTCGCTGTCCAGTATGACACCAATCCCCACCACCATTGCGGCTATTATGTCCTAGATTAACCGATCTCCTAGGGTCTTACGTACGTTTCTCCAATCGAATTTTCTACTTGGTGGCTCCACGTGCTAGGTTAGACTATTGTCTTACCGGACCCATATGCGGGTCAAAAGATGTCTTCGGTGCAGAGCCCCAATATGCATTAGTTTCCATTGGCGGATATGCGCCGTAGGAGGTTAGCCAATTTGCCACGACTGTGTACCGATCTGCCAATTCTTGGTGAGAGTTACAGCGGAAGGGACGCGCGCTACCGAGGATGACCATGTTTGTAACCCATGTGGACTTTACACGATTAGCATTTTTAGGCTCGCGATCAGACGTGCACAGGCTGTGTTTTAAGCGGCTAGAATACAAGTGTCCAAGTGTCCCAGTGTCAGGGCTGATGTCCCTGCAGATGATCTCATTATATATCCGGGGAGGACTACCCCCTTGGGAAGTTCAAAACGAATGCCTGTCTCTTGTGCATACCATATATCAGCTCCCTCCCCCAGCTTGACTTGACTTACCGTTCGTGACACATCAGAATGATGCTGTTTCGTGGTATTCTTGCCTGCCTCGTGGCAACATTGCCTCTGGCCCTTGCCCAGGAAGACCCATCTGCTGCATTGTCGTTACTACCAAAGTGTGCCGTAAGTACTTGTTGCTCTTGTTTCGAGGTATTCACTGACAATCAAAGGCAAAATGCATGGCTACGTCGATCGAAACTTCAACATGTGACTTTGGGGACATGAAATGCACATGCACCAACACTGCGCTGCAAGCCGACATTGAGAAATGTGTCTTGATGTCATGCACTGTTCGGGAGTCTCTGAGTATGTTATCCAGCATTCAAGATACGGTATATCCACTTACATTCATCAGCTACCAAGAATGCTACCATGACAGCATGCGGTGCACCTGTACGAGACCACCAAACCGAGTTCGTTGCTTTAAACGACATAATGGGCACCATCTCATGCGTCTTCGTATTCCAGCGATTCGCAACAAAAATATTCTACAAACTCCCTCTTGGCCTGGACGATCTATTCATCGGCCTCGTCATGCTTGCTGCGATCCCCTCTATGGTTATCAACTCACATGGTCTGGCGCCCAACGGAATGGGCCGCGATATCTGGACCGTTACGCCCGAGCAGGTCACCAACTTCGGCCGATTCTTCTACGTCATGGCAATTCTCTACTTTGCCTTACAAGCCTCCCTTAAGTTGTCGATGATTTTCTTCTACTTGCGAATTTTCCCGACAAAAGGTGTCCGCAAGAGTTTATGGGCTACTGTTACATTTACAGTCTTTTGCGGTCTGGTTTTCATCTTCGTGACAATTTTCCAGTGTCGGCCTATTAGCTACTTCTGGACAAAATGGGACCACACGAGCAGCGGCAAATGCTTCGACATTAATGCCATCACATGGTCTAGCGCATCGATCAATATCGCGCTCGACGTTTGGATCTTGGGCATTCCGCTGTCACAGCTGAAGAAGATGAATTTAGATTGGCGAAAGAAGATTGGCGTGGGCATGATGTTCAGCGTTGGCATTTTGTAAGTGTACCCAAATGGCTCCAATGGACTGTCACTAACCTTTCAAAGCGTTACTATCATGAGTATCCTGCGTCTCAGCGCCACCGTCAAAGCTGGTACAGGTAAGAACTCCAACAACGCTACATGGGAGTACCTCGCTGTATCAAAGTGGTCCACGATCGAAGCCAACGTCGGAATTATTTGCGCCTGTATGCCGTCTCTCCGAATTCTTCTCGTTCGCCTCTTCCCCGCTATGCTCGGCACATCACAACGCTACTACAACAACTACGGCAGCAATAAGTATGGGAGCAACATGCCCCCGAACGGACATTCGAATAACGGTCGGTCGCGCTCACAGACTCTGGGTACAACTTCCCATGTCGACAAAACGGTTCGCTCACGCGTCGATCCAGTTGGCATTACCTGCAACCGCACATATGAGGTGGAATACGGCACCACTGATGAGACGCACCTAGTTCCTATGAAGGATCTAGATATGGACTGGAAGAGTGACAAGTCTCAGGCATAATCTAAATCGGACTCTAATATATTACAATTCATATACATGACTGGCAACAACTGGAGTGGACTTGACTCAGTGATGTAACTGCGTATCTAGCGTTATGGCGTATAATCACAGTCTATCAAGATCGTAAAAATGGGCATGACCAGTAAATGAGGAGGACAGGATGTAAAGGACAAGGTGACAAAAGAGATTGGATTTCGTTGCGACCTACAGATACCTTGCACAAGCGCAAATGGAATGTTGGCCCTTTTCGAAACCATTAGGTTACGTCTTCCGCAACTTCTTCGATCTACACAATGCCAATAGGTAACCTTTCCAGACTACTCATCTCCTTCATGATAGCTGTGTGATAAATTAAACAATACTAAGCCGTGTTATCCGCCTAAGTGAATCTGCGGATGACTGTGAAGACATCTTGCTCTGAGAGCCCAACTCTAACCTGCCGTTGTTTGCAGCGGGCTTATTTACTAACTGAATTGGATTCCATTCCCACCCACTAAACCTGGACATAATCTTGTAATGACATGCTAAGACTATATCAAATATGTATATATGAAGGTTAATGGGGAGATTCCATTTACTCAGTGCGATTCAAGGTTTCCGATAAACATCATCTTTTTACTCCCACCCCTGACGAGAACAACACCAAGATCAAGTAAATGCTTCTATTTACTGCTCCCATGTTGCCTTGACACCCATTACCCGGCCCTCGAATGTGCAGGGGGCAGGGTAACGGTAGAAACATCAGTGTTAGGAAGGCAAAAGTTGCCAAAATGTACAAAGGCACACAGCCCGGGTTATCGTTGCGTGCATGAGCACAACCGTTCAGAGTCGTTACAATGGTTCGCTGGTAGTTTCCCGTAATCGAATAATCGCATTGAATCTTCATGGTGCCGAGACACTGGTTGCTCTATGCAGGGCAGATTACATCCACCGGAGGCTCTGGTTCTACTAAGTTTCTGGTAGCAGGTTGGGAAGTAGTCTCCGTAGAGCTCGCGGATATCGCATCGGTGGCCAGAGTGGTCATCATAGTAGTGTCCGTTGTAGCTTCGGCGGTCGAATCGTGAACGTTTCAGTGACATTAGTGCTCGTAATTTCGACTGTGGAGGTATCACTAGCCACTTCGGTCGATGTCGGTTCCACGAGAGTGGTGAATAGGGCTGTTTCTGTGACAGCAACAGAGGAGCATTATGGCTTTCAAGGGCCGGCTAGAGCGATGCCAGTGGTCGTTGAAAGGACTAAAACCACGATCTGCAATCATGCTGAAGACCGGTGATGATAGATAAAAAAGCAAGAGACTAGATATTAAGAGTAAAGACAAGAAAGGCAGTTGAAGAAAGAGAAGTCTGGATATAAAATTATTATTGCCGGCCCTTAGTATTTATATCCACAGCAGAAAGGAGGAACCTCATTTCCACTAAACACGCCTATGCCAATAGTTTAGCGGCGACCTATACCCATATGGGTACCTATGTAAATAATATCGCATAGGTACCTATATAAATAAGATATTATTATATTAGTAATATAAATTAATTATAAATATATATTATATATTATTAAATTAAATAAAGAAATCTTAATTAAAATATATATTATTTATATTATTATAGTATTAAATTCTCTTTTTATTTATAAATAACTTAATACTAACTATTATATTAAATTTAAATATATAATAACTTATTATATATATAAAAGCTAATATTATATATAAGGCAGTATTATATATTTCTTAAGAGCTATAAATAAGGCAATATACTATTAAGTATCCTTCCTATTACCTTCCCTATTAAGTCTACTTAATATATCCCTATAGGCTAATTAATTAAATATATATACTATTCTATTAAGCCACTAATAGTATTAATATATATATAGTTATCCCTATTATCGGTATAGGCTAATATATTATAGGGAGTATAAGGCCTACTTTATATATAATATCTTATTGTTATAAAATCTATACTATTTAAAAAGGTATAATATTAAGGATTAAATAAGCTAACTATTAATTAATAATATAATAAAGCTAGCCTATATATTAATTACCCTTAATATTATATCTATAGGTATATATTCCTATAGTTATTAGGTTATTAATAGGGATATAATTAATATTATATACTATATATATCTATTATAATATAAAGAGAGCTATATTAATATTTACTTTTAAAGGAGTATTTTAAGCTATTTAGCTATTTATATTAAATTAATTATAGGCTAATTAAGTAACTTTATAGTTTTTATTATTTATATTCTCCTTTAAGTTATAAAGAATAGGTATAAGGATAAAAGGTAAGAAGCTAGCTACTTTTTATACCCTTATACCTTACGGTAGGGAATTTATAGTTTAAAAAGGCTATAAGATAAATTAATTATTCTAATTAAAAAGGTAGTAATAAGAAGGTATAGCAGTTATATCCTTATAGATTTAAAAACCGATATTATTACTATTATTTAAAGATATAGTTAAAGATATAGATATTATATAAATTAAAATACTTATTATATTGCCTTATATTAAGGAAAGAAAAAGGAAAAAAAAAATCTAAATATTATACTAATAGTTAAATATATAGATATATAGCTCTTTTAAATTATATTTAAATTATTATATTAATATAACTTATTATAGCTAATTAAGTATATTCTTTATAATTTATATTATATAATAACTATTATTTAAAGCAGTTATATATATATATTATAATAAAAAGGTGCCTTATTATACTACTTATAATATATTAATTATAATAAAGTATTATAAATATAAGCTTAATCTTAAATAAATCTATAACTTAATTTAAAAGTATAATAAATACAATAGTAAATAAATAATATATTACTTAAAGATAGAGCTTTTTCTACTTTATTTAATAGTATAACTATTTCTCTAATTATCTACCTATAAATTAATTTATTAAATAGCTATTTAATTATTATAATATACCTATTATATTAAACTATCTTATTTTATTATAATTATATAATCTTTAATGCCTTTTTAGCTAATATATTAAGCCTAATAGAAAGCCTCCTTTTTAACTTATAACTCTTCCTTATATAAGAAGTTAATATATATATTAATCTCCTTATTAGTTTAATCCTAAAGCTTCCTTCTATTAAAAGCCTTTATATATATACCTATTTAATATAAGGTATAGGCCTATTAGTAATTAGCCTTTAGGTATTTTAAGTATAACTTTATTGCCTTTTAATATTACTTATCGATATGGCATTATTAAGGCTACTTTAAATACTATTATTTATACTTTAATATATACTATCTATAGATAGTAATAGGCCTATTATATACTTTAGACTTAATAGTTATAATATATATAGACTAAAGGTTAATTTAAAAAGTAATAACTAAAAAAGGCATTAATATTAATATAATAGAAATAATTACTTTTATATATATTATTATTATATAAGTCTTTACTTTAATTATTATTACTATAATAAATTATACTATATTAAATAGTAACTAAAGATCTATATAAGGCTATACTGCCGGTTATAATACTAAAGAGAGTAGCTTTAGGTTAAGTAATATATTATTATAATAAAAAGGGTATATCTTTAAGTTTATTTAATAACTAACTTAATAATAAGAAAAGTATTATAGCTATACTTTTTACTATAATACCCCTTTAATTATCTTAAATATAAAAGCCTTTTTTTATATACTTATAGTTAATAATATTAATTAATTAATAAGGTAATTAAATACCCTTTAAGGTTTAATAAAATATAAGGGAGCTCTTTAGTATTATAAATGCTAATAAAAGTAAAAGTAAGATAGTTAAAAATAAAGCCTATTTTTTAATAGAGGCTTAAAAGTATAAATATATAATAACCTAAAGCTTTTTATAAAGGTCTCTATATATATAAATATATTACTTTTTAGGCATTTAATTTACTTTTTAATTATAAGTAAAGCTTTATAAGAGACCTAACTATTAATAGTATTAAATAATAGGTATAATAATTAAATACTTTAATAAGTTAGCTTAATAATATTATTATATATAATATTATTATAAAGGGTTTATAGCTAATTATTTACTACTTACTTAATATACCTTTAATACTTAAAGAGATTAACTTAATTATTATTAAGATATCTCTTAATAAGGTTATATATCCTTTCTATAGGTAAAGTTATTATTTAGCTAAAGTAAAATATATTCCTTACTTAAGCCTTAATAAATTTCTTTTTATATAAGTTTAATTAAATTATTATAATATACCTTACTTTATTATAATAGCTTAAAGTATATATAGCTATAAACTTTATAAGCCTTTTAATATAAATAGCTAGAGTCTTTAAAGCTATAATATAACTAAAGCTCTTTTAAAACTTTAGCTATTTATTATACCCTTTAGGATTACTTATACCCTTTATAAATTAAAGTTAATAATAAGCTAAAACTACTTAATTAATATACTAAATATAAAAAAGGTAAATTAGCTTAAGGAATATAGCTATATTTATAATTATATTTATATAGGTAAGATATTAATCTATAAGTATAATAGAAGGAAAAGCTATCCCTTATACTTTATATACCTCCTAAAGGCAAAAGAGAATTTAAAAATAGTTAATTTCCTCCTTACTGCTTATAAAGGTAAATATAATATAAAAGGACTTCCTATAAGTATTAATATTAATAATATTAAAGAGAAATATTTTATACTTATTTATTTTATATATATAATTAAGTATTATAACTTTAGGATAGGACTTAATATATATAAAAGACTTTAAATTAATAAAAAATACTACTATAACCCTACTATTTTAATTAAGATAAAAGTAACTTATAAAGCCTTAATTAATAAGCTTATTTATAAGGGTATATATTAAGCTTTAGCTATTAATAAAAGATTATTTCCTTTATATAATAGTATTATAAATATCCTATTATATAATAAGGCTAAATTTATCTATAAGCCTTATATATATTTATATCTCCTTTAGCCTTATATCGGCCTTTATAAGCAGCCAGATAATTTACTCTTAATTTATATTTAATTAATAATAAACTAAATATACCTTTACTTTATAGCTTAGCTTATAATTATATATATATATATAAAGATCCTTATAGTATTTAACTGCCTATTAAGTCTTATAATTACTTTTTATAGTATTAATTAAAAAGGGGTAACCTATATAGTAAAATAAAGTCTTCCTTTTAATAGCTTAATTAAATTTAAGCCTTCCTTTATAATTATATATATAGATAACTATAAAGGCTTAATTAAAAGTCTTTACCTTTATTAATCTATATATAATAAAGGTATAACCTTATATATTTACCTACTTATTAATTACTTTAAATAATTTAGCCTAAAAGCTAAAAATAGCTTTAAAGGTAAAAATATTATTAAAAAAGACTTTAAGGGCTTAATCTATTATAACTAAAGTAAATAGAATATTAATTAATAGTAAATTAAGTAAATTAAAAGTAATAAATTTAAAAATACTAATAGATAAGGTTATAAGTAGTTAATTGGCTTTAATTAAGTTATATAAGGCATTTTTAGAATATTAATATTACTAATGTAATAATATCTTATTTATATAGGTACCTATGCGATATTATTTATATAGGTACCCATACGGGTATAGGTCGCCTAGTTTAGCAATATTATTACTAAGCACCATTCATGTTGTGAAAGAACGAAGTGAGTGGGACCATAGTGATCTAAAAAGCAATAGCGCAGATGTGGACTGCGCGACCCCTGACGGAAAATTAACATTTCCTTCATTTAGCAATTATAAAGTAGGGGGGAAAGCCACTTGTCAGATAGCAATGCAACAAAGATCGCCTGGATGCTCACTTAGAAGAGGGGAATTGCACATATACCGATAGTCAAGCTGATTTCGACCATGCAACGGAGAGAAGTTAGGGAGGATTATAAAGCTTAGACGATTGTAGAACAGCGCAGTGGAGATATTATAGTAGGTAGAGATTGTGTTACTGCTCGCAGGGTTCAAGTAGCTCTTAAATGATCTAAATAGATTGAGACAGATAGAGAATGTTGGCCTGTGTCTTTGGAAGGCTGCTGTTGATCTAGACTTGCACTATCTACGCCATCGATTGGGTTCCCTAGAGCGATTCAAAGTGGGTTCACCCCAAGTCTTGAGCTTTGTCTTCTACGGAGATCCAGGAGACAGGAAGCTTCACAATATTGCAGGGAATATTAAGTGGGAAGATATAGACAGGTTATTACAACGTTCGTTATTACAACGTTCGTTATTACAATTATCCTTCAGCTAATGCAGACCGGGCCCTTATCCCCGAAACTCCGTATAAGCCCACTCCGCAAAAAGGTCCACTCCGCCATTATCTATATTGATCACTGCGGATACATAAACAGACCTCAGGCTACTCTATCACGACTATTGGCAGTATTTTCTACTTCATCCTCAAGGTTAATCATGGGAAAGTTTGTTGTTGCTGGAGGCTCCTCCGGCCTAGGCCGTACCATGGTCGACGCCCTTGAAGCGGCGAAAACTCACGATTACATTGTCCTATCGCGAAAGGCTACCAGTGCGGAAACTCGCGCTGTCCACTATTTTAATAAAGACTCTTTATCATTGCTTCTTGAATCCGAGCATGTTGCACTATAATATCCTGCCTCCCCATCGACAATGACGATAGTGGACAAGCCCAGCTTAACCTTATCGAGGGCGGCGGACCGATCGAAGTGCACAAAGCGCTTCTTGCCTAGTGAGTTTGGAATGATATACACCGAGGAGTGGGTATCTTGCTTCGTCTTCAGCAATTCCGTATTCGACTAACAGGCGAGCAGCAACCTCGCGGTTCCTTCCTACCACTGGAAGCTGAAAGCGGTCGATATTCCCGAGAAAACTGATCTAGAATTCTCTCTGGTTTCAATCGGGTTATTTCTAGACTACTAGGCCGCCCCTCGGATCCCAAGTCATATGCATGAAGCAAACATCCTGGTTGACCCTGAAAACAACGCCGCTGTGATCCCAGGCGATGGAAACGCTCATATCCCCCTCACCCACTCAACCTATGCGGCAAAGCTCATTATAGCCCTGCTTGATCTTCCACAATGGAAGCACAGATATACTGTTGTCCCAAACCGCATTACTCTTAATGAAGCTGTAGGATTAATTGAACAGATAAAGGGTGTCAAGTTTGATGTCAAATATTTCTCTATAGAGGCACTACAGAGGGATGAGATTGATCTTGCACTGAGGATGAAGAAAATACTGCCTGAAGAGGCGCATGAGGTCACGAAGTCTATGGTGGCTTCATCAGGACTTCGGGTGGCTAAAGGAGAGAATGACTTTAGTGCAACTATTGATGATCTGACAGTGCAGTTTCCAAATGTTTGGGAAGAATGGAAATAGATAATTGTTATCGCGATAGGTTTATCCGCCTTTTCAAGAGGTACGTGACATTAGTATGAAATACAATTTCTATTATAGAAAGCTACTCCAACTATATTTATATACCCTTACTCTATATCGCTTATAAGAATTCACAAATAATAAACTTGATAATTTATTTTTATGTATTTCTACTCAATTAAAGGCTCTAAATAAGCCAGTATTAACAGTCTAGGGTATGTGTTTATTTAGTGGATCACTCTAGCTAAAAACGGACAGTAATATGGCGCTACTCAATGACGTCAATGTGCCGTATCATGTGCTTAATCCTGTCGTAAGCTTGTTTCTGATCGTGTGTCACAAAAAGGCTGCATTGCATCTCCCTTTACTCTTCTTCCCCTCTTTCTTTCTGCCAAGCTCCTCTTTCACCAGAAACACCGAGAGAAGTATTCAACTGATTGTTAAGATGTTCAACAACGCCATTATCTCCTTCCTCCAGCTTTGGCTGGCGACGCTTGCCTTTGCTGCTCCCATCGCCGATGACGCCATCAGCGCGACCTCCGCTAAGCCGTGGCACTACGGCACTGGTGGTGGAATCGTTGGTTTCATTGTCCTGGTGCTCGATATCCTTGTCTGGAGTATGTATCAATCTCCTTCTGTCGGCGATAGTCTGCTAACGGTATCCTACAGTCGAGGTCCTTCAGTCCAACCGCCCCGTTTCCCACAAGATCCTCTGGTGTCTCGTCGTCTTCCTCTTCCCCATTGTTGGAATGATTATCTACTACCTGTTCTCCAACCGCCAGGCTCACATGAGGAGCGGAGGCTACGAACCTGTTCCCTAAAGTTGTCATTCAATTGACGCTACAAGAATGACGCGAGGGCAATAGTTGGGGATAGGACGCATGTGGAATTGCGAGCTGGAATATGTTAGTCGGGAATCAGGAAGCATACGATTGGGAGTTAGGGATTAGGTCTGGAAATATGTCCAGTTATATATTTAAGAATCAATCGGCGATATTGTCCTGCTGTCTCTGTGTGGGCACACTGATATATGTATGAAGGAATTGTAACACGTGAATGTTTCTAAATTTCGTTGTTGTCGAGAAATTGTAACAAATGGCTCGGCAAACTCGCCAGTCTATGGGACCACTTCGCGTATTCCACAGTTTTCCTTAACAGTTGCACCAACGCCGTACATAACTGAGACAGTGTCGTGAGACAGCGGCATAACTCGCATTAGCTTGACCAACACGGGTCAACATTCCCTCCGTTCAATCAACGACGTCACTACACGGGTGAGTAAGATGCGCCGCGCCGTTTCACAACGCGCTAGGACTACACGTGGGCGAGACAAGAGAATTAAACGATAAGCAATAAATAACTTTTGAGAGCCTGAAAGATATTGGAGAGTAGCATCAATCACATCCTCCATATCAACCATGCCAGAAATTCAAGAATCAATCATTATCTCAGCAACTCCAGAAAAGGTCTGGAAAGTCCTGATGGACCTTGAATCCTGGACACAATGGAACACCTTTGTCACTTCCATAAAAGTGCAACCCCCGTACACTCAACTCTCGGTCGGAAGCAAGCAAATAATCACCATCAACAATAGCCAATCATACACCAACAATGCTTCCGTGCTTGAACCCGAAAAGGAACCTCGCTGGAATGGTAGTATTTTGACACCAGCATTCTTTGACACAGAACATTGGTGCTTACTGGAAAGTGTTCACGGAGATAAGAACTCGACTCGCTTCATACAAGGAGAGCGGTTCTCTGGGATCTTAGCACCTATTATTGGGGCAATGGGAAAGCTAGAAGAGCTGAGGGAAGGATATGTGAGAATGAATCTGGATCTGAAGAAGGCAGTGGAAGGACAGGCCAACTATTAAAACTCAACCAGTAACTAATTTGATGCTTGTCTATTAAGCGCGTGCTGAAGCCAAGATCAATCTTGTTCTGAAATGAGGTTATTTGGTGGGTCTAGATTGGAAGCTAATTTGAAGACGGTACCAAAATACCGTTGGGTGGCTACACAGAAACCCGCGACAATGAGAAAGGCATCCACATCTTGGCCGGAAATGGGAGATGTTGCGTGTCTTTCAACAAGATCTCTTCACTCAATCAGCCAAAGATAGGCTCAATTGAAATCCTTTGCCCTGTTCATGGCGCTTACATGCTGGAAAATTAGATCACTCCTCTGAATGCTATGGAAGATAGACTAAGGTGCCGATAACCGATGGCGTCAATAATACTTTTTATACTTTCGATCATGAATAGAACCTTGTTCGCCGGGCTCAAACTAAATTCTGAAGTGCGCTGCATTTGCATCATTTATCTCAATTCATCAAGTCAACCGGCCATGGAGTTTATTACAGCACGGACAAACGCGTCGAGCCGCTCATGGACCATCTAATTTTAACTGCTAAACTAACCTGTACACCCGAGGGAACAATGAACTGCAGGAAGCAGTAAGTACCGTAGCGACCCAAAGTCGCAGTAGGTCTATAGTTATCTAGTTAACGATTGTGCGACGATTTAATAATAGCAAATCAAGCATAGATAATGTTTATGTGATAGTAACCATACAAAGTTCAGACCTGAGAAGGCAACAAGTACAGCAAGATCAAACAGGGTCACATGCCCCTTCTTGCTTTGCTATGGGTAGAAAACAAAAAACAAAAATAAAACCAAAAAGGTGGCGTAGCTGAGGCTGTAAATGGAGGGAGCTTAGTGTTGAATACATTTAGAACAATCATCAAGAGCCGGCCTTGTCGTACAAGCACCAATAACTAGTCTTGAACATAGTTTTTAGTATTAAGATAGCAACCAATAGTTCAAGTAGTTAAAGTTTACGAAATTAAGAACCCCTGACACGATTTCTTTAAAATGTTATATCTTTCGCATTTAGGATCAAGGGAAACAGTAATTCTGACAATCTGTCTTTGCAAAACCGACACTCATTTACTCGCTGGTTACTTGGCCACGTTCTCTCGTTTCAGCAATGCGCTCCTCACTTCAGTTCCTCGCTATTTGCCTTGTCTCGTCGCAGGCACGCTTCGTTCTCGCGGGGCCATGCAGGCTCTTGACAACTACCTCAGTTGGTGAAGCTACAACCACTGCTACGAGTAAGGAAGCGTCAACCACTACTCTCAGTGAAGACTCCACTGCTACTGTAGGAGGCGTGTCAAGCACTGTTTCAAGTGGCGAGGAATCTACTACCACTGCGCTCCTTGACCTCTCTACCACCACTACACTTGCTGAAGAGTCGACCACCGCTACACTTGTCGAAGAGTCAACCGCTACTACTCTTGCCGATACCACAACCACTGCACTTGCTGAGACCACCACTACAGCATTTGCTGAAGAGTCTGCTACTACCACCGCCGCCGAGACTACCACTACTACATCCGCTCCTGAACCCTCCTTTTACGCCCAGTACAGTGACGGCACCGAAGTTGGTGCCTACCTGCAAACAGATGGCTTTATCGGCACCACAGAAGACGGATATGTCAAGGCAGAATTTTCTCTTGAGACAGACATCTCCCGACTTTATCTTACAAAGCCCGACGGCTCCAAGCTCTACGCCTACACTGTTATCCCTACCGGCGGAAACTACGGTTTCCTTTTCGACACCTCCGACAACATCAACCAGTACCCAAACACTTACCACTTCATTGCATGCGCAGCCGGTGACGAACAAGTCCTCACCTGTTCCTCCGAGGTTGGCCCAACTGTTATCTATTGGTACAAGCCTGGTGGCAGCCCCAACTTTTATGGAAACTCGAACTCGGCTGTTGCCAACTACCCCGGGAACATGGCTGTTTCTTTCAGATTGCCTCGCTGTTAGTAGCCTCTGTCAGTGCTAAATCTCTAGGGAAGCCTAACTCTTTTTACAATTCTTATTAGTGATACATATTGCATACTACACATATATATAGTAAATATGTTTATACTTTAATGTTATCCATTCATTGTTCTCCTCTGCTGAAGCTGGGCCACCATTGTAAGAACTATATGAAAAGTGCAGCGGTACATATAGGTAGTAGATGATTGACAAATATTCTAGAGCGAGGATGAAATTGCATGGGAAGCAGCGTCACACGATGCTAACTAACCTCTTTCTGGAAGGTTATTATCTCTACCTGTTGTGTTTGTGCATTTAAGCGATCTGGAAAAAGCTTTATCCACGACATTGTAGCGGATAACGTTAATGCTAGCGCATCCATGTGCGATAGTGCTGATACTATCAGAATTAATAAGCATTAAAAATATGAGTGGAGTTCCAGGAGTCACGACGTCATTGCGGTGCCTTCGACGTCTTTGATATCTCAGCAGAACAGACTAGGCCATTTCACAAAAATCAAGTTATAAGTGCTTGATCAGTCGCAAATAGCAAGACGTTGATTAATTTGGTACATTTCTGAGAATATTTGCTCATAAAGATGGCGTCCAAGAGCGTCTTCATGTAAGCCTTCGTGTCCGTTCAATATTGGATTAGTTCTAACAGCGGTCAGCACTGGTACTACTGGTTTCATTGGAGGGGATGCATTCTATGCTCTGACCAAAGCCCAACCAAGTTGGAAGTATACTGTTCTTGTTAGAAGCGAAGATAAAGGAAAGGAAGTCCAGAAACAGCATCCTGAAGTTAAGTTGGCGATTGGATCTTTGGATGACTCTGAGGTCATCAAGACGGCAGCTTCGGAAGCCGACATAGTCATTCGTGAGTCTGGTTTTACTCGTAGCCTCTGTTTACAGTTCTGATTGATCATAGATACCGCCGAGAGCTCTGATCACCAAGGAGCGGCACGGGCTATCGGAGCCGGCTTACAATCTACCCACTCCGCATCCAACCCCGGCTACTGGATCCATATCAGCGGTACAGGTATTCTTTGCTGGTATGACCAGGACAACAAGCGCTATGGAGAAGGCCCCCTTCCTGAGCAATCATACGACGATTTGGAAGGTGTCGACAAGGTCACATCTTTGCCAGACACTGCTTTCCACCGTGACGTGGACAAGATTGTCCTTGAAGAAGCTGCAAAGAACCCCCAGGCCGTGAAGGTTGCTGTCGTATGCCCCCCCACAATTTACGGAACTGGCCGGGGACCTGCAAACCAGCGCAGTCGCCAGATCCCAGGTTTGGCTGAGACAACTTTGGAGAAGGGCTTTGGACCTATCATCGGCGCTGGCAAGACAGAATGGGACAATGTTCACGTTCATGATCTCTCCAAGCTGATCGTCCTACTGTCTCAGCGCGCGGCATCTTCTGAGAAGGATAACGAAGAAGAAATTTGGGGTCCAAGGGGCTACTTCTTCGCCGAGAATGGTACACATAGATGGAGCGATATTTCTACGCTCATTGCCAAGGAGGCTAACAAGCAGGGTCTTATTAAGAGTGATGAGACAAAGGTGCTTGATGTTGATGAGGCGCAGGAGAAGCTGGGATTCCAGGCTCTTTCGTGGGGATTGAATAGCCGTGGCGACGCGAAGAGAGCGAGGAAGTATTTGAGTTGGAAACCCGAGTGTCCTAGTCTGGAGGAGTGGTTGCCCGAGGCGGTACAGATTGAAGCTAAACGACTCAACAAAGCCTAGAAACTTAGCTAGAGGGTACGTCTGAAGAACGATCTTACAACAATTGCAGTTGTAACATTGCCGTGATTTTAGTCCACTTAGGCACTAGTGTGAAATATAGACGAACCTACCGTTCCGCTTGCCAAACAAATTGTTGTCCTCGGAAACTCGGATTTCTGTATGGCCACACCTGAACCAGCAAGCCTATTTATGTAATTTCGGCGGCGACATGTTGAAATTGGAAGGCCTTCGTCCTTATAATACCAAATTTCCAGATCTAGCAATAGAGTCGGCCACATAAGTAGTTATCTAATGGTTTCTTATATGATCGAATTGTTTGCAGGATACGATTTAAATATGACCGTAATTGCATATATCTCAACTATTCTACCCGGTTCAACCACCGGCACCGGAGTAAAGCCACCCGACCATTACCCCGGGCCGTCTTCCTTGTGAAAAACACCTCTCGTCGGCCCCGGTTCCCCCGAGGGATTATGTACTCATGCGGGGGATAGACAGTCTAACCGGCCCAAGCATAGCTCACGTTCAAAGTCCTGTCCAAACCATTCAAATCCGGGGTAGATCTGGGGTAAGAGCAGGGCTTCATGCATCGGGCATCGGGGCAAGTCTCTTTAGTGACCTCAAGAAGGAAATTTTGGGTGATAATCTTGGCTTTTGCGTCAGATTATCAGATGTTCTGGTACGGGCGCTTCGGTTGATGAACCGAATATGGCGTCAAATCTCCACATGGCGAAGAAATATAAAGAGTGTGGAGACACCAGACAATTATTTGGATAGATGTGAAGTCGTAACTGACCATCTGCCTCGACTTCAAGTTCAGCATCACCACCATGACATCCAAGCAGGGCACCGAAGAAGCGCACATTCAAGACGCCGACGCAAATGATTTCCAGGGTCTCGTCTTAAAGGATGTCATCCCAAACGACCGTCCGCCGTGGTATGCCGATTGGACTTTGTGGAAGCTCAATTTGCTGCTTCTTAGTGGCCTTTTGACTCAGACTGCGACGGGCTTTGATGCTAGTAAGAACCACTGGTTGAAGAGTAATCCAATGAGAAATTGACTAACGGAATAGGTATGCTTAATGGTGCGCAGTCTTTACCGCAATGGCAGGAATATTTCGGTGAACCGAAAGGAACTCGTCTCGGAGCCATGACTTTCGGACCCAATGGTGGCGTTCTCATCTCGATCCTTATCTCCTCTCAACTTTGCGACTGGCTCGGTCGACGTATTCCTATCCTCATGGGCTCCATCACTATTATCGTCGGCGCCATCGTTCAAACCTGTTCTTACAACTACGGCATGTTCGTCGCGTCCCGCTTCATCATTGGCTTCGGTCTGGGAATCGTTTCCACCGCCGCTCCACCTTTGCTATCCGAAGTTACATATCCCACGCATCGAGGAAAAGTTGTATCTTTCATGATGGTTTCTTGGCCACTTGGTGCTATTATTGCTGCTTGGGTCACCTACGGCACTTTTCAAATGTCGAGCTCCTGGGCATGGCGTCTACCTAGTCTCTTGCAGGCCAGCTTCTCCGTCATCCAGGCTTCAATGGTTATGTTTGCGCCTGAATCACCGCGATGGTTGATTTACAAGGGCCGATATAAGGAAGCGCAAGATATTCTCGTGAAGTGGCACGGTTACGGAGATCCCAACTCTAGACTTGCCCGCTTCGAGATGGCCGAGATCACAGCGACACTCGAGATCGAGAAGATCCAGCAGAAATCTCGATGGGCTGAGTGGGTTTCTTCTCGTGGTAACTGGCATCGATTCTTCCTCGCCCTGTACATCCCCGCCATGCTTCAGTGGTCCGGTAACGCCCTCACCTCGTACTATCTCTCCAAAGTGCTCAACACGATCAACATCACCGATCATAAGACTCAACTACTTCTGAACGGTGGACTTCAGATTTGGGGGTTTATTTCAGCTGTCATATTCGCGACTCTTGTTGACAGATTCGGTCGTCGCTCACTCTTCCTTTTTGGTATGTCAGGTATGGGCATGTCGTACATCATCTGGACAATCTGCTCCGCACGAAACCAGCAAGAGAACTTTGAGCATATGGGTTTCGCCGGTGCAGTTCTTGCCATGATCTTTGTCTTTTCGTTCTTCTATCATGCGATCAGCCCCATCGGAGCCACCTATATCATGGAAGCTACGCCTTACTCGCTGCGTGCCAAGGCGTCTATGCTTTACCAGCTCACTGGCAATTTGGCCGGTGTGTACAATGCTTTCGCAAATCCCGTTGCTATGGAGGCTATTTCGTGGAAGTATTACATTGTTTGGTGTGTCGCAATTGGGATCCACTTGACGCTAATATACTTCTTCTTCCCTGAGACAAAGGGGCATTCTCTTGAGGAGGTGGCCGAGATCTTTGACGGCCCTGACGCACCTGTTGGCTCGAATGCGATTGGGCAGAAGAAGGTTGATGATATGGCTATGCACTAATTATGTACAAGCGTAATTGAGGAGAAGAAGAGGCCTCCACGTGACGTCAGCATTTGAACCCATTGGATACACAAACCCTCCCTTCTTTTAGCATAGGAACTTGTAAATAAACAAAGGATCTTGCATCTTCAGACAATAACCAGTAATAAGAATGAAGGGCATCCTTCCGTCACCGTCGCTTCATATAGCGTATATACTTGGCACCTATCTGTTCACATTCTCTGCTACCATCGTCTTCACGCGCCGAGATGCCATCTTGCTCCGAAGTACGGCACTTGTCATCTTGTGCTACTTGAACTACGCTTTCTATATCGCCACTCTTGAAACCTCACTGACTCTTACGCAAAAGTGTACCATATGTCTCATGAGCTGGGGCTTCTTTACTAGCGGCGCGGAGCAGATCCTCCTTTCCCGCTTTGACGCTGAAGATCTTGTCACGAAGTCAGAAAGAGACAGTACATCTGGAATTAGCACCCGGACACTGCTTTTCCGAGGCATGAACCTGTACTTCAACTTGTGTCGAATCGGTGTCCGTGGCGAAGTATCAAGGAGAAAGCCGTGGAATTCGAGTCGCGCTGGTCTGTTGATGGACAAGATCGTCGAGTTTCTTGCTCTCTATGTTATGCTAGATGCGGCTATGAGTGCGCCATTGCCTGAGGAGCGCATGGTCTCGAAGGAATCAGGAACGCTCTTTCAGTGGCGGAACCTGTCTTCAGTAGATCTTCTATTTCGCTTCGCCAGCACCGTGGGATACTGGGCAGTGGCACTTGTCTGCAGTCGCTTCAACCACGCCTGTGCCGCCATTGCTTCTCTGGCGCTTGGACTGAGTCATCCTGAAGAGTGGCCGAAGCTAAATGGACCGATAAGTGCCTGCTACACCGTTCGTGGATTTTGGGGGTCAGCAGGAACCTTCTGACCTTGTGGCGTTTGTACTAACCTCTTTGAACCAGGACGTTCTGGCATCAGCTTTACCGCAAGACACTCACAGGGTGGGGCGACTTCATAACAGACAACATTTTAGGATTCCGTCGTGGCACACTGTTATCACGATATATGCGTCTGTTCCTAGCCTTTCTCATATCGGGCCTAATGCATCACTGCATGAGCTCAATTTACTCACTCGACACAGACGAAGTATTTTCTTGCGAGAAATTCTTTATGTTGCAGGCATTTGCGATTATGATTGAAGATTCGGTGCAAGCAGCGACTACAAAGCTTCCTATTACTACACCTATGCGTCGACTGGTGGGGTATATCTGGGTTCTTGTATTTCTGTCCTGGTCGACTCCTGTATGGACCTATCCTCCCATGCGTCAAGGCGACTCTGGTCAGATGGTGCCTTTCCGGGTTATAGCTCCTCTGGTCCATGCGGTATCCGAACGGCTGTCATCATCACCATAGCTTCTATAAATCACATCAAGAAGAACGAAGACTCAGATTGACTATTAATATGCTCCGAACACCTTTTCCCGTGGCTGAAACAGCTACTGCCTCACCTCAATAATTCATTGTCAATCGTGAGTCTATGATTCAAGTACGAGGCCAATACCAAAACATGAGCGCACCAGGAACTTCAGCCAAAGGATTCCCTTGTCCACTCTTCGCACTCCCAAACTGCTCATTAAACCCGCACTTCTTGTAAAACTCCTCAGTGCCTTCAACTGCCGCCAAAGAAGCGCAGATACCTTCAGCTTGCGCTTTCTCAACACCCCACTGAACAAGCTTACGTCCAACACCCTTCCCATGAAAGTCTGGGCGCACTGCCAACGCAGCCAAGTACCAGGACTCGGCGCGCTTGCCGCTCCAGATGTTGTCAAAACAAGGATATGCACGTTCGACTGCGTCCTCTTGCACAGGATCGCAGGCACGGTTGGGCCAGAGTCGCGCATGGATGGTCATGGCGACAGAGGACAAGGGTCTCAATAAGTTTCCTGCAAAAAGAGTCAGATCAGATTAAAGGTTCAAAACTGCTATTGAATACCCACGCGGATCCAGATATGAACATTCAAGCGTTTTCCCTCCCTCGCCCATTCTTTCCCACTGTGCAATACCGACGATGACCTCTTTGCCATTCTTTTCCTTTGATACGGCAACGATCAATCGCCAGCGGTAGTCCCAAAAGACGACCCGTGCACGCCGAAGCCAGTATAGATCGACGTCGTTGGGGTATTGCTCGCGATGAGGATGAATCAAGTCGCCGAATATAGCATCCTTCCAAAATGCTCTGGACAAGACTCTAGCAATCTCAGAAAGTTCTGAATAGTGTGCGTCACGCAATGTGATACCAGACATCTTGTCAGAGGTGAGAGGTTTGATCGTATGTCATGTTAGAAGAAGGTGCAAACCCATGAGTTCTTATATGTTCCATGGTGTTGACTGAAAATGGCTTAGACCCGCAAGTCAGTTTACAGTTTTCTGATTGGGTCGGTTCTGTCTCTCGCTACGAATTTTGAACAGTCGGATTTCTGTCGTGTTGGTTGTCAGGCTATCCGGTGACCAGGAAGTGTTTCACGCCCATGACTTTGCAGACGGCGATGACTCCACCGTCTGCACGCCCTTGATCGAGGCTAAACCAACAGCCTCTACATAGCCAATAGGGAACTACGATAGATCATTTGCCAAAATGTTTGTTAAAGCTAAAACATTGTTGGTTAAAGGTTGAATGCGAGGATAGCATAAGCGGTGACACCTAGACCCTGACTCATATCATGCACAAAACAGGAAAAGCAGGTGGCCGCTGACATTTTTGGCATAACTGTTTATCTACAAGTTCTAACTTAGATTCCATCAGCAGAGGTTCCATAGGAGCAATGTAGCATTCATCTTATTATCCAACCGTTTATTGCTCAAGCTTGCGGACGTAGGCAACTGGCCCCTCGTACCGATGCCTTCCATACAAGAAGTAGTATACCACCGTGAACAGAATGAGACCAAGATACATAACTATACTCCAGTTCATCTCAGCAGGCGCGGGATCAGGGTTACTAGGCATGAACGCCAGCACGAAAATGATGACGAGGAAGAACTCTGAAGCAATATTTATGGCCAGACCCCATCGACCAAGTTTGAGCTTTGCAGGCAAAAGTTCACGGTTAGTGCATTTTCTCCAGATCATACAGCCAATCGAGACAATACAGCTGGAGAGTAAGCCAGTGGTTGCTAGAGATGTGATAGAGTTCAGCGCCACAGGTGAGCCGATGTTGATGAGAGCTAGCACACTGGAGACCACAAAAGTTGTCACGATGGCATTGATAGGCACATCCCACCCAGCTGGAACTTTGGAGAACCAGGTGTCAAAAGGAACAGCATGATCTCTGGCGAAGGCATAAAGCTGTCGCGAGGCTGTTGCCACCATAGTGAGATTGGAAAAGACTGTCATCGCAACGATGAAGAAAGAAATGACACTAGCACTGCTCGCTGACCCGGTCGAGTTAAGAAATACCTGCATGAAAGGCTGGCCAGTTGGTGACGAGACTACCTGCTCAAGATCACCAATGCAGAAGCAGTACGTGATGACCATGATCCATCCGAAAAGGCCATTGAAGACCGTCGTCAGGATCATGGTGCGGGGAATTGTTCGACTAGCATCGCGCACTTCCTCGGACATGTGCACAGCAGCATCAGCACCAAGAAGCGGCAACACGCCCGCAAGAATACCCACGAGAGCCGAGCCCCCCAAATTCCCCCAGCCTCCTCCATCGCTGAACTGAGTGAAGACAGCCTTGGTGTCAGCCCTCGGGGACAGTACCCAAAGGGTGACAAGAACACCAAAAAAGGCGAACACATGAATGACCAGAATGCAAGCCTCAATTAGAGGGAGTTTCCGGGCGAGGAAGGTATTGAAGAGGACAGAAAGTACTGCTATAGCGATGGTGAGGAGCGTGCCATGCCAACCTTCTGGGACATAGCTCTCATTGTTCAAGACGATAAGGCCTTGGATCTGGGTGCCAGCGATAAAAGCAGATGAAGCGCATGCTCCTTGCCATCCCAGCACACACATCCATCCCATGAGATAACTGATAGGCTTCTGGTATTCGGGAGGAGCGAACTCGGACACCCAGTGGTACTGTCCTCCGATCGTAGGAGCCCTGGTAAAGGCTTGTTATTAAGGGATCTGAAAGCAGAGCGATTGGTACTTACATTGATGCCATTTCAGCCATCGAAGTATTGACAGCGATAAAGCCGATCCAACAGATGAAGAACATCCAGATTAGACCGGCAGTACCGCCATTGACAAGTCCAAGCGTGGAGACACTGACTGGTAATTAGTAAATGGTCTGCGATCATCTTACCAGGGACATTACCTGAGAGAATACTCCCACGATGCCATAAGGATCATGGAAAAGCCAAAGATGGATAAGAATCGGAAGTTTCTCTATGACGCCTTGTTAGTTCCTGGTTGAACTACTCTTGGTGTTGTCACAAACCGTCAAGTCCTGAGTTTTGCCCATACGATACATGTCTAGCCGATCGGCCGCAGTGCCCTTCCTCTCGTCAACATTGTCACTGTCACTAAGCTGGACGGCATCTGGGACATCCAGCGATTTCTTGTCGTCGTGACTTGACATGTTAGCGGTTGCTGGAGGAGTTGCTGAGACAGCAAAGACAAACGAACAAATTGATCAAAGAAAGAAACGGGAAAAGAGAATATAGAGGAGTAAAGAAAGCGCGAAAAAACGGAACAAGATCTGCAAGACAAAATGCAGGAGCGTGGCACAAGATAACTCTTGCTATTCTTCCGATTGCTCTGTTGGCTCATAGCATGCATATCTGATCCCGGTCGTGAAGTCTTGGGTGTAACGAAGGCGAGATGCAAGTACAATGATACAGGGGTACAACCAACAGCCAAACTCCCTTGAGCCTAGACTATACGGGAAACACCTACCGTCCCGTCGCGGGGGCTTTTCGGGCAGTTTATTCTTATTGACGATCTTCTAGCATTGGCCTTAATTTATCGTGCACTACTGTAATATCAGGCTATTCTTCTTGCATCGGCCTTGGCCCATTTTTTAACAATGAGAATCCAATATTAGCCCCTCTCGAATAAGTATCTGTCTTGTTTCAGTTGCCCACCAACAATGATCCGATATTCTTGTTTCCGAATTCCTTCCAGGATTACTGCATGGATTCATGCATCAACAGAGCCAACACTCGAGTCTCTTGCGCCACGCAAGCCGTCATCGCAAATGCCGCAGCCACCAATTAATGCCATCTGGAATGGAAAGATCTTATTCAGAACTGAATGTGGTCTGTGGCGCTATTGTTGCCCCGCTCGCTAGCGATCTCTATTGAGATACCAATTGGGAGGTGTTTGCTGCATTTTTCTAAGACATTGGTCAGATACCAGATTGTCTGATCCTCTAGACTTCGGACCTTCATTGGCACAAGTTCTTTACTCTGTACTCTGCCGGATAAACCCTTGGCAGGTGTCCTCGGGGCGAGATGGCAGTGGGGCCGGAATTTGATATGTGGTGGTTACCCTTGTTGTCGAGTCCAAGCCCTGTGAAGTACTCATGTACACGTCACATCACCAACACGCTACGTCGTACTGTACAAATCTGAGTCGATACATGTCGCGACCAACAATTGCCATCAGTTGATTTCCGTTGGTTTGTCCCTTTCCCAGAGTGATGCAAATAGATATCAATAAGTCATGAAATGAACCGTTAAGAAAAATAATCCCACCTCAAAGCATATACTGACATACAATCCAGTCCATAACCTTTTATTCTTAAAGTTTTATCTTTAGGCGATGGATGCAGAGAGACATGTTTCAAGTGGATTTTCCCCCGTTACGCAAAAAGATCATGCGGGCAAATTATGGATCGTTACCATTCTGTCGCTGATCTACACCTTGCATGTGGCTTTGGCGCGGGTGTACATCAAATATCGCATGTTTGGGTTCGACGACATTTTATTTTTTCTAGCAATGGTCAGACGATCTATTTGCCTCGACCTTCTTTGTATCAAGTGTGTTACTGACTCATGCTCATTAGTTTTCGCAATTGGCTGAGTCCATAGCAGTTTTCGTTGGGTTAAAGAATGGGCTCGCCAAGAGCTACTCTATTACGACGCCAGGGCAATGGGCAATATCGTCGAGGGTAAGGGCTGTATGCCTTGTGTCTGACATTGGCTAAAGGTATTTCTTTAGTCCACCGTTGCCGCCACCATCTTCTTTATTCTGTCTTTGACTCTCGCCAAGTGTTCGGTGCTCGCTCTCATTAGACGCATTCTCGGCAGCAAGCCTGGAAAGAGTGAGCCGTTCTGCATCGCACTCATGATGTTTACCGCTGCATGGGGCATTGGCGCGAGTCTCTCCTTTCTCATCAATTGCAACATTAGTACTTTGTTAACCGTCGGCAACCTTGAGGCATGCCCCCATCAGGTACGCTAACTCTCCTCTTCCTGAAGATCGGACCTAACAGAAGATTCCCAATAGAAAGTGCGCTGGATACTCATTGCAGCACTCGATATGGCGACAGAGATCCTCACATGGGCTCTCATCATCCAACTGGTAGAATCTGTCAACATGGACTGCAATCGGAGAATCCAAGTAGTCGCCGCCTTCGCATTCCGTCTGCCTCTCATCGCTATATCAGCCGTTCACGTCAAATATTCCAATTCATTTCCATTAGCAGACGACCCTCAGTTGGCAGTCACCAACGCTCTCCTCTGCCAGCAGGCTATGGCAGCTTGGTCTATTCTCTCGGCTACCATGCCGAACCTCAAAAACTTCATGAAGTCTTTTCGGTTCAACATAGGCATGAACTTCCCATCTATTGTCGATATCACAAATCCGAGCACGCCGAATACGATGGCGCTTCAGACCTTCGGGCCCACACCTAACTCTCCTGCGGGGACAGTCTTGAGTAGCGGCAGACCACATAGATGGAGGCCAGACATCATCTCGCATTTGACAACAGTGACGCGTGGGAGTGACCGCAGTAGTTTGGACGACATCGCTGAAGAAGAAGAAATTTCTCGGGCAGGGAGTCAGGAGATGATAATTAATAAAGAGGTGACATGGAAGGTCACCTATGAAGACAACCATCATTAGACTTCAGCACCCTCCAAAGAGCTCCAGGGAAGGGTCTCATATATACGTTGTTCTCGAGTTTATCCCTGTTGACAAGGATTGGCGCTTGGTGGGGCTAAATGGCAAGGTCAACGGTCTTTTGTATAATATTCGAATGCTATTGTATACCAAATTAAAGTATTATCTAGATCAGAACTTAGACACTCACGTTTCTGAATATCAAGGGAATACCCAGTGATAGTCCAATAACCACTTGATGTCGAACAATAGGTTTAGTTAAATTCTAAGGGGAAATAAATTCTCCCGAGTGCTTTACTACGCTTTCTGTAGTCCTCCAACGCGGGTTTTTTTCAAAGTGTAACCTTGATCTGTCCCCAGAGAGATATTGGTATAAGGTTGAAACATTAGTAATCCTCCAACGCAGCTATTACTGTTACCAGATTAGTCAACCAACAGATACATCAGATATATATATCGTTAATCCATACAGCTGAGATTATCTTCACCTTGTCTAGCTGGCTGGAAAGCAATACGAGGTCAGGACCTTCGTTATGCAGGGCGATGTGCAGATCGTAGGATTTCAATCAGTCCACCCTGCCTTCTATAGTTGCATAGCTAGGTTTGGACTCAGTCTGGAACTGTCAGACCTTGGGTTAAAGGGGAAATTTCCACACTTAACTCAGGATCCAGGAGAACCCCAATGTCTGGAAAGACTGTTAGTCTGCGGAAAAGCTAGCTTTATCTGTCCCACTTACAAAGTACATTAGGCCAAAGCCACAATCGCTTATACAACCAATGGGATAGACATATAACAAATAGAGATGCAATAGTTTAAAATCTTCCCTTGTGAATATACAGAGCTAATTCTGTCAGTCTGCTGATGGCAGTTGGCGTCGCTGTTTCATCGCGTAAGGTACCTTAAGCAACCTGATTCCGCTGCCCTGTCTAGGCCATGGGGATATATCGCACTTTATATCCTTGCAAAGATCACTTGTGCACGTGAATAGTCCTGATAAGCTTCAACATGTCTGTTTGACTGTTGAGAAGTGCGTGAATGATATTACCCACTGGAAGCGATCCGATAGAGGGAGACTTAGAAAGTACATCCGGTTTATTGAAATGTCTTTTTACCTAATAACCGAGAGTAAGGCCACACAGTAAAGAATACGGCATTGTTTTACATACAGCAGTTAGCCTTAATAGCCTAAGGCCAGTTAAATATAGTAACCTTTCCATTAGAATTCTTAATAACACTATAAATAAAGCTTAATAATAGCTCCTGCATTAATAACCTCATTCGAGGTAAGCACAATTGCAACTTCATAAGGTGCAGTAATATAACACAATAACACAGCAGGCTAACACAGCACGTCCATCCGGTTATAAAGCGGATTAATATAATATAGACCACGATCTATTTCTATAAGGTATAAACACACGTTCATGTCTTCTGAAAGTGAGACTGAAGAGCTTAGATTTAAATGGCGAACCAGGTTAGTAATCGAAAGGATTGTCAGTGTATCTGAAAGATCGCTCAGAGAATACAGCTGAACCCCGTTCCTGGCCCCGGAGCTCAGACGATGCCTCCAGAATCCAATAACCATTGCAATCATTCTTTTCCAGGCGGAAGGGAGGCTTTGGGTAGCTATCCACAAATGGCAATTGTATAACATCGAACTTGCCAAAGACATCATGATCTGTGTCTTTACCTCCGATCCATTCCTCATCAGGTGCGTCGCCTCGAAAGCCATCTCCATTGCTACCCAAGGTGCGCCAAACCTGGCTATATGACTTCCGCTCGCCACTGCCTTCGTCATAGATACAGCCCTTAGCGGCAAATCGTACCTAATCCTCAGGTAGTGCAAATGCACACTCGTCCAGATCAGGTCTACTTCTGACAAACTTATCCACTGACTCGCGAGTCTGGGCGAGCATCTCTTTCAGATGCCCGCCATAGGCTCTGTCCTCTACTGAAACGTAAAGCCGCTTGAGTCTTGGGACGCGGCCACTGTCTGGAGCAAAAGTTTCCAGAAGACTTTGTAGGATACTGGAATCCTCTCGTGGTAGACACTTGACTTCAAGTGAAGTGATGAGCTGAACGCAGGAGAGTTCCAGCAGTTGTTCCAAATGAAGAATCGTCGCATCGCCTGACAGGACGATTATGTTCGTAGAATAGAGAATACCAATGGCCTCTGCATAGCTGTGATGCATAATTAGATACAATTCTATTCCCTAACCATCATTCGACTCACTTTTGTCGACAGGACTGAAGCCAACCCATGACGCCAATGTTTTCTGCTTTGCAAGTTGTTTTGTAATCAACATCCTGTTCGTGATTGAAACAAAGATCTTTCCATGGACCCGGATTGATTCCACTACGTGTTATAGGCCCTTGGTTTACAAATTTCTTCAATCGCAAATGCAACTGCACCGTGACCAAATCTTGGATTTGTTCAGCGGTGTCTCGATTAGAGTATCTAGATTAAGATTCAAGCACATATGGACACGCCGATCCCCAAATGCAAGCCGGAGAATGTCGCGCCTCAGGTTTGTCGGTAATTTGTACCAGTATGACCGTTGAAACATAGCAACAGGGCGATGTTGTTGTTGGCTTGTGGTATCGTCATCTTGGAACCCTTCTGGTGTGATAGCGCGAGGTCTTTCTGTTGGCAAAAATGGTATCTGGATTTCATAATCTCTCCAATCATACTCTGGTGGGAATGATGGTGATGGGAAGTCAGAAAGAGCTAGCCCTTGTCGTTCTTAGTACATTTCTGTTCGCTCAAATTGTGAATGAAAACATACCCGGTGAATCATTTCTCGAATCAGGAATCCAACTAGGTGATCAAGAACCATCAGCATCTGATTCGACTGAAGGAGTGAGGCGAGTCATGCTGTGTGTGGGGTATGGTTGTGTTAATGAAAGAGACATATTTGTTTCCTTTCCAGGTGAGAGACTGTTTGCAGTAGGATAGCTGATTAGCTAGCCACGTGCCTAGCTACGTAATGCATTTAACCTGGTTATTTTCACCAATAACCAGTCTAGGGTTACTGTCACTATGCTTAGGATTCCACAAATACAGCGAATTAATACAGCTGTATATTTATAGTAACAATGTAAAGCTGAGCGATTGACCTTATCGAAAGAAATACCCCAGTGCTATATATTATAAGAGCCCATTCCACTGTTCCGTGATGATGCCCTTGGATCTAGGAGCGCTATATTCCGCGCAACGGCAGATCTACTGTAGTGGCATGCAATAATGCTTTGTTAAGTTCGACGACTGTATTGTCTATACAGAATATGTTTCTTGGTTCAGCCGTATGGGTAGTATTCTCAAAGCCCTAACTTTCGGAAAGGCTGACTGTGCCGTTCAGTTCAGTTGCGATAATTACGGTATTAGAATGACGGGCTACAATATCAAGGATCTGTGAGTCACTTCTATTTGAAACGCTTATATTTGCAACATATGATAGTCACTTCAGAAATATGCTAATGCTCTGATAGCCGTGAGCAACAGAGGGACGGTGTGACGAGATGTGATAACATCTACTTGTCAAACTTGTGTAAGATTCACCTTAACTACTGTAGTAACTGCCACTGTAATGTTTAATAGTATGAACTTGGTATCAAAGTGGGTCCTAAATACTCAATTGGATTTGCTGGGGATGGATCAGCTGGGTATGTTCAAGTTAGCAGATATTCCAATTTAAAGCCTCTATCATGACGTAATTGAGAAATGGTACTCGCCGAAGGATCGGAGTATAAAAGTAATCATTGTAGAAGATAGCAAGGCTTTTTCCTTCAGCCAAAATCTCAAGAAAAAACGCAGTTGTCTCGCATTTCAGACCTTATATCGGGAAATAACCTTAATATTCCTAACGAGACACGTCTTTCATTGCCACAACAGCCCCGGTGCTTAAGGCGGAGAATTTGTAAGTAACCCAAGCTTAGGAACTTATGGGAAAGTCAATTAAGAGCGCACTGATGGAGCTTTTTGGTACTTCAAGTGATTTATTGTTCTTGATCGCCGACAGAATGGATGAGAAGATCAATATCCCTAATCTGAGCGACTTGTACAGGTATTTAAGTGGAGAGAACAAAATTACACCCTTCAAGGTGAGTGGTCTAGCTATGGCAATGCATGTCACGATTGTCTTTAAGCTTATCATAGGGACAAGTCATATGCAAATGGACCATGTTGAAGAGTTTCCTGAGCATAAGACTGAAAGGTCTTTCCTTTGGGCTATCGACGAGTGCAGACTGGTCTGCGTCTTGATGGCAGTAATGTAGAATAAGTCGTTGAGTATGCAGTCGTCTATACCAGGAGGCTTAAAAGGGTCCTATAGTTATTCTGGCATATTAGAGACTGATATTATCTGGACCTCAAGTAGGTAGTTACTCTGGCTTCCTCCCGTAGACTAAAGTCCTTTGTCTGGTTATTAACACGCTTTAACCACGGGGTTTCAGGTTACTCACAGCTCGTAATACGGGTTCAGCTTCTTATTCCTCAAAGCCTGTCTCATCTCGGCGATAAATACCTGACACCTATCATACTGCCACCCCATAACCTGGGTTAGCAGGTACAGCCCAAAGCCCTCCAGTCCCCCGTCAACGAATATCTGCACAAAAGACCCGATCTCTTTCAGCTTCGGATCAGATGCCCATGAACTCATCGGAAGCCTAAACTTGCGCTCCGTGACGTCTACGAAGCCGGTCTCTTCCATGAGATCTCTCATTCGTGACCCGATGGCAATCTTGAACGTCTTGCCCATCTTCTCACCGGCCTCTTGGAAGACGGCGTTCCAACGGTGATATATGTGGTCAGGGTCCGTCACTATATCAGAATGGGCACGGATGTCGAGCTCAAGGTCCTCAAGCCACCCTCCTGGCTTAAGGTGTCGGAACCCCTTAGCATAGAGAGCAGACCAGTCGTCGATGCTACCATACAGGTCACGAATGTGAATGTAGTCGAAGTGATTACTTGGCCATGTCCAATCAAGCTGGGCGTCGTCGATGTGGAATTCGCAGTTCGGGGGAATCCAAGAGGGTTGAATAGGGGAGATATCAGTGCCGATCACTTGCGCCGATGGGAACTGGTCGGCGAAGTCACTGTAGAGACATTAGCCATGTAATTTAGGATCAAAGTCTCGCGAGAAGCTTACATGGCCCATATACCGGTCCCGGTTCCTACATCTAAAACTCGCTAAGAAACTGTTATTCGGTTCTCAATGTTAAAAGTTGCAGCCACACACCTGCGGATTGCTGCCAATCGGCGCTTGGTGAAGCTTATTATCGAAATAGAGAAGTATATAGTGGTGCCTAGAAGACCGTTGAGTAAGAGTGGTCCACCGCAATGAGGCATCACATAAAGGATGTCACCGGGGCATTGGTGAACTCACGTAATGTCTAGCCCTTCATTCTGGCGCTCGTCGTTGGGTGCCCTGGAGTTTCATAATGATTAGGACCATAGCGATATCATGCCAGTCATCGCCTTTTGCGACTACGGATATCTCACCAGTACTCTGTTGTCTTGGAGTTCCCGTAAGTGCGACCGTGGATATTTCGGAAGTCTCGGATGCTGTCAGTTAGGGAAGCTGTGGTCTCAGTTTCGTCGCTTAAACAAATCAACACAGATGCCCAATGTTCATACAAGAGGAATAGCTACCTCAACACTGAATGTGCATCATCGTGGTCACCTCCCTCAAACTCCGGGTCCTACGATTGAGTAAATATCGGTAAGAGTACAACTGAGGGGTCACGAAACATACCGGTACAATTGGAGCTGACGTGGCGGCCTCCGTTCGAGACTTAGGGCTCGAGGTTGGAGACCCTGTCTTGGACCTGGGGCTAGACATAATGCAGTACAAGACTGGAATTTACGTCGAGACTTTAGAATGATGAAAGAGAGTTGTCGAAAAGAGACAATGGATTTTCATAAGAAGAAAAATGCCTCTTCAGATGTCAAAACAGGTGATCAATCGAGGTGACCAGGCCCCCATACTTGGCCCTTGTTCTCTATGCAGGTAAAATGACAGCCTTTATGGCAACCAGTGAAAGGATGCATAAGGATACAATTTGTGGACCCTCTTATTAGTTCGAGGATGAAATTACAGCCAATAAACCTATTGCAGTAGTTAAATTCTATAGGTATAATTAATTAAGGAATAAAGGGTAAAAAGTAATTATGGGTATAAAAAGAGTAAAAATATAAAATAAATTTATTATTAAAGCTTATATATTTCAGTTAACAGCATCAACATTAACAACATAAGCAACCAGGTTAAGAACACGACAGCTGTAGCCCCACTCATTGTCGTACCAGCTAATGACCTTCACAAAATTATTATTAAGGGAGATGCAAGCCTTGGCATCGAAGACACAGAAGTGAGGGTTGCCGTTCATGTCAGTAGAGACAATGTCACCTTCGGTATAAGACAAAATCCCTGCAAGGTGGAACGTCAGCCCAAAGTGAATAGATGGCGCAGCTAGACAAATACCCGCCTTTCAAGTCCCCAGCAGTGGCAGCCTTGATGACCTCTTTAATATCATTATATGTAGTGCCCTTCTCTAGGGGGACAGTGAGATCAACCATAGAAACGTTAGGAGTGGGCACATGCATAGACATGCCTGTAAGTTTACCCTTGAGCTCAGGAATAACCCTAGTAACTGCTTTAGCTGCACCAGTACTAGTCGGGATAATATTCTGCGCAGCAGCACGCCCCAAGCGCCAGTCCTTAGGCGATGGATCATCAAAAGTTTTCTGTGTGGCGGTATACGAGTGTATAGTGGTCATGAGGCCCTCATTGATGCCTAATTTATCGTTGAGTACCTTGACGAGGGGAGTAAGACCGTTGGTTGTATATGAGGCGTTGGAGATAATATCGGTGCTGTCATACTCTTTCTCATTGATCCTTACGACGTAGGTAGGGGCATTAGAGGACGGAGTAGAGATAATCACCTTCTTAGCACCGCCCCTTAAATGGGCTGCAGCTGTCTCGGTTGTGGTGAAAGCGCCTGCAGACTTCATGATATAGTCGGCACCAGCCTCGACCTAGGGGATAGCAGCAGGGTAACGCTTCAGATAGAACTTAACTACCTTGCCGTTAATGACCAGATCGGAACGTTCCACGGACAAAATACCATCGAACGCCCTGTGGCTAGAGTTATATTTAAATATATATTCCTAGGACTATAAGAAAGGGAATAATATCTTATTCTTATTTAAACTATATATTAATATCCCTTTAAGGATAAATTAAAGTTATATCTTTAAAAGAATATAATATTATATATACTTTAAGGTATTATAACTAACACTTTACTATAATAACTCTTTTAAGAAAAATATATAAAGCTTATAAAATAACTAGTTTATATAGTTATTATAATATTAAGAGATAAAAGTAGCAGTTAAAAACCTATTATACTAAAAGCAGATGGCTTGCACTTTGTGTATATAGTTGAGATTGGCAGAAGTTATTAAAGGAGTAGAGACGCACTTGTAGATATAAATAAAAGCCAATGAAGGACAGAACCTGTTCGGAAAAATAATTCGCATGCCTTTCTAGAGTCGGCCATCGGAGGTAAATAAGCACCCGTGCTCTCTTGACATCCGCAAGCCTCACGGATATAGCTCCTCGGAAGCCACGGAGTCACCGGGAGCAAATACAACAATCCAGGACCGATGAAAAAAACAGCACAAAGAGTATGACTCAACAGGATTACATGCTGAGGATGATACTGTGGGTTGTCATTTTCTGCACGCAGCCAGGTCACACGGTCGGGTCAATTGTCGCCGGTCATTTATTACCTCAGATATTATGACAAAAATTTAATTCATATGACTTAACATGTTACCCCATTGATCAGAGGTTAGTCGGCATGATTATTTATCGAAGCTCAGTCTCCATCACTTACAGTGATATTGGCGCATCTGGTCACCAGCGGCATCAAGGACCGGATATTGGTTCACTGATTACTCACTGAATGTCTTGATTCGGGTGTAGGAATGACCCTCAAACAATTGTAATTGTTAGTCTTTGGCGTTGTATCCGTGTCTACCGAGGATCCTAGTAATATTCTTAGTGGCAGGATGATCATGATGTCGCAAGCAGTAGCAACCCAAGTATAAATAATAAGAATATTCCTTGAATATGGACAGGCTTACATGTAGTTGACTCAAAAGATCGTCCGAAATGCACCTCATTTACCAACTAGCCTTCTGCTTTGGCTTCTGTCCTGTCCTCTGCACAACTATAGACACATTTTCGTTACCAAATGTTAATGCAACGTTTCGCAAGTCGCCCAAGCCATTTCGAATAGATGTTGATCGAAACTTCATTGAGGACACCCGACAGCGTGTTGCACATGCAAGGACCCCGGTTTTCATAAATGTCACGGGTGACGGACCGAGTGCTGAGAATTTCACCACTCTTCGTGATTTTTGGGTTAATGAGTATGACTGGAACGCAACAGAAAATTCCATCAACGAAAGGTAAGTGGTGTACGTACGGACACCATTGTCGCAACCCACTTACAAACTAGCAAGGCTGAAGCAGTTCACGACCGTTGTCGAGCCGGTAATTCACAACGCCAGCTTTACAGTGCCACTGCACTTCGTCCACCACCGCTCACCCCAAAAGGACGCTATACCCCTGTTATTCATCCACGGCTGGCCAGGCTCATTCCTCGAAGTCAGCAACATTATCGATGTCTTGACAAACCCACCTAACGCATCTGTGCCAGCATTCCATGTTGTAGCACCCTCCATTCCAGGGTTTGGATTCTCTCCCGCTCCGCAAAAGCCTGGCTTCGGCCCTATCGTCGCAGCGCATGCTTTCAACGAGCTTATGCACCAACTCGGTTACTCCAAGTATGTTATACAAGGCGGAGATTTCGGGGGCGTCATTCTTCGTTATCAGGCCCATCTGTTTCCCAAGCAGGCCGTTTCGGTGCTCAGTAACTTTTGGATTATACAGCCCGCCGAGCATGACATTCGTGTGTTTGCAGAGGGTAAAGCAACCCCCGATGAGGCTGCGTACCTCAAAATCATTGAGACCTACAACAACCATGATTCCGGATACCGCCTGATGCAGTCGACTGAGCCCCTAACGGTTGCATACGCCATGACGGACTCGCCATTGGGCAATGCGATGTGGATATACTCTCTCATGGCAAAGGTCATTGATCCGGCCATTATGGCTTGGACTCCAGAAGAAATCATCACCTGGTCACTAATGTATTATATCCAGGGTCCGTACGGCGGGATGCGCTTTTACAAGGAAGTGAAAAACGATGGGGCTCTGGCTGACCTCGACTTTGGTATTCTGCCGCTGGTTAACATCCCAGTCGCCATCAGCCAGTTCCCTTACGACATCACGTATCGTATGCCGTTGGACTGGGCACAGCGAGGAGGAAATGTTCTGAAGAGGAATGTGCACAACCACGGTGGTCATTTTGCTGCTTATGAGGTCCCTGATCTACTACTTAATGATATCTGGTTATGGTTCGGAGACAAGGAGCGTTCGGGAACCAGAGTGTTCAATCATTGATCGACAAAAGGATAGAATCTAGATGTGGTGTGGGTATGTTGATAAACCATCCGGGATATCGAGGAGAATAGTGGGTTTTTTAGTCTCTTCCAGGCAGACGAAGGCTTCAGGAACTCTTTCGGCGCATTCTAAATGTTCATGTAGAGGTAATTAGAGCAAGCAAGCAAGCTGTTGATTGACCCAACAGGGTACTGAAGGGAAAAGTTGAGGTCCAGCCCTGACACCTCACAGGGCGACTAGGTCGGCAATCATAAATCTTGACGTGCTGTTCCGGTTATAAGGCACTTTATCATACAATTCCCACCTATCATACAGATCTACTGCCATGTTGACTTTTGCGTAAGGAGATCGAGATAAATATACCACATGGAAGATGATATATAAGGTTTTTAAGAGCCAGCCTTCATCTGGTAACGTAGAGTTTATACGCCCTAGTCTGAGCCTATGAACTCCCTGTATATAGGGGTAACCCTAAATGAGAGAAAAGATTGTGTGAGGCTTGATAAATTCTGGTCCAGCCGGACCAGACGATCTTAAAATCACACTGCCTGGTAGAAGATGACAGGAATGACTGGTAAGTATGGGACCAGGAACTGCCGAGATATTATATACAACGGGTATGGTGCATGGTCACCCTCTCACCTTCAGCATCCCATCCTTTCGACCGATTCTCCCCGCTACTGCTACCCAACCAGACGCTACGGCCTGACTTAAGTCGCCCCGGATTGATAGCTTCTCCATACTCCCTCGCAATTCTCACTTAGGGAGTTCCAAGTCTAATTCGTCGCAAAATGACCCAGTAAGCTGTAAGGCAGTATGGCGTCTTGGTTGCAGCCTTATGTTGCGAACTTACTGAGAGCTCTCAGTTTGGCCCCGTACAGGTATAGCATCCACATGCCCAGAATACCAATGACGCTCAGGCCACCAAGAAGAGTTGTACCTTTAGCAAACCCGAGATTTTCGTATAAGGGATGGGCAAATAAAATACTGCCACTGGCTAATGCACTTCGGAAAAAGTCATTGGCGGCGAACAACGACGCGGCATATTGGGGGTAACTGAGAGGGATATAAAGAAACACACACTGCAGCACAGTGAATATTGAGCCAGCATAAATTGTGACGCCAAGGGTTGGTACGATCCAGTGGATAGAAGTCCTCGCAGTCCAAGCGAATATAAACAGACCGATTGTAGTACCAAAGGATGAGGGAATTCCAGGTAAGAGAACCTCTTCTTGTTGACGTATACCAACCTTTTTCATTCGTGGTGTGAGCACAAAGTACAAGTAGAAGCCGTAAAAGATGATAGCTAAAATGCACCCGACGGCAATACAGAGGAAGACGAGTCCAACCTCGCCAAGGTTCATGCCGTAATACACTGGGTAGACCAACGGAAAGACCTCAAAATCTAAATGGTCAGCTGACTACTCCGACAAAGTTACAAATTTGACCTACAGGAGTAATATATAGCGTAGACAATGCCTGCGTATATCTGTACAAACATGACAGCTGGGTCTTTGAGTGTAATCTCCAGGGGCTTGATCAGGGCGTCCATAGCTATACCCGAGACTGTGAGATGTGCCTGATCGATCTCGCTCTGGGACATTAACCTTTGGCTGCCGGTAAACCTGCGTAGGCGTTGCGCGCGTCGTAGCAAGATGTTAGGTCCGCTTGTTTCTGGCAAACAAACGAAAATAGTAATGAGTACCGGTGCTGATATCCAGATCGATTCATATAGGGACCAACGCCAGCCTTTCGCCGTCACGGCGAATCCGCTAAGAAGGGGGCCAAGAGAGGCTGCCACGGGGTCAGATATCGTAGATTGCACGGCGAATGGGAAGCTTACGACCACAAGACATAGCACCGACCCAGGCGATCATAGCGAAAGGCATATGCACCATATGATACATATCTCCTAGCGTAGCACCGCCTGAGGCTAGGCAAGGAGACCCGAAGAACCCCTGTAGAAATCGCAAGATGATGAGTCCTGCAAACGTATTCACCAAGGCCGTCGGAACAGAAAGAACGGCGAATAACCCGAAGGTAATAATATAGACCGAATTGCGACCGATGCGAGGGATCTCTCCGAGTGGCGAGAATAGCAATGGGCCAACGCCATACCCAAGCACATACATGGCGAGGCCAAGCGTTGCCTTGAGATTGCTAACTCCGAATTTCTCCATGACTCCTTGAGTTGATGGTGCGTATATTGCGGAACTCAAGTATACTACGAATGTGTAGACGCAGATTAAGAAGGCAATAAGGCCACGGCGAAGATTCGACCAATTCTGCGGATTGGCAGGATCGTGGTCTGAGTACCAATCGACTATGATGTTACCGTCATTGGTGACCTTTGGTGCAGTCTTATCTTCGATGAGGATCTTGTTATCGACATCTGGCCTGTCTGTACTGGTATCGCTGGTGGTGCTCTGATTGGGAGGCGAGTTTACAATGGTGGATGGTGCGGCTGAACCAATGTTTCTTGTCCGCCGGAGCTCCAGATCGCTCATGGCATTAATCCACTCATCAGGAAGTTCAAAGTCCGAGTGTTCTTCTGGATATCGGAAGAGGCGATTGTTTGTGAAGAAGCGCAGGAGTTGTCCCAGTGGGGCGTCGCGGACGGCGTCGTGAAGAGAATTGGTGATGGTCATGATCGTTTGACTGCTGAGCCAAGTTTTGTAATGATGCCACAGAATTTGATTGAAAATAAGAAGGCCTAGGCATTGGCCAGGGCTTTTTATACACTTTACATGGTGTCCGCGGGGGCAGATACTTACTGGGTCACGTAACGGCATGACTTATAAGCGCCATTGATTTCCGGCAATACCATAGTATTATTAATTATATACGGATTTCTTATGCTAAATCCCTTCTCTCCAAGGGTTTGTAGGGGGAAATTAATTTCTCTCAAGGTGATATCGTTTTGAAGTCCCTTGAGCCGATCAAAGATAGAGGCTATCCTTAGTCCTTTCAGATACCCCGTATCAAAGTTGAGAGTTGGACCGATCCCATGCGAGGCGCAACCTATATCCGGGCGGCCGCCGTTTATAGAACGCCACTAGCAAGCAAGCAAGGGATTAACGTTAGTGCTCTGCTCTCCACTCGGACCACAGCGACTCTAAAACGAGAGGATGACCAATCAATGGAAAACCGCAGGGACAGAAGCTTGTCAGCATTTGACTGCATTGCTTGTATTTCCGACCGGCCTCCTCATCGCCCGAAAGCGACAGCCTTGGCTTTTGGTAACATTTTCCCGACTCTACAATCCAGGAATTGATTCACGCTTGGTAGATATCGGCAAGATGACTCGCACGATGAGTACTGGCATGCGAAGCCATCTCCCGACACGCAACCCTATAGCATGCGAGCACTGCCGTACAGCCAGGATCAGGTGCCATTCTAGTGAGCAGCCAGGTGTGTGTAACAGGTAATTGTGTTTTCGCTGTGTTCTCATCTCACCGGGCCGCACTCATCACCTATGCTAGATGTTTCACTCTGAAAAGAGAATGCGTCACCCGTACCCAGTCTCGACCTCGTCGTCGTGGACGCACAACGGCGTAAGAACCACACTTACCTGCTCGAGCTCCCTTTCTAATACATTCATCTCGCTAGTCCGGAAGTTGCCAGACCCAAACCCCAGTCACCAGCCCATCTTGGCACCTTCAGCATCAATTACACGGTGCCGGTCCAAGCTGAATTGAGCGATACCATTGAGGCTCTTCGAGGCCTACATGATGATGTTTTAACTTTAATCCTCTCTGAAGGAGAACCCAGCAATAATTTAGAATCAGCAACCCCATCTACCAGCCTCTCAAAATGTTCAAGGTTATCCAAAAGATCCGATGTAGACACTAACAGTTGGCGTCAACCCTTATTTGATATGGCATTTGCCGAAACTCTGCTGAAGAGCTTCAGGTCGACAATTAATTACCTACCGTTTATCAAGCTCCCCGATAACATAACCATCTCACATCTTTCAGCGACGAAACCCTTTGTTCTTCTGGCCATCTTAACAGTAGCATCAGGATCCATAATGGTGCAGAAATATACTCTATATGATGACGAGTTTCGGAAGGCTCTTAGTCTGAAGTATGTCTCTGGTGGCGAAAGGAGTCTCGAGCTCCTGCAGGGTCTGCTGATCTACTGCGCATGGTATGTTGCAATGCTTGATTACCATCATGCGCTAACTCCCCATACCAAGGTATCCTTTCCATTTGCGACCGAAGAATAGGCAGTTGGACCATTTTCTTAGGATCGCTGGCAATCTTGTTCATGATATGCATCTAGAAGAAAATTTCCCATCAGCCGCTGAACCTTCACCTTTGAGAGTTACAGAAAACGAACTTGACAAGATCCGAGCATATCTTGCCTATCTGTACCTCACTTTAACGTAAGCCAAACTGTGCACAACTATCAACCCTGTGGTCCTTTCTCACGTTTTGATTTATCAACAGATACGTTATTGTCTGGAGAGGAGAAAGAGACCTGCCGATACATCATCCATCGTGGACCAGTATCGCTACCGAGACCCTTCAACTCAATGCTCAGGATGATGGGGATACTACGCTAGTGGCACTCGTACGTACTTCGAGTCTGTTTGCGGATGTGTCTCAGATAGTCCAAGGGCAAGACTTGGAGATTATGACGAACTGTCAACTCATCCTGACGAGGCTCGAACAAGACTTCCTGGAGTTGCAGCCAACCACAAGCCATGTCACCACAGGACTAGGTAAGAAGACATATGCTGCACAAAAGAACACAGCGAGCGACTAACGCCCGATAAAGAAACCATTCGAATGCAAGTCATGTTTGTCGATATATTCCTTGACTGCGGAAGCATGTTGGCCTTGCCAGTGTCCAGAACATATTCGACTACAAAGAACGCCATTTCCAACCTGCCTTTGCCCATAGTCTATCGCGCTATAAAGAAGATTAGTACTTTCTTACATTTCATTCTCAATATGGACGATACGTCGCTTCTTTCGTTCACGATCAATGACTGGACTCGGTTCATCGTGGTTCTTACATTGTCATTCCGCCTATCGTTTCCCAGCGCACTCTGCCCCGATTTTGACTCTGCTTATGCTCGATCGGAGCTTCGATTGGATCATTTCCTAAGCGACATGTCCAAAGGTACAGGCCCCACACCTCAAAACGATCTTCTTTCGGCCAGTCGTTACATGTTCGGTCTTGCTAAGTCGAAGTACGATCTCCGGCTAGCCTCCCTTGAAGAGTCGCCATCCCCTCGACCAGTAAGCCGGACTTTCGGATGTCCTCTTATGAGCAGGAACGCGGGTACATTTGACTTGATTGGATCATCAGAGTCGATGGACAGTAGCGAACAAAAGAGATTCCCCCTGTTCCATGATATATGGGCGACAATGACTATGAGTTGGTGAGATGGGGCGAGTGTATATTCATATCGATTGGGGTGTGTTCATAGCGGTGGCGGAGATAATGTTGTGCCCAGTTTGTGTACTTGGCACATGTTGTCTAAATCTTAATTTACAGGTTTTGTATTATGTGCGAGGAATTATAAATAACGTTATACTTGTGTATAAGTCATGTTGAATTGTGCTGGTAAGCAATCAATTTGAACTAAGCGTAGAACTGGCAACAAGCTACAACCTGACCTCAAGCAGAACTCAAAACATCTTTGTTCTTGATAAGCAGTTTATCTTCCGTAACCGCCATTTTTCTTGTCAGTATGCTTACAAATTCTGAGGGGGAGATGTTGGTCGGAGGAATCACGAGTGCTGAATTGGCAAGGATTGGCGATCCAAACCTACACGCGGGAGGGTCACGGATATAGGCCGCTACAATTTTAAAAATCACCGCTAGCTAATCGTATCGGCAAGATGTTCATTTGTAATCTCCCTATTTGCGCAAGTTTCCACTCCAGCTACTCGATAGACAAGTCGGCCCCAACATCTTTACTGCTTCTATAATTAGTACGGTTCGTCGCATAATAAATACCTGCTTCTGCCAGGTTTCCACCATATTTATCCCCTGCTCGCCTCATCACTTACACTATTATGGCACCTATTCAGTTCGGCATCTTGGCATACGCCTACCAGGTAATTGACGCAATCGGGCCAGTCGATCTTCTCAGCTCCGCCAATAAGACATCCTTCCAGATTAACCGGGAATACGGACCTGTTAGCAATGAACTTATTTCCCAGGCACCCCAATTCGTCTTCCACCACATCGGCGTCACTAGAGATCCAGTTGAACTGGGTACAGCCCATATGACGATTGTCCCTACAACAACTGTTGATGAGTGCCCAGAGCTCGATATCTTGCTCGTCGCAGGACCATACTTGGGCAACTTTGATCTACATCCCAAGCATGCCGATTTCATACGAAGACACGTCGCCACTGGAAAATTGCTCTTCACCACCTGCACTGGTGCTAGTGTTGTCGCATCGACGGGTGTTTTGGACAGCAGGACGGCTACTGTCAATAACATTGAGTTCGAGTGGGTGCGACACCGCTGGCCACAGGTCAATTGGACACGAGAGAAGAAGTGGATCATCGATGGGAACATCTGGACAGGATCTGGGGCTATTGCTGCTATCGATATGGTTGCCTATTGGTTAAAGGAGAATTATGGCCTGTCGGTTCTCGTTCAAGCTGCCTCGACATTGGACTATGAGCCTCGAGACGCAGATGGTTTGTTGAAAGTTTTACCGCAGCGATATAATGAAGAAGGGGAGATAATTTCTACTCATGTATTTAAACACTATGCAGAGTAGTAGGCAGCGCTCTTCAGATACTAATCCAGGAGGAAATCGGCACTGAGGTTTTCGAGACCACAATCACTATGTCTTGTCCTGGTCTCTATTCGGGGCGTTTTTCTGGTGTTTTTGTATTCCTGCTATGAAGCTTCTGGTCAGGATTGGACCGTTGCCTGTAACAGCAGTACTGGTCAATAAAATGACAAAAGGCATAAAGCCGGTTGAAGGGTGTGCATATCGATCAGGTCGCTTGGCCGCAGTCACAAGCGGATATTGGCAATTCACTATCCTAGAGAATATGGCAAACCCTAATCTAAAGCTAAGTCACATCAGAATGGTGAACTCAACCATAAGTAACTGGGGCCGGGTGTGGCGAGATAATCAAGAGCTGAGGACAGCAGCAATGTGGGTATGAGCTGGAGATATGCAGATGGGATTGCTTCGTCCTTGAGGCAATGCTATCTGGCGACAGTTGGGTCGTCAGCATCTTGGAAACCTTTGCATGCTTATTATAACTGGGGATGAGAATGTCACTAATGAGACTCGATTGCTGTTCGATGGCTGTGATAAAATTGCGCGACGTGCCTCGTTAAGATACGGGTGTAGGAAAGGAATACAAATCATCCAAGCACAAGGACACCTGGTGAGTGCGTTCACGGGTGGAGAATTGACTACCGGATGGAGAGCAACAGATTGACCAAGTTGTGTAAGGTACAAGTGCGGTAGGTTGAACCGAGAAGGGCTGACTCCCAAAGACAAGGTTTGTGAGTCAACTTGACCGACACGTCTTGCGAAGAACACACCCTACGCCGATACCCATCAATGATGGGCACGGCTTGTGCAATACATCACGGTCTAGCGCGTGGGATCAAGCGCGTGAGGGCGTGAACACCGGGCAAGGAGATACATAGCCTTATAGGTAGGAAGCAGAGCCATGATGGCTTTCTCGGAGCACAGCCCGCAGCCCGACACGCGTGTGTCAATTCTCATATAGCATCGATCGAGGTCAAAGAGCGGACGAAACGTCGGGAAATGTCTCTCCCAAGTCTGATGTATTCAGAGTAGGGAGGATACTGAGAGTGACCATGGAATCGTTGTGGCTTCCACTCTTCACCAGACTTTAGAAAGAAGGACTTCAGGGCGGAGTTTTATCAGTGCGTGGTAGCACCATTAGGGAAGCTATATAGTGACTCAAAGCTCAGCTAGAGAAGACATTACGCATCAACACAGGTAACATATGAGGTGGGGATAAACTAAATACACTCGGAATACACATGCTTTAGGTGATATTGAAAAAGATTGGGTGGTGTATAGGTAGTTGTAAGGATTGATTGTTAAGCTAAATCCTAATATATAAAATATGCTATGGGTTTTGGGGTTGACTTCTATTATTTATTTATTTTATAAACTTTCAACAGATGCCTAAATCTATCAATTATCCTCAATAACTTCAACAATAACCTCAACCTTTCCTGTAGGTTAAAAATCTCAATTAATCGGTATAATAGAAGTCGCATATGGCAACTGAACTCTAACTACTGACGAGGATATGGCAGCTTACTAAGTCCAAGTTAAAGACTGTAGAGCAGTCTGTCTAGCGGTATGAAACTGAAGCTCGCAGTTACAAGTGAATGCATCTCTGACGTTAAAATCTAAGACCGGGGAAGCCGTGGTCCGGATGCCAAGGCATTGGGGAAAACATTGGCAGGTGAAAAGAGATTCAAAGGGGATTCATAATTGAAAACGCCCGACTCGGATGGAAGAGACGCCGAGGTATACGGTATAGGGGCGGGGTTAATGCACAGGGTTCAGTACTAAGGTGAGAACCCAAATCAATGTGAGGTCGAGAGTCTTTGTCTGGTCTCAGTAGATTTGCCCTAAGAACTCTAGTGAATGGTGTTCTTAGACCAAAATAAGAAGGGTGAGTAACTAAGTCTCAGGTCTGTCTCGGGCCATTTTAGGGTACTGCACAATATTTCTAGTATCTATAAGGTAGGCAGAGCGGCAGTAAGCTAATGGAGCCTTGCATTTGAGATGTTACCTCAGGTTACCGTATCCTCATTATAGGCCGAAAAGCTCCGTGCCGTGTTTCGGATCTTTATCACTATATGACCGCCAAAGGACCTCTGTGCCGTGTCTTAGGCAGAGGAGATACCACCTAAGGTGAGAATTATTATCTTAATAAGTTACTGCGATATTAATTAAAATAATAAATATGTTACTATAACTGGTCTATAATCTATATTTCCTAGTATATCGATATTAGGGGATTGTATTCTATATCTAGGATTCAATAGAAAAGGAATAATTCAACTACGCATAGTTCAAAGTATGATACGAGTGTTCTTTATAAGGACTGTCTGTGTCTCAGACACTTTTATGATTTCGTCAATGTTGCGTTACTGCCACCAGCAGAAGCATGCATGAGCAGCCAGCCACAACTGGTTTTTGCAATTTAATGCAAAACTAGATACTTTAAGGACAGACAAAGAAATAGACGGAGTGTTAAGCAACATACAATAGGACGGGCACGAGGAATATCAGGTCAGCAACTAGAAAGAGTAGTAACGACGGAATACTGGTATCGAAAGTATAAGTAGTCCTCTTCATCCCACTTACCTTAGCTATCTCATCATCCATTATCAACCACACAATCTTACTGCTTCACTTTACCAGCAACCTTACACCACAATGCTTCTCAAGGTCTTTATCACTCTCGCAACTGCAGCCATAGCCGTAGCTATGAGTAAGTAATCTCTATCTTATAACGAAAGTTGGTCTATTAACTAACAAGTACAAGAAGAACCTGCTGGAGACGGCCTTGTTAAGAGACAGAATGGAAAAAACTGTTATTGGTCCGGCACTGCTCCTTTCTGTGCTGGAGCGTGCAGTGATGGGTTCTCTCTTCAGAAGATCGATGGTTGTGGAGATGGAGCCTGCTGCGTTACTGGCTACAAGACCTACTGCTGCAAGGATTAATCGGGATAGCATCGGACAGGCACCAGTCACAAGACCCTGACTGAATTACTGCTTGGATTGTCGATGTCGAACATTTATGAGAACAACAAAGTCTAGTTGACGCAGCTTGAAGTGGAGAGTTACCTGGTTTCATCTGATACTGCCACTCAATGACATACTCTTCCTTGTTGGTTTCCGAATCAAACGCTTGCCAATATCGAGTGACTGTCTTGAATATTATAACGCCGTCTGATAATGTCACTGAACTTTGCGTGTATCCATCAATCAAAGCAAGAACCACAATTGCTAGATGGGATGCATGTGGTAGTTTGTCAGCTGCCCGGTGTCACTTACGGACAAGAGCATGGTGCTTCGATCGGGCTGGAAGTCTCGATTGAAGCTATTGACAGCCACACACAAGACGGCATTCCCTGTGGCGAATGTGAATTTTGCTGGTGCGCCACAGGCTTGATATACGTCCTTATCTAAATAAAACTCCACCTTCTAGCTCAATGTCTTTTAGATTGAACTGGTATCTCAGGTCCAAACTCAGTAATGTGGCGCCTACAAATAGCTTTCAAATAATGAGAGCTGATTTGATTCCGTCTCAGTCACACATAGGCCATAGTAACTCTCTTCTCCTTCATGCATATTACCACTCGACTATTGTTTGTCGTATACAAAGAGGAAAAATAAAACTTTGGTATTCCTAAGAAATTGTCATTATATATAACTTTCTATCCAATCATCCACCATACAAGTATCGTAAATTCGCCAGGCTTAGAGCTCTCTATTTCGCGAAACGGCCAATCTATCTCAAAGCTGAAATTCGTATGTTTCAACTGGCCGTCGAAGTCACCAGCAGAAGGTTCTCTATCAACATTCTGGAATGACGAGCAACTTGCCTCGCCACGTCATCCTGGCAAATGAACCCCACTTCGCTCCCCATTCTACATACCACGACGAAGCATTTCGTAATCTTGCAGCGTCAGAACTAGCTATTAGCCACGACTCCCACCACTACTGCCATAATGAGAGCTGCAATAGCTGTACCAAACCCGACTTGTGCCCCCTTACCACTATTAGTACCAATAAACTCATAGCCCTCGACGGCGTACTTGTCGCTCTCGACTTCAGCCAGCCACACCCCAGTCTTGTCAATTAGCTTGGCCTGGAAGGTATGCACTGTGTCTGGTGAGAGCATGGTGTTGTTGTATTCGTCCTTGAGATCTTTAAGAATTTTCTCAGGGACCCATTTATACGAACCCATCGAAAGCGGCACGTCGCCGGTAAGTTCCCAGCCATACTCCTCGCCATTAACGTTGCCAAGCGCATGAAACCATAGGTGGAATTTGCGAGCCTTTGGTTCACTTAAGGATCCTTTGGTGGCGTCCCAAGTGATGTTAATTGGTTGACTGAGGTTAAGTTTCTCAGCTGGGTCAGGGCCAGTGAACTCAAAAGCTTGGGTTGCGTGGAAGAGGGCGCAACCCAAGGTAGCGAGTAGGAGAACTGAATGCATCTTGTGTTGTAATGTTGGTGGTGGAGGGGCGTTGAGAGGGTGGAGAAGGCGAGAATGCATTGTGGTAACGTCAGTGAAGAATCGAGGGTTTAATAAGAATAGCAAGGTAGTCTCAATTGGAGAATTAATGAAAACGTCTGTCTCATGACCTAGCATTTATCCTAAGCATACCAAATCTGCAGGGATATATACCCTTTGTTGCTATGTTTTATTGGTGAACCCTTGAGCCCGTCACGACTTGGCGCACCGCGTAGCTGCGGCGTAGTATAGCACTGCCTGGTAAGTCCCTATTATCCAGCGGCACGGTTGCCAGCATCCTTGGCAGCCGGGGTTGCTGCGTGGTCGAGCACCTTGGTGCAATGCTGAGGTCAATGGAGTCCTCAGACCCAGAAAGGGCACACTGTCTGAGCATTCTTGCTATAGCACTTGAGGGCGCATCATACCATGGAACCACACCTGTTCAATATGCTCGACAAACTATTGAAATGGCCTCTGAGGAGTTTCAGAGTCTCTCCTGGCATATGTGCTGCCTAGGTCTTTGCTTAAATGAAGTCCTTTCAGAAGAAAGCAAAGGCTTTAAGCGCGATCTTACTATTGGTGTTCAGGCCGCTGTTATACAAGAGATGGTGACATCTGCAGAGAAAGCCCTGGAACTCTCGAATCCTGATGATCCTGGACGACCATTCTATCTATCGGTCGTATCTGTCGCGCTTCACCGACGCTTTTCTAACACTGGACGATCATCCGACCTCAATCAAGACATGGAGAATATCGTGGGTGCTTATAACATGGCAGATAGAGAGACACTGCCAGATCTCTTCAATCGCTATCTTTCCTCGCACCAATTATCCATTTGCCTTCAAGACAAGTATCTCAGGGAAGGGATTTCGAGCGATCGCGAACAGTCAAATACGCTGCATCAAGATTCTGAAAGATGCAAATCGAAGGTCAGGGAGAGCAGTTCGTCAGTCGATTGGCAGCAACGTACCCATGAAATCTTTCATAGCTATCGTCCTAGCACCGACAAGGGAGACACTTTCCAACTTACTAATCAAAGACGCGTGAATGCATGTCTTCCTGACAGGCTAGACTGTCAGCCCCGGATATTTGCTTTCGCGGAAGCAAGTTTGAGCTACCACCTTGGATCTAACAGTAGATACTACATCGATCAAGCACTAGAATTCAGCCAGAGCGCCATCGAGTGTATAGGAGAGGACCATAATGAGTACCAACCGCGATTGCGACTTTTGGCGCGATGTCACGAAGAACTCTACTATAGAGCACTTACCCCCGCTGCCGACCACAAGGATAACGAGGATGGGAGTTTTAACCTCAAAATGGCGATATTAAAATCCCAATAACTTCTAAAAATCCTCGGTCGTGATGATCCGCTTCGTTATTAAGTTCTCTCACGGCTTGGAAACCTATACTCCGACCTGTTCGTTGATGAGTGGGATATTGGGGATTTAGAGATGGCCATTGAGATCCACCAAGAATGTCTCAACCTTGTATCCGAAGGAAACCCTGACTATGCACTGCGGCTGATACAACTCGGACGCTCGAAGAACCTTGCCTACGTCCACCTGGGCAACCAAGATGATCTTAACGAAGCGCTGGATTTACTGGACGAAGGAAGAAACTTAAGTCCGAAGAACGCAGACGCCAGACGTAACTTGGTTTATAGTCTGGCGGAAGCACATTTGTCAACATTTAAAATTACAAGAGACATCCGGCATATCAACAATTCTATCAAGATCTAGCAGGATGCTTAGGACACGTTCTCAACACCAGTTGACACAATACTTTTGATGACAGGGCTCGGTCATTCGTACCTGGAAAGATATCAGCAGACAAAGGCGTTCGAGGACTCGGATTCTGCCACAAGTAACTTGGAAGGGGCGTTGAGACTGATTGAGGACTACATTGACGATGCACCGCTCAGCAAGATCTTTCAAGGCCTGATCAATTGTTATATCTTGAGATATTGCTGCTCTGGATCCAGGACTGACCTGGACAGAGTCATAGCCTATGCGCAGCAAGCTGCCGAGACTATATACCCCGACAGCCCAGAATACAACAACATAACTGGGCTTTTGGGCCTTTGCTATGCCAGAAAGTTCGAAAGGGCCGGCTGTGAGGATGACGTCCTTCTTTCAATAGAAGCAGACGAAAAAGACTTTTGGCATTCTATGCAAGCACAAATGTTCTCAATCGGTTGAACGTTGCACAACGGTTTCTCAAAACATACTCAAAGGTCGAATACTGGCAACAAGGATTCAAGATTGCTAAACATGTACTCGAAATGATCCCAGAATTCGTTCCTCGCTATCTATCTCCTGCAGAGGCCCAAAACCTCTTGTCTAGGGTCAGCGGGCTTGCGTCTATAGGTGCGGCCTTTACTCTTGAAGTCGGAAACGACGATCAAGATACTCTTGCCATGCTTGAGGAGGGTCGAGGTGTGTTCGCAGACTTTCTGTACGACCTTCGCGTTGACTTTGATGATCAGAGGTTTCAACACATGAATCCTAAATTCAAGCAGAAGCTAAGGAGTGATCTAGCTCGACTTGCGGACGCGAGCTATCACTATAACAACCCGACGGCCAATACTAAGTCTGCAATGGAATCATTGACCCAGAGAATGGCCGCGAGTAAGGGTTTGAAAGAATCTCTAGACGCCATCAACAGAGAGGGAAGAATTTATCGACTCCGTCCTGGAAATACGAACTTCTCGCCCTTCACCAAGGTTGGACCAATTGTAGTCCTAAATTTCAGCCACAGGTGTGATGCGCTGCTGATAAGAAACATAATTGAAGTCCTTCCTCTTCCCGATGTTTCTCAAAAAGAAATAGAGTGGACCCTTCGGGAAGGACATCTTGGCAGTAGTCAGGCTCTTGAGTGGCTATGGGACACAATCGCAGGACCAATTCTTGACAAACTCGGTTACACGGGACAGCCTGGTGACGGCGAATGGCCACAAATATGTTGGGTTCCGAGGGGACCATTGACTCGTTTCCCTCTACATGCTGCAGGCTATCACGCCAATGGTTCCGGTTATACTGTTTTGGACCGAGTCATTTCTTCATACAGTTCCTCATTCAAAGCCATCATGGAGGCACCGCTCGAAGGTAAAGCGTCCGCTTCCTTAAAAGCGGTCATGATCGCGATGCAGCATACACCGGGCAGCAATGCAATATTACCATTTGCACAAAAGGAAATATCGATCGTCCGAGATCTCTGTGAATCGATGGCTCTTACCGCGATTGAGCCTAGCAGAACTACTCAGCAAGTTCTCTCGGGGTTGAGGGACTGTCAGATATTTCATTTCGCTGGCCACGGTCAAACAGACGAAACAAATCCATTGGAAAGTGAACTGCGCTTGGAGAATTGGCAGACTGAGCCGCTTACAGTTGCAGACTTGCTCAATCTCAATCTTAGGGGAAAACGCCCTTTCTTAGCATATCTATCAGCCTGCGGTACGAGTCGCATCAAAGATCAGCGACTGCTGGATGAGAGTCTACATCTCATCAGCGCATGTCAATTGTCTGGTTTTAGACATGTCATCGGTACATTATGGGAGGTTGCAGACGAAGCATGTTTCCAAGTGGCTGAAACTGTTTACAGCCAGATCAGAGATGATGCGATGGATGAGAACTCGGTTGGTCAGGGCTTGCGCAAATGCAGTCACGAAGCTTCGTGATGATTGGGTCGCTGATGTGCGAGCGGATGTAACCCGCGGAGTGCGTGTCAAGGACGGAAGGTCCGGTTTAAAAGATACGGCACAGTTTGGCAGCAGTACGAGATCCACTGAAGTGAGGTCAGGAAGAGATTTTTTAGCCGAAGAAGATGATGAGGAGGAGGAAATTGCTGGGCCAGCACTATGGGCAGCGTATGTGTATTACACAAGCAGATAACTAACGTAGCAGTTATGAATGCCTCAAACGATCCACATTTGATAATTCTCTGCAGCCTGCTGATATCTACATGTTGGTCAAGAGTCAGATAAAGAAGTCGGCTGGACTTACCAAATGGAAAATTTATCCACAGATGTCCGGTTAAGATACAGATAATTACATAAGTTTAGTTTTGAGACTTCGGAAGGCAAGTATAATGTTTGATTATTATTATTATTTGGAGCTTATACTGATATCCCTCCGGGGAGAGGTTATGTGATGTAACTATTATTAGTCTGGCGTTATATCCTTGCTGTACTCCCAAATTGTAACTCAGCTGTATATTTCGCTGTTGCTTATGACGTCGCCTAACGGCACAGTCTTACTTGCACTACGCACCCTTACATCTGTCCCTTTCTTGCTATTGAGGCCCCGTCTTGTGTTTTTTCACTATCCTAGTTTACACCTAGACGAATTGGGCATAACCGAGCTTTGCCAAGCATTTGCATACTTGGAGCTTTAAGTTTAGGAAACCTCGGATTGGGACTTGAATTTCGATATATGGATGATTCGTCCTTATGGGAGAAATAGCTCTATTCATTTTTCCTTCTGTGTTTTATCATATTTACTCACGATATTACTGATTTAGCGCATATTGGAACTACATGGAAAATATATGGTACACGTGATATAAGCAAGTAAATTGCATAGCCCCTCTCGTTATTTTTAGCTTCGAAATCAGAGCCTGATTTTTTCCTGGGTATAGAAAATGCGAACGAAGAACCAGAACTGGCAGTCCGATGTTTCAAATTGGGATCAAAACTGCCAGTGCTCTTGCTCGATGCCGTCACTGAAGCGATTGAGCGCGCTACCCGTTACTGAGTCACCCTCTGTGTCCATTTGCTCCCTCCCTTGAGCTTATGCTTATACTTTGAGTTTACGCTTATCTCCTGAGCTAAAATCCCTCAAGCCTAGCTGATCTTACTCATGGATAGAATGAGGAGAACAGCACCCGCATCCTTCTCCGGGTCCCCTCGGGAATACCAAAGCATAGGCCTTGCCCGGTTCGAAGAATCCATCAATGTTGCTCAATCACCTCCCAGCACCGCAATCAGACAGGGCTCATTCCTGTCGCCCCGGTCCGACTTCGATTCTCCTCATGTTGGCTCGCGATTCAGTCCCCACCCGCTTGATCCTTACAGTCCCAACTTGGACGACCCTTTTGCTGCAGGCGATAGGGAGAACAGCCGAGTTGATTTGCTAGCCGCTGACCGATCTTACAACTCATCCGCTGGACTAGGAGTTTACCAATCTATTGCACCAACACAACCTCCAAAAGACCCATGGTGGCTGAAGATTGTGAAAAATAAATGGTGCATGGTGGTATGCCTCGTTTTTGGCGTCGCAGCGGCCATTGGCCATCATATTCTCTACTCTCACCTCCACAATCGCCTAGCTACAAACCAACAATGGTGGCTCCGGCTGGGCCAATTTTTGGCTTTCACCGCCAAAGCCAGCTTGGTTGTTGCCGTACTAACAGCTTATCAACAAGTTGCATGGAGAGCTGTTAGCCAAGAGAGCTATACTGTCCATGCCATCGATTCTCTCTTCGGCGCAACCCATAACGCTTTCGAGCTGTTCAACAAAGAAGCGTGGAAGAAGTCGTCCTTTGCCATGATCCTTGCTATATACATATGGCTCTCGCCTGCCGTGGTTATCTTTACTTCCGCAACACTCAATGTGGTGACTGACACAAGAGCGGAGCATTCAGACTGTCTTTCCGTTCGAACTCTCAACTTTAGCAATGACGCAAAGAAGAGTTGGAACGATGATGTGCGAGCCATGAATGAAACCATGCGCGGTATCTCCATCTCGATGTTCAACCAGGTGATGTCAGACAGGGACTCTCCCTACCATTTCGATTATTGGCTCAAGCCTGCTCCGCCTCTGGATTCCATTGCTTCGAGGGTCTTGGCTGGAGGACAGCCAGTTCAGAGAGACGAAGTGGCCAATGAGATCTGTGGAGAAGGCTGGGACTGTTCTACAACCATCCACTTTTTGGGGCCTGGGTATAAATGTGAGCAGCTCGCCAGAGGTGCCAACTCGACAATGAGCAGTTTCAAGAATTACACAACGCCCTTCAACCTGACGGAGATGATACCCGCCGGAAACGCCAGTTTCTATACTGTTGCAGACTTGGGGGAATACAAACCAGAACAGATTGAGGTTGACGAGTACAATAAACCTGTGCAAAAACCTCCATTTCCGAAAAACTTGGGTGCTTTGAGAACGGAGCCAGTAATCTGGATGGGTTACGTCGAAGTGGATGATATAGAGGTCGCACACGCAAAGAATCGGAGCATGAAGAATTGGACCTCAGACTACACCCCCGTTATCACTGCTTGTGAGCATTGGGAGACAAACTATACTGTTAATCTGAACTACACCGGTGGTCTCCAATCTTACCAGGTCATTAATCGAGACTATATACGAAAAGTCATCAACACAACATACGTCAACCAGTCTGCCGACGATGGAACTCTCGACCCATTACTTGCGGAGCCCGTAGAGAATTACGTGTTTCCCATGGATTGGCGATACTATCGCAAAATAGTAGCGTATCATTCCTTGGGGAAGAAGCTACGTGATCTTCTCCAAGGATCAATTCAGCTACCAGGTCCCATTGCACATTCATCCATCACAACTTCAAAGTTAGTGGCGCGTCCTGAGTCTCTACCGGTCCCCAATTTTGAGGATGCAGTGCAGAAGCTCTACGAAGACATGCTCATATCCCTTCTCTCAGACCCATTGCTTCTTGCAGTGGCATGGGCTTCACACCCAGACCAGATGTCAGGCAGGGGTCCAGGTGGGCCCAATACGAAATACCCATGCGTTCGTATGCGTACAGGCAGTTACTTCTTCTACAATTGGGAGGTACTTGTAGTGGTGTACGCATTTTCGTTTCTTGTTGGAGTTGTGGGTGTAGTATATGGACTTGTGGTTATGTCGCAGGATGGAGTGAAAGAGCTTCGCCAGATGACATTCTCGTCAATTGCCAAAACGACGAAGAATATAGATCTCGGCCAGAGTGATGGCGTAGGAAGGAGAATAAGGGCAGTAGAGGATCGTCCTGGTAGCGGTATGTTCGAGTTTAGAGTTGAGGATTATGATGGTTGGGAAAGCAGTAAGACGGCGCGGGTTAGGGAGGGGTTTAGTCCCTTGAGTCGCTAATCACCAATGTTGAACGAGCATAATCATTGTCCGAAGGACCCGAAGAGCATTTGCATCAGAATTATTGCCTTCATTCAATGCATTGCACAATGCACTACACATTTTTCTCACAGAAAGTATCTGCCTCAGTTACCAAAACGGGTCTCAACGACTTGTGCACCACTGAGAGTTTCGACCAACTCTGCTATAGGTGGACTATTGATGTCCATAACAGGACGAGATACGTACACCTCAGCACACAGGTAGCCCTGGTCCTCGAACCCACTTGTATCCAATCCACGTGCCGCTACTTTAGTGACAACGTCACTCTGCTCCTGAGCTGAAGCAAACCGACGCTGATGAAGCACAACGTCCGGAAGCCTCTCTGTTACAAGCCCATACTCTTTCAACGCGGTTGCGATATCGTCATAGGGGACCATTCGAATTACAGTACTGGCCACCCAGACATTTCGGGATTTCGGGATCGCCGTCATGATACGCTTGAACGTGCGAGAGCCCACGTAGCTAGCGCCACCTGTGCAAGTAATAAGTTTGACGTCCTGCAGAGCTTCAGAAAGACCTGGGGAGGGATCGTAAACTTCCAGATCCTCCGCCCAACCATCATCAATCAATCCAACGCTCACGGCGTAGTGAATAGCTTGATCCGCCTTGTCAAGTCCCACAACCACAGGCTTGCAAGACTTTGCCCGAGTTGTAAGAAACTCCTTATCTGCCAAGGCCTGTTGTTTCGGGCTCAGTTTAGAGCCATGATAATAGGTTGTCCAAGTGTCCAGGTTCATGTCGTACTTGAGTAAGCATCCATTGATGCCGTATGAGCAGCAGACATCCAGAATTGCAGGAGAATCCCTATCTCGACAAGATAGTTCATAAAGTCGCTGAAACAACGGCACGACCTGTTGCGGAATGGTGTATTCCAATGGCGCCAACGTTGTCAAGTAACCTCTAGGATCTTGATTATTGTAAATATCCGTGAAGCTTGCCTTGTGGGCAGCAGCAGGCTGGTGATTGTTCTTAGTCATTGTAAATTGCTGTATCAATGAGGCGATGCAGGAAGCGAATCTGAATCTCCTCACAACACTGGTACAGCTGGGAATACTCTTATACCCCTCGTCTTTCACATGAAAAGTCTCCAACGTCACTATACAGACTGGCATGCAGGCTTTGGGGAGTTGATTGGTATTTTTGTTATCCGCCTTCCTCTTATATACTGTCTGCGTTACCCATAGCGGGGTACATGTGAATATTGTACCAGTCTTACTCTGCGCCGAGTCCATCGACGAGAGCGTGTCATTCTTGATAAGGTCATGCTAGTAAAGCTCTTGAACTCCGATTCGCCACAATCCGATTTATCTGCGTAACCGCGCCGCGTTTGCGGCCCGAGGTAGAGCTGCCGCGTATCATTTTACTTCAGAGGTCACTGCCTCAGTCTTTGTCCTTTCTTCGGCTAATAGCTTTCTATTCGCCTAATTAGTTCCAGATACCCACTGAAGCGGTGCATTCAGGATTCTGTCACTGAAATGTGATTCGGCTGGAGGGACCTGTCCGAGTAACATGCTAACGCCACATTTAGGTTCAGGCGAATTACCAAAGTTCCTATTTACAAGTTTGGAACCACAGCAAAACTCAATATGCTTGTGGACTACCTTCGTAGTTTACTCATGATCTTGCTGCTTCCTTAACGCTGTGCATCCGTAAGGTAAGCGGAGTGGAACCTTGCTTCAGCTCTCAGCATTCTCACGTTATCTGACGTAGGCCAAGGGGAAAAGTAGCCGCATTTTCAGTGCTAGACAAATCACCATTAATCCGAAGGATTGATCGTCGAGCGCTAGAACATTTTCTCGATCCTGTGCCTAGCTTTAGCTTCGTTCGATCCACTATCCGGGCTTGGCATTAGCTGAACAACATCGCGATCTTGGTTTTGTTACATTTTCCTTCGGTGTCTCGAAACAAAGGATTCATTCCTTGTTCGATCTCGATGGAAATAAGTTAACTGCGGGATCGTTTGTGATAGTGGGACATTAGTCATGAAACTATCTGCCTGTATAAATATCTATCCTTTTTCTTCCAATATTTGATCCCTCACGTAGCCTCATCGAAAAACATCAACACATCCTGAGCCACCTTCTCTTTCGCATTTCAAAAATAGCGAAAGTCTATTCAATATGCACTCAGCCTGGGTAGGTACTCTCATAACGCGACGCTGTCACCGCAAGCTAAATGGTCCAGACCTTTTTCTCCGTTCTCCTTGCTTCTTCCGTTCAGACTGCCCTGGGCGGGAAATGCGCCTCTCCAATTGGTGTAGGAGAAAACCCCAACTGTTTGGGCGGCAGCTATACAGAATGTGTGGCTAAGAACAACCTCTTGTGCACAGGAGAATGCTGGAACCAGCCCGCTGGTCAGTGTCAGACCGGATGCACCACTAGAAACCAGCAATACTGTGCTGGTTACTGCATGGCGATTAACAACTGTGATGACTGCATCGAGAGTCTCAAGCAGATGGGGGCTGGTGGATCTGAAGATAACTGGAGGGATGCCTGTAGTCAGGAAGGTAAGTCTTTATCTTCGCACAATTCTCATAACGTTTGAAGTTGCTGACATAGCTACAGGAGACTCATACTACTGCAACTGTGACGCTTAGTGGTGCCGGTGAAGATGTGTCAAAGTGGCCAGTCCAAGTCAAAGAGATATGTTGTTGTAACCCTTACTTACGCCCGATTGATAGTATGAATACATATTGTGTATCAGAAACGTCGTTTATAAAATTGTTACACATTATTACAGCTTCGAGTACAACCACTTCAGATCCCTTGCACTTTCAACCTCAGATTTAATCTCCTCCCTCGATCTCTCAACATCGTTCCTCACAAGCTGAGCATATAACTGTTGAATCTTCTCTGTGACAGCTCCTCTCTTTCCATCTCCAATGACCCTTCCATCAATTTCTGTAACATGTATCTGGGACGGAAATGTCCCCGTGCAAAACGCCTCATCAGCACCGTAAGTCTCAGTGAGCGTAAAGTCCAGCTCTCTCACTGTAATACCGTTCGCCTGGCACACATCGATGGTCTTTTGTCGCGTGATCCCCTGCATTTGGTTGTCCTTCGTTGGCGCCCAAACCTCATCACCGCGTACAATGAAGAAATTAACTGAATTGCACGTCTTGACAAAACCTCGCAGATCGAGCATCAGTGCTTCGTCCATGTTCATGACATTGGCGTGTATACAAGCTTGAACATCTGTGGCTTTTGAAATGTGGTTCCACTGCTCATCTTTGACATCTGGTGGTCCACGACGAACCCAAGTCGTCGCAAGTCTCAGACCGCGAGATTTTGAGTTCGGGTCGACAGCCTTTGACTCCGGGATGATGACGATAAGTGGAAGGCCGATGTTGACGCGTGGGTTTTGGTAAGGCGTCGCTTTCAGACCGCGACTAACGACCAAACGGATGTGGACGTGTTCGTCATCGCCCATGTCATTTGCGTCCAGAGTTTGATGGATAAAATCGAGAATGTTGCCTTTTGACAGGCCAAGATCCATGTACATTGCTTTAGCTGACTGGAATAAGCGATTGATGTGTTCTCGTGCAAACTGTACGCGACCCTTGTTGGCGCGAATGCCTTCCTTCGAGTTTGTTAGTGGTTAATGAATTGACCGATTGGGATTCGACTCACCCAAACGCCATCTCCAATAAGAAAATTTGAATCAAAGACTGACACGACAGCTTCTGATCGGGGAACTAGTTTGAAGTCCCCGGTCACACCATCGCGAATTCCAACCTACAAACTCAGTTAATTGTCACGATATGAAGGGCTGAACCGATATGACTTGCCTTGATGGAGGCGTTCTTCGCATTGGGCACAGAGCTGTGCGTTGAGCCGCCATGGCTTCTTTGCTTCTCTGAACCCGTCATGTTATTTAACACTATTGACGTCCGATATTCGAGCTAGAACTCGCAATGGCGATCAAGTGTGGTACAGTGTCTTTATATCATCCACAGCAGAGATTTGAGGGGAAATGTTGAGCCCCATTGCCTTGACTCTATTGCCGTTCAAATGACTCGGTCTCCACCGATCCGCCATTCGGGTCTGTCCGAGTTACTTTCCAAAAGAATAGCCGATCTTGTCCATCTAGCGTTGAATGATAGGCGTAGGACCGTGGTCATCTGATATCTTCTCCAAACCGCGTTATCTAACTCGGCAAACTCTCCACACTAGATTGACGTGATAGCATGGTTCTCCAATCGTCATTTATAGTGGATATGGTTCGTTCGTTATCACCTCTTTAGTCTTTCCTATTGCCGATAAGAAGGCGGGGTGATATAACCGGACGATCTCAAAGAAGAATAGTCTTGCTCGGTAGCACCCGAGTAGTAAGTTCGGTGGTGACCGAATGACTCGATGTACTCCGAACAGCTTGAAATATTGCTGCCAACTCCCCGTCACCCACGATATTGGACCCGCTGAATCCGAGGGACCGGTAAACTAACATCGTAGCACGAGGAATCCTTAAAGCTGGTCGTCGTAGCACGTTCACTCCATCATCAAACCTCAGGATCTCGTCGATCTTACTACTTGGCCTTCTGCACAATTTCACTATGTCGCCACAAGCGAAGCCTACTGAGGCCCCGATCAAGGACATGGCTCAGTCTATCGTTTCCGATCATGAACGCGATGAAGGCCTCGAGTTGACCAAGGCTCAGTCGAAGCGTTTGCTGCTTAAGACAGATTTGGTGGTTATGCCACTCGCTGTACTCAGCATGACACTCGCTTTCCTGGACAAAGTACGCCAGTAAACTTCATGCGTAGCAGACCTATAGCTAACGTCTCGAAGAACGCCTTAGGATATGCCGCCATCTTCGGCATCAAAGAAGACGCACACCTGAAACCCCAAGAATACAGCTGGCTCAGCAGTATCTTCTACTTCGGTTATCTCGCCATGGAATTTCCTAGCTTATGGCTCATGACCAAGATCCCAATTGGCAAATACGTTGGAACATGTCTCGTTTTCTGGGGTGCTTGCCTATGTTTCATGGCTTTGTGTCATAACTTTGCTGGCCTAGCAACAATCCGATTCCTCCTCGGTGTTTTTGAGGCTGCCGTCCTGCCTTGTATGATGATCATCAATTCGATGTGGTATCTTCGAAATGAGCAGCCTCTCCGAACGGCGTTTTGGTATAATACTTTTGCAGGTGTTTTTGGAGGTATCTTGTCATATGCGATTGGTCAGATTGGTGGATCGCTATCTACATGGAAGGTAGGTTTAGTGCTTTTGTTGCTATCTTGTGTTGTCTGTCGCATTGACTAACACACTTTCAGTACATCTTCCTCATCTACGGAGCCTGCACTGTTGTCGCCGGTGGCCTGGTCTTTTTCGGTCTCCCAGACACTCCCTCTAAAGCATGGTTTTTTACTGCTGAGGAAAAGAAGCTCGCTATGATTCGTCTAGCATCTAATCAAACTGGTGTTGAGTCAAAGAAGGTATGTCCAGATATGCGCTCTTCAGTGAAATCACGACTTACACGACTGCAGAAATTCCAAACTTCCCAAATCCTCGAATCTCTGCGCGATCCCAAATGTTACTGCATTTGGCTGGGTGTTTTCGGCTACGCTATCGCCAATGCAGGCATAACTAACTTCAACCCACTCATCATTGCCGGATATGGTTTCAGCAAGACCAAGACTGTTCTTATGGCTACTCCCCAAGCCGCCGTTGCCATGATCAGTCAAGCTATTCTCACCACCATTTCATTCTTCATTCCTAACTTGTGATGCATCTTTTGGATATTTGGTGCTTTGATGGGATTGGTGGGTGCCATCATGGTCCACTCTCTCAATGTGGAAGCACACCGTGATGCTTCCTTGGCTGGTGTCTATTTGATGGGATTCTACAACGTGCCTTGGGTATTCTTGCTCAGTGTTTCTTCATCGAACACTGCCGGTGCGACAAAGAAGAGTTTCATGGGTGTGTCTATCGCCATCGTCTACGGTATGTATTATTCCTCTTCTCAGAAGGCAATGCATATTAACTCGTTCTTCAGCTGTTGGCAACATCATTGGACCCCAGTTCTTTCTCGATAGACAAGCACCAACATACGTCCTCGGAATCGGTGCTATGCTTTGTGCGTTCGCTTTGATGGCAGCTACTGGTCTTGCCTATTACTTCCTTTGCGTCTTCGAGAATAAAAGACGTGATAAGCAATTCGGCAAGTCTCACGACGATACTGATGCTGGATTGGAGGCGGAGCGGAGCGACAAGTCAGATTGGCAGAATCCCAACTTCCGTTATACTTATTAATTGATGTTACGCGCTCTTGAGCACGAGACTTTGTTAGATGTAGCGTTAAATATATAATTCAAATACCCAATAATGATAATCTTATTTAACGTACTCCATAAGTAAGTTAGCCACTTAAGTAAGTTAGCTATAAATCTTAACCTTTATATTTTAATTATTAATAAAAACACTATAACCTATCTAATTAATTAAAACTAATTACTATCCTTATTTTTAATAACTTTAATTACCTCTTAATAAGTCCTTATATTATATCTAGTCTTATTATATATACTATAATGCTAAATGCCTAATCTATTTAACCTTCCTTAATTACTATTTCTTAATAATTTAGCTACTACCTATATATTAATATCTATTTAATTAATTTAACTTTAATTAATCCTTATAATTATCCTATTATTATCCTATAGTTAAATTCTTTTTACCTTTTTTTTTTAGCTATTTATTATATTTTCCTCTTAAAGTTCTTAAATCTTAGCCTTTTATAAGGCTAGCTTATATAAAAGAATACTTTATTTTTTCTTAAAATACTTTATAGCTTAAATAATTAACTTAAGGGAGCTACTTTTATAATTTTTAATCTTTTCCTATAGATACTTAAAGTAAGATTAAGTCTTTAATATTATCTTTAGGGTCTTTAAAGCCTAAGGGGTTAAAGGTTTAATAACCTCTTTAGGAGGCATTAAGGTCTATAGTTATATATTAAGCTTTAAGATAATATATTTTAAATTAAAGGGAATAAGTCTAGCTCCTTTAAAACCTCCTTTAATATTTCTTTTTATAATAGTAGCTTAATAGGTAGTATAAAAGGTAAGAAAAAATTAAGTCTTAATAATATAGGTTTTATACTATCTTATAAGACTTTTAATTTCTTAACTATAGGCCTTTTTTAATAGCCTAAAGTAGTTAATATTAAAAGGTTAAAGTATATAAAAGGAATAAAAAGGTATATAAAATAGGATAATATTTTTCTCTTTATAATATTTTTAGAATTTAATTAATTAATAACTTTTATAACTATTAAGGATTAAAAGGCAATAGGGACTAATTAATTAGTTAATTATATATTTATTAAAATGCTTTAGTTAATTAAGACCTAATTAGTTATTAATCTATTTATTTTTATTTAATATAATAGCTTAATTAGCTAAAAGGTTACTTTTTTTATATTAGCTATAAAGGTATTTTTTACTTTTTACTATAATAAATAATAGGATTAATTAACCTTCTATATTAACTGCCTTAATTATAATAACTTATTCTTAACTTTTAGGCTAAATTACTTTTAGCCTTTTATACCTTTCTATACTTATAATAACTTTATAGGTTAATATTATACCTATTATAAAGCCGATCTTATTAAAGTTCTAAATATTATTTAATTAGATATTATATTTTATAATTATATTTTCTATAAGCTAAAACTAATTATAAATAGTTATTAGGTCTTTATATATAGCTTTTTAATAGTTATATTTCTATTAATAATATAATTTAAGCTTTAATTGCCAATTAATAAAATTATTAGCCTAATTCTTATTAATAGGTTATTTATTATAGTTAATAAGTAGTTAATTTATAATATCTTTAATAATAAAAAGCTAATAAGGAAATCCTTATATATCTTAATTAAGAATATATTAANAAGCTTTAATTGCCAATTAATAAAATTATTAGCCTAATTCTTATTAATAGGTTATTTATTATAGTTAATAAGTAGTTAATTTATAATATCTTTAATAATAAAAAGCTAATAAGGAAATCCTTATATATCTTAATTAAGAATATATTAAAGGATAGCCTTTTCTTTTAAGCTTAATAGATTCTATAATTTTAATATAATATTATATTATACTTATTTCCCTTTCTTTTAATTACTTAAAGTATTATAATTAATATTATATATTTTAGCGGTATATTATATATTTAATTTAGAGTTATCTTAAAGGGCTTAAAGAGCTATAATAACTTAAGCTTCTTTTAAAGGCTATAATATTTATAGTAATTAAGATTTAATTAATCTAATAGTATTAATATAAGGTAAGGGATTTATAGCTAACTTACTTAGGTGGCTAACTTACTTATGGAGTATGTTATATAAATTACGGACTTTACCGAATTGGATNTATATTTAATTTAGAGTTATCTTAAAGGGCTTAAAGAGCTATAATAACTTAAGCTTCTTTTAAAGGCTATAATATTTATAGTAATTAAGATTTAATTAATCTAATAGTATTAATATAAGGTAAGGGATTTATAGCTAACTTACTTAGGTGGCTAACTTACTTATGGAGTATGTTATATAAATTACGGACTTTACCGAATTGGATCTCGGACCGGTGTTGGTATAATTCCGATCCGCTATGGCGTCAATCGAGATGTCCCCACCATCTCGGGCATGTGCGAGATTTCTTATCTGGCGTCCTCCCTATGCTTAAGATCTGATTAATCCAATAAACGCTGATCACTAGACTTCCATATGCCTTCAAGTCTTCAGCCTTCTGTTTCTAAAGCATGTAGTCGATGTCGTGCACGTAAAGTCAAGGTCAGTTCTTTTTATCGTCCCATTGTCTTGTATCGCACAAGCTCGGCTGACACCGAGACATCAGTGTGATCTCAAGGTCCCACAATGTTCAACATGTATAAGACAGAATGAGCCATGTAATATCACCGACTGTGTCTCGTATCCATATGCTGTTGTAAAGACCCTGCAAGATCGCATCAACTACCTTGAGGCAAGACTGCAAATGCTCCCAACTCCAAGCGGCTTTATAGCTGAAGCAGAACCAGAGGTGTCTCATGATACTGATGGAACTTCGGGCAACTTACAAAAGGAGGCTGAGGAAGTTGGCTTCCTCGCAACTGGAGGGCCAGGCTTATACTCTGGTAGCAAATATGGTAAGTCTTTTTCCGCAATTTGCTATTCTATTGTCAGTTAATAGTGATTCTTCATTATTCAGTTGGAAGTGCTGCCGGTTCAACTTTTGCTAGAATCTTCTTCAGACAGCTCAACATTATACCTACCTGGGATACGAACTTGGAGATAAGTGGCCTGGAACAATCATTATGTGAAGCGACTGCCGCCCTTCCACCACAGCCAATCGGTCGGTCTTTGCTAAGCATTTACATCGCTCGGGTACACATATGGTGGCCATTCCTCCAACTTCCCCACTTAAGAAGAGTCTTTCAACGGGTCTATGAGAGTCCTAGGCAATGCACCGACAACGAAAGGTTCACTGCGTTTGCTGTCCTTGCACTGGGAAGCGGTCAATTGACATCAAAAGACAACCATTGTCCAGCTATGATGGATTTCAATGATTCAATTGCTTACTTCCAGACGGCGCTACGCTTCTTTAAAAAATTTCATGCTCACCCACGCGATCTATTTGGCATTCAAGCGTCACTGCTTCTTGCAGTTTGGATGCTTGATTCCTCGCATGGAAGCCACAACAATGACTTGTGGCAATTCAGTCGATACATCATGTCTGCTGCTATCGAGGCCGGGCTACATCGCCATAACACAGACTGGGGTTTCACAGCTAATGAGCTGGAGACGAGAAATCGAACATGGTGGTGTGCTTATAACTTGGAAAGGTTTGCCCTTCTCTAACCCTATGTATAATCTTTTTGTTGACAGTGTGTTCATAGACAGGTCGCTACCCTCACAGGTCGAGTCTTATCTTTTCGTGACCACGCCATTCACACCATGCCACCCAGTCCTTCTGCCTCCGACAACCTCAGACCCTCCGAGGCCTCAATAGCATCCGCTTTCCACAAGCATAACGTCGAAATTGTATGTCATATGACATCTTTGCGAAGAATTGGCGGTCGGATCCTCGAATCAATCTACATCGCAAGGGGCCCAAATGGCACAGCCATGAACACAACATTCCAGCAGATATGCGCCGCATCGGACGAGATCCGACGCGACCTCGAGTTCTGGGAGCAGAAACTGGAGGCTATGGCACTCAAGCCGTCTCGAGGGTACTCGGAAATGAAGGTCGAATATTGTCTCTTGCAACTGCTGTTACATAGGCCGTCGCCCACCTTCATGGTGCCGTCTCGTCAAATGGCCTTGTATTGCTCCAAAGCCGCCTCGACAGCTATACTCCAATGGTCTGTGATTGTAGTCGAGTATGGTATTTCGGCTGTGTGCAGATGCTTCAGGCAGCTTCATGATATCATCTTGGTTGGATTGGCAGCCCTTTACTGCGATTGGTGAGAATGATGAGGGGTTTTCAGTGAGTAGAACTATGGCTGACATTAGCTAGGCAAGCTATGGCTCTTCCACGACCAGCCAATGGGGCGCAAAGAGCACACCATCACCTGAGCGACACGGCTACCTGCCTTGATCTTATTGACCGTGGTATATCGCACATGAAAGCGACGCATCTTAACAAATACAAAGAACTATTCAAAGCTGTGAGGAATAAGGTCTACTCAAAAACCACTTTCACTGGCATCTCGCCGAGCAACCCGACGGCATTGGGTTCAATGTTATCCCCAAACGTCGATGTTCTATCCCACAACCCGATTTTCAACGAAGATAATATGTACTCGATGGGAAACGGAGTAGAAGCTTACCTGAACCAAGTCGGTGAGTTTCTGGATGGTGGTGGATTAAATGTTGACGAAGCACTTGACGCGTGGTATGATGCTTTGATGGGCGAGATTGAGAACGGAGGGGACTCGCAAATGACTTGATCATTTCCCCCAAACTCAAATAGCTAGGTTTATTGACCAGGATAGCTTTTGTGCCCAAAGTCTGACAAGTTATATTCCTTCGTCAATTTCAGCCTCAAAACACGTCTTTGGGTCATTTGCGCCTTACGATTGGTTAATGTATATGCAGTTGGCCCATTGGCACTTCGTTTTGACGCCGGCTTAGCCTTATCAGTCTGCCTTGTAACCCAACTAATCTAGGACTTTTTCATGACCGCTCAGTGTGATTTCAGGCTTCATATATCTTTTCCTATGCGGCTGTATTAAATCTTCGTTACTGTCCACTTTATTGTTGTATTACTAAGTTTTACTGTTAAACTCACTTCTCTTTTCCGTTTCTACGATAGTGCAGCCACAGATGGTATCTCCTTATCTCCATTTTGCCCTTACAGTTCTGCCAATTCTCTCAAGCCTTCCTCCATTCATCATCATGGAGGTGTTTGGTGCTGTTGCAAGCGGTGTGACCCTGGCAGCTTTATTCAAGTACGCTTTCGAAACCATTGATCTCATTCACCTTTACCAAACACAAGATATCGACTTCAGTCACCTGCAGCTTCAATTCAAGCTGGAGAAGTGCCGACTTTACAACTGGGGCGTCTAGATGGGTTTAACCGACGGCTGGAAGCAGGACCTTCTGAGTGAATGGCACTCGAAAGATCTCGTAACAGAAGCTTTGCACCAAATTATCAGACTTTTCTCAGATGCTCAGAGAATACGCAAGAAATATGGTTGTGATGAAGCTACCAGTTCGTCGGCGCCTTGGCTCCCTACACCTGAGGACTCCAATGATATTATCACTGTATTCGATCATTTCAGAATCCAGTCCTCAATAAATGGCAGCGAGCGTATGAAGCCAGCTACAAAAGCGCGTTGGGTTGTACGAGACCGGAAGAAGTTCGAGTCGCTCATATCTGACGTTCGAAGCTTGATCAATAGTTTGGAGAAAATCACCAGCGAACTATCTAGCTCCGCGCGACTCGAAGACTTCCTTCGTATTCGGGTCAACGGGATTACAAATATTAATACATTACTTGCTATTAGTTCGGTTTGGAAGGAATCCCATCCCCACGTGGCTTCGGCAGCTTCTACAAAGGCCGACTCAATCTCAGTGGATTCCAAGCGGTATCAGATGATCTCGAAGTGGCAGAGCTCAGTCAGCATCGGGGATTCGGGCGAGACCTTGATGGGCGACATAGAAACTTTAACAGTGACGGAGTTGAAGCATTTAGTTATGGAGTATAAACTAGGGTTTGATCAGACATCTGAATATTTGGAAAATATGACAACGGCCTATAGTAGTGTACTTTTTGCACTTGCCTGTCTTGCCATAAAACAGGTATAGGTTACGTAATGGGGTCGGATGAAATCAATACTACACGCATTCAAGGGTACAACATATATAGTATAGACTCTATTAATTTGCCCGATGTATCATAAGATCTTTTGTCATCCCTTATGATTTAGTATAGCAACGGAGCTTGTTTGTGGATTTTAACCCCGAGCCGGCAAAGTACATCCCAATTCACTGACGAAAATGACATGCGAACTAAGTATTGCGAGAAAACGGAGCAATTAATATTTCGGTGACACGATTCGAAATTTAGTTTAGAATATAGAATTATCTCCACATGAGAAAACTCCTCCAATGCCATCTTGGCTATTCTCAAACAAATCCAACAACTCAGTAATAGCCGCCCACAATCCACCGGCATTCAGGAACAGTGTAACACCGATCATAGTAACATTCAAGACAGTAAGAAGTGCCTTCTGCCATGATGAAAAGTAAAGGCCCCTATTAAGATGTAGCCAGAAAATTGCTGCAAAGCCATATGTAAACCAAGGGATTGTCGTAGCGGATGTGATCGATAAGATGGAGTCGAAAATAGGAATGACGTTAGAAATAATGAAAATAAGTGCCCAAAAAACAGTAACTGAAACAATCCAGGTGACCCAAGACTTGACGCTATTGTCAGTGACTTGGTGGGTGGATCGCATCTGGCGCATCGCGGTAACGTAAACGTATTTACAGCCCGTGTGACCGATAGAGAGCGCCGTTGAGACAACAGCGGGAAGAACTATTCCGTATGCGACTTTTGCAGGGATTGAAGACGCGGCGCTTAAGACAGGGGATGTGGTGAGATCGCCTGCAAGACAGTATAGAGCCACAGCCATAGCAATGTAGAACAAAGTACTTCCGATTTCCAGAACGGCTAGCGCGAATTTGAAGTCTCGTTCAGGGTGTGACATCTCGGCTAAATATCTAATCAAAGTCTTTAGTTCTTGTGGAGATAGTTGAGTGGTCGTGGTGATGTTGACTTACGAGGGAAAAGTAAAGGTTCCGGCGTAGGAGAAGACGACGCGGAGGCACGCATTGAGGCCATCACGGAAAGTCGGGTTTCCGACCACCTTGAGCTCTTTGTGCCATCCATCAGGCGCAATAGCAGGTCCAGAAACAGCAAGACTGATCAGAACGATCATGCAAGCGCTAACGACACTGACCGCGTTGGGGATACCGGCCTTGGAGACGAACTTCATGGTACGCGGGATGGACAAGACATAACAAGCGAGACACGCCACCAGAATCCAGATAACAGTACAAGTAGCATGGCTACTCAACGTGTTCAAAGCGACTGATAGTGTAACGGTGGCAGAGGCGACAATAAAGACGACCTGGATCATCATGACAAAGCCAGCCAACGACTCGAACCACGGACCACCCACGATCCTCGTCATCTCAACGATACTAACGACATTGGGATGCTTGCGATAGAACTGCATCAGACAGTAAGCAGCATACCAAGAAATACCGCCGATACCCAGAATCGCGATGATACCGGGCACGATACCGAGGGTTTTAATCGTCGCGGGCAGTGACAAGATACCCAAACCGAGCTGATTTGTGAAGAGAATTAGAATAGTGTCCCAGCGACCGAGGGTACGGAAATTTTTGCCGCCTTGCTCGAAGATGTTGCCCTTTTCGACTGTGCCGGCGGGTACTTCTTGGAAGTCTGTCGCATCTTTTGGTTGTTCAGTGTCGTTATCTGAGGCGCTCGCGTCGTTATTCGTCGTTGGTGGTTCGACGATAGGTTTGTTCGTGGACTTTTTTGTGAAGCTCATGATGCCCATGGTGAAAGCTAGGCTGCGATTTTCAGTTAAGGATGCGCAGCTGTGTATATGTGTGAGTGAGTAATCCGAGAAAGCACTCTATATCGTTCTCATTGAGGCCGCGATCTCACAAATCTTGAGAGGAAGATTGAATAGGCAAGGGGGAGAAGGAGAATAGAAGGCGAAAGGAAGTAAAGTGAGGAGAGAATGTGTGGGACTTTGACGTTATTAGTGACCCTTGTTCTCCATATATAACACCCTTTTTTTCTTGTTGCTGAGGCTTGTACCCCAGGCCAGCAGCTCCGATCGGAGGTGGTGGCGGGAGCTATGATATGCGGTCCGATGGGGACCGGGGCAGGATTGAAAAACAACGGGTTTTATTGTTCATCCCGCGTAAGCTCCAGGTACCCCAGGCAGGATACTTTACACGATGCTGTCTTTTGTCGGTCCAATAGGATGACTGGGGTTACAAGATTCAGTCAGGTCTTCTATTATTAAAAAATCATGCTGTTTAATCTGCAAGGAACCCCATGGGGGATGAACCTCGTTGGAGTCTGTCATTACGCGATAGAGTATCATCTCATTAGATGGTAGGATCATCAAGGATTTGAAGTAGAGTCTGAGAAAGGAAGGTCCCTTGAAATAAGAGACAGAAGTCATGAATGAGTCTGTAGATGCTCAGCTCATCTCTTGATCTTTGAGTCAATGCCGATTGGTTCTCGGACACCCCGGCAGATCCGTTCGGAGTGGGCTAGCGGATAAATGGGTCTCTTTGCCTCCGTTGACGTTTCTTTGTTACACTGAATGCACTGAAAATTCCTTTTACAGTGGAGACGGTTGCGTAGTGAGCTCCGTCTGTCAAAAACCTGTCACGGATCCGGAACGGCAGTCATCTTCGGACGTCAATTCTTTGCCACCATCCGTACCTCTCTCTACCAGTTCCTCTGCCAAGCAACTCAACGTCAGCCAATTTAAGCTTCTTTCCAGCCCTGAACTCAGAATCAGGTTGTTTTCTCTCCCTTCATTTCTGACCGAACTAAAGTGGATCTCGGCCGATTTCCTTACTCGCGAAGGCATTTCTTTTACGTAGAAGTATGGATCCCGCCCAGCATTGAACTTTTCACATTTTCATTACCGCACATTAGACACTCTTTGTCCCTCCGATCGGAAGACACGAAGTGGATGTCGTGACATGAGAGAAACTAGGATTAGTAACAGAAAATCCTTCTTTTCTGGGTTCCATTGCTTCCACCGTTTGTTGACCCTTGCGTAGCCGAAATCGCTTTGCCCTTTCAAAATTGGCCGACAACACGTCGGGAAACATTTCATCTAATCTTGTCTTGGAAGTTAATCCGGTTTTGGTTAAGCTCGTGCCATCCGTCTTCGGCAAAGACTTCTAACGAAGTGTCAAGATTGGTGCACGAGGTTTTCGCGATAGTGTTTTGAAGCGTTTAGTGGTGCGACAATGGTGGTTGGCGATTGAACAAGCTTGGCACGGTTCATTTTCGCATTTTAATCTCGGATATCCGCTTATACACTTCCCCATAAAGCTAAAATAGATTTATTGGAAATCTGATATATTTGTCATTCCAGCCGTGGCTTTGATGATCTACAGGGTAGCTAACGTATCACCATCGCGTCAACGTTATTGAAGTACCTAACTCAATGATCAAACGGGTGCGCGTTGCTCTATAAAATTGTTGCTCTCGATATACCAGTATTGGTGCGCTTTTGTACGGAAAGGAAGACGGATTATCCGCACACGTCTGCATCGGTCTTTGAAGTTCAAGTTCTGCACTACTTCATCAGCACACGTCATCGTCGCTGCGTGTAAAGAGTGTGTTAACCCGAGTTGAACGCTACGTTTTACTGGCAACATACAAAAACAATAAAGATTTTCGTGTAAAGTTGAGATATAACGGGAAGATAATCACACTACTTTGCAGTTACGTCAGAATGCTTCAACCAAATTTAACCGAATTAGCGTGGCTCAAATCAATCCACCCTTGCAACATGTAATTGATAAATAAGTCCTACGGATTTGAGAAGAGTGAAAAATCCTATGGCGTATTTTAAGCTCCTTCAGTGATGCCGTTTTGCCGACCTGGGTTGTGATTTGATAAGTTCGAAAATCGAAGTCAGCGTCATACTTCCTCATAAGCTGAACACACGAATTAGAAGCCGGGGAAAATTCTCACGTCAGCCAAATAATAGAGAACAGGACGGTAGAGGTCTAGATCCACGAGCTGGATTATAGCCGTTTCAGGAGGAGCATAATCCCGTGCCAAAGTATATATATCTTGCTTCATCCTCTCCGCAGCACTATCTTGTCCTGCCCTCCCATCTACGTGAGAAGTATCCCATCAACATATATCTATTGAATATCACCATGAGGTACATTCAAAAATACGCTCACAAGAAAGAATGGAAAGAAGTCCAGTCTTTTCTTCCGGAACGTCTGCACTTCACACTAGATCACTCCCCCACTGAAGAATTTTGGGTACACCGCGGCCACTGGCATCATCTTGACAGATGGCGCAATCCCTCTGCCAAGGTCCGTCTCATAATGCACCATGGTTTGGGCACAAACGGCCGCATGATGTCTATGGTCCTTGGCGTGCCCCTTCACAAAGCTGGCTTCGAACTCGTCGCTATCGACATGCCTGGTTTTGGCTGCACTCCTACTCGACATGACTACACGTGTGATTTCGATGATTGGGTCAAGATCTCAAGCGCATTCGTAGACCACGAGTATGAGAATGATTCGAGACCTATCGTTTTGTATGGACTAAGTGCAGGCGGAGGATTGGCCTTTTGCTCTGCGGGGTTGAACGATAAGGTCAAGGGCGTCATCGGCATGTGCTTCATGGACATGCGCATCCAAGCCGTGGCAGACGCAGCATGTCGGAACCTTTTTATGAGCCGCATCGGCGCACCAAGCAGTCACGTTATGAATGCCATCGGTCTAGGCTGGGTTTCCATCCCTATGTGGCTCGCAGGTCGTATGTCAACGCTCGTCAACAACCCGCAAGCTTTACAGGAATGCTACAAAGACGGCAGCGCGGCCAGCGCATGGATAACCATGAAGTTTATGACATCATTCGCTACCTATAAGCCGCCCAAGGAACCAGCCGAGTTTGACACGTGTCCTATTCTTTTGACGCAGCCTGCTGAGGATCGATGGACGCCTTTGTGGGTGTCGGAGGCGTATTTGAAGGATGTTACCAAGGTTCCTGTTAAGAAGGTAATGCTGGACAATGCGGGGCACTATCCACTTGAGGATCCGGGGTTGCAGCAGATGAGTGAGGCGATCGTGTCATTCTTGAAGGATATTGAGCAGAAGTCGTAGTTAAGTGTTAAGTTGTTCCTGATGTTATTGCTCTATAAGGCTGAATGTTAAACTTCAGTCTTCTTACCAGTTGAGAGGCTATTTTCAATATACTTAATTACCCAATGTGACTATTGTAAGACTCCATTTGAGTTGGCAAGGTGAGTTATACCGACTAAGAATGTAGAACTTCAATTTATATATTTATAGTAAGGACAATCAATATACCGAGCTGCTGCTATCATCGTTTTGCTTTTCCACCCAAAGAAAGTCCAGCCGGTGGTTGCCAGCCTGACTGAAAGGATTATACAACTTGACCTACTGGGTGTCACTATCCTCATAGGAGCCATCACTTCGAGTCTGCTGGCTCTTGAATATGGTGGGCAGTCCAAGTCGTGGGGGGATTCTACTGTCATCTGATTACTTGTTGGCTTCGTTGTCATCACCGCCATCTTTGCCTTGTGGAAGCATTACCAAGGCGAGCGGGCCATCGTTGTACCTCGCATCATCACAGAATGGGCCGTCAGTATCAGTGCCGCCTTTACCCTTTTTCTTCGGAGGTTCCTATTTTCTCACTATCTACTACTTGCCAATGTGTTTCCAGGGCGTCAAGGGAGCCAGTCCAACCATTTCTGAAGTCATAAGCTTGCCGCTCATTCTTTCTGTTACCATTGCTATAATGTTGTCTGGAGTCTTTAATACTGCTACCCGTCACGCCGCCCTGACAGCTACATCTGGAGCTGTTATTGCTGCTGTTGGGGCTGGAGTTCTCTACACTCTTGCCACCACGTCCAGCACTGGGCAATGGATCGGATACCAAATCGTCGCTGGTGGGGGATGGGGCCTTGACCTCCAGGTACCAATTATGATAGGACAGGCCAGTACAACTCCAGAAGACATGTCCTCCACTACTTCTGTTATCCTATATAAGCACAGTTTTCCTTGCGCTATCACGATATGCTCTTAGATTATCTGATAGTGACTCGTTTATGTGTAGTACGACAGTGCTTGGGTGGAGGTCTCTATGTAGGACCTGCCCAGACAGCCTTCTTGAACACTATGATCCACAAACTGTCAACCTCTGCTCCGGGGTTAGATCCAACGAAGGTTATTCGCACAGGAGCCACTACCATCCGCAATGTCTTCTCTCCAGCCGAGCTGCCAGGTATCATCTCTACATATATGGCAGGAATCAAGGTTGCTTTGATACTTTCTATTGCGGGATGCGGAATGGCATCACTTGCTAGCGCCTTTTACAAACGGAGTGTATTAGCTAAAGATGCTATGAAGGAGTCGGTTATAGGTGCTTAAATACTTTATGCATCTAACTTTTACTTATATGTCTCTTGTTACACTAAATATAGAATTGACATATAGCTTAAAAGGTTATGTTAGAGAATACGAGACATTATCCAGTCGAGGGTTCAGGGTTGCAGCAGATAAGTGAGGTAATTATGGTAGAACCTATAGTTTTAAAAGCATGCATTCAAATAGCTACCCTACGCTAGCCACAAATAGCTCTAACATATATGCCGGAATTTACACTAACCTAAATAAGAAGTTGTAAGTATTAGCATTCCATGGTATTTAGTAATTAATGAAATATACACTTTATCTCCAGTAATCAAACCTTCCATCTACCCAGCTTCTCATCTTCCGAGCTGTACTGACAACTAGAACAAAAATGACGCGTAGCTTCCAATTTTTCACTGTCTCTAACCCTGCAGATCCTATCCCACAGCATGTCCGGAGTTTAACTTACTCCCATGCGGTTTGGCAAAGACATGCCAAAGAGAGAAGACTACGGATGCAGAAACACCAGGAAGACATGTCCAGAAATGTTGAGAGTACTTCATTAAACAGGGTTCTTAGCTATAGCTGTGATTCATTTGCCGCGCTTCCGAAACAACTCTTGTCTCACGAGAACTTTCTTCTCGGCCATTGTATGTTCATCTCTTCGTTTATGCCCACCACTAACAATACTTACTCTGCAGATATTCGTGTCGTCGTTCCACATAAGGCCAAGATATGGCGTCTTTTTAACCAGATGAACCACCATGAAGAACAGATTATGCGTGATTGGGTCGGTCTCGCCATCACAGACAGCGATCTTCTCTGCTCCATCATTCTCCTTGGCGCATGCCGTCACATCCTTACCAGCAATCCCAACTCTGGTTTAACGCAGGCCGCATTACAGTACAAGTATAACGGTCTCAAGGCACTGCTCCATGGTCGCTGCTGTCTTTCTTACGGCTGACCAGGACGGTATCATCGACCGCAATTCGTGGAATGGGTCTGCTGTCAAAGAGGCCTGGGCTCCTCCTCCTTACGAAGCCTCACGTGCAATGCTTGTGTACGCCGCAAGTAAGGTTGCTGCTGAGCAGGCATTGTAGAAATACGTCGAAGAGAACAAGCCTCGGTTTGTGACCAGTGTCGTTAGCCCTTCCGGTATCTTGGGCGAGCCACTTCACGAGAGACATGCCACTTCATACGGAAACTGGATCTATTCTCTCTTCACCGAGAAGATGGAGATGTTTGAAACGTTCCAAACTTGTAGGTTTTGCTCATCAACCCAAATCCGTCACAACACACTAACACTTAACTACTAAGCGTTCTTTGTCGATGCCCAAGACGTTGCCCTCATCCACGTCACTGCCATCTTGGATCCCGAAGTTAAGGATGCGCGTCTCCAGATGTGGGGCCATAAAGCTCACTGCAATGATTTCTTACCCATTCTGCGGGAGTTCCGACCGCAGAGGAAGTTTCCTCCTGATTTCCCTGATGCGTTCTACCTCAAATTCTCAACTGATCAGTCTGAGCCTATTGCTTTATTGAAGAAGTGGGCTGGTCAGGATAACTAGAAGCCACTTAGGCAAATTATTATCGAGACTATTAACAACCCCTACTGGAAGACTAAGTAGAAGCCTGATAAGATGCAGTAGGATTTCTAGGTTGTGAGAACCCTAGAATGCACATTTAGGATAAATATTGTTGAACTGATTAGGTCATATAATTTAATATATAGAATTAATTGTCTTTATTAATTGCGTTCTATCTGACTTCTTCCCTTATTTTTAGGATAATACTTTGCGCTATTACTGTTTATAATGTGGATTATCAGGTGACTGCCTTTTCGACTTCTGAGATTCGTTTGGTTAAAACGTCTTGCGGATCTAAGTAACACTTCTTCGTATATATGACCGCTCGAATTCAACAACACTCCCCTTTCCTACTCCTCAAACGTCATCGAAATCGTCTTCTTCCCCGCCGCAACAGCCCCTAGCCCCTCAGTGAACAGACCCCTCTCCTTGAGCAACCAGACCATAAAACTCGGCAGTTTCCGCATCCCAATTTGACCCGTACCCTTGTTTCTCCCCAGCGTCACCGCCATGTTATTCTTGGCGTCCACCGCATGCTCAGGCACCGCCTCGCCGCGGAGAACATAGCCCGGCAGACTCTTGATAATGTGCATTGCCTGTATAGCCGCTATATGCGCCTTGGATACCTCCAGCGAGCCTGCGTCTCCCGCGACGAAGATGTCCGGGTAGGACTCTGCCTGTAGCGTTTTTGACTGCTTGATCTGACCTTTGCTGTCGAGCATGTCGGTCGGTACAAATGATGTATTCGGCGTAACTCCCGTGGCGGGGATATACACACCAGCTTATATCGTGCTCGTTTTGCCATTCTTGTCCTTGACCACCACGGCCACCACACCAGCAGCTTTCTTGACGGTGCTCGTTACAGTCGAGTTAGGCACGAGCTTGACATTCATCTTCTTGAGCTCAACTTTCGCCTGCTTCTGCGCACCAGGAATCATGCCAGAACTCAGCGGCAGATCCCTATTGTGCACCAGGTAAATCTCCTTCTTCCTATCTCGGTCGTACTCAAAGGCCAACTCCGCCGCCGTCTCCGGGCCTGTGGCACCTCCGCCCGCCACGATAATTGTCTTTACCCAGGCAATATCACGGTGCAGTTCATGGAGCCTCTCGAGAGTCCTCTCCGTCGTCCCTACAGTCGTCCAGGGCATGTTGTCCCTCGCCACCACCCCCGTGGCAATAACGAGGGCATCATAACCAATCTCCCTCTTTGCGCTGCAATTGTTTAAGCTCACGCTCACAACTTTACCCTTTGGATCCAATGCTTAATTCTAAATAATAAGTGAAAGCTCAACTTGAGTTATAAGTTCTAGAGAATATTACATCTTGGTCTCTTTGTTTATCACAAACTCGACGGCCCAGAAAAGACCTCGTCCACGGATGTCGCCGACGTAAGGCATGGGGAGTAGGCGCTCTTTGAGTCGCGAGCCGAGATACTCGCCCATGGAGCGAACATGGGATGACAGGTTCTTATCGCGGATGATCTGCTGAACCTTCAGACCTGTAGCGGCTGCCTAAAGATGAGCTATGTATATCTGTCCACCCGCAAATCCCTACTCAAGTATGGAGAGTAGAAGTGCGCCGCGTTTCCATGTGAACGGACCACAGAATATGTTTACATCTTTGCCTATTCCACTGTCTAATGCAATCTGCTAGAAACAAGATTGACGACAAAAATAATAAAAGACTTAATTACACAGAGATGGTAGAGACAGTGAGAACATTCCAACCAGTAACTTTCTGTCGAATATGCCTAAATTGCTGGTGCCTAATCTTTAACACTGAGGACAGTCGTCACATTTATAGAATGAATGGCCAATTTCTCGGCATTCGGAGGCAAATTCACCAATTTCGTCATCATCCAGGCAGCAGCCCGAAAACCCGCAGCCACTCGTACCGTAAATATGACCCGCTCGTGTACAGGCGTCTCTGGAAACGTCTGTGCCGCCAGTGCAGGCGCATTTAGTCGCATTGCTACTGGTAGCAAATAACAAAAGGACTAAAGTGGAAAACAGGCTGAAGGAAGGCATGTTTCTATTTATATGAGTATTGCTCTGAAGGTATAAGTGCTCTGACTTACTTTGTGCGTCCTAAGTTGACTTAATTAATAGGAAAGTCTAGGAGGTTATAAATAATTAAGAGGTTAAGGAAAGGGCTATTACTTTAGAAGAAATACGGTGCGCTATATATACTTCTAAAAGCTCTTAATATAACTAACTATATTTACTTTTGTGCGGGGTTAGGAGTGAGTATGAAATAATTATCTTACTCTTAAGTGACTGAAGCAATTTTACTGTATCTCACTCTGCCGTGTCTCACTCTGCCGTGTCTTACTCTGCTATATCTCACTCTGCCGTGTCTCACTCTGCCGTGTCTCACTCTACTATATCTCAAATATAAGTTAAGATAGAGTAAACGCTTTTTCGTTTAATAATACAGTAGGTACATTAAATCCTATAATCCTACCCTCACAGAGTACAAGAACCTTATCATACTTAGCCTAGTTTAGTCAGTCAGGCTATTATTTCCTATTAGGCTTCAAATGTGTGTTTTCTTACAGCTGATTTCATCTCGTGAGTAATTGCGATTACAGTGTAGTCCTTGAACTTTTTCTGTATGACATCGTGGATAACTGCAGTTGTTAAACTATCCATTGCGGCGGTGGCTTTAAACAGGAATCAGTTTCTTACAAACAACCGAAAGATGGGCCTGCAGTGTGGAGGGAGATGTACCTTCATCCAGAATGACGATGTTATTGCCCTTAGCCACAAGAGCTCGGGAGAGAGCTAAGAGCTGTACCTGTCCACTCGAGAGATTTGACCTAGATTTTGAAGGACTGTTAGTATATACTTGATCTCATGAAACCTACCAAAGACTATGTCACTCACCCTGAGTCCGATACTGCGTAATCGAGAAGGTTCTGTGCAGGTTCAAGGTTGAAAAATCGGCTCATTTGACATGCGCTCAATGCTTCCTGCAGTCTCTCATCAGTTTCAGTCCCCGAGAAGTCGAGGTTATGTCTAATTGTGCCTGCAAATACAAGAGGTTCTTGAGGCAGGAAGGTAATCCGATTGCGGAGATCTGCCAAGAATACTTTCGAGATATCGAGTCCGTCAATAGTGATGCGGCCGTTGTGAGAATCTCCCTGCTCTAGGGCACGAAGCAGAGCTAGACTGAGGGAGGACTTTCCAGCCCCTGTACGCCCGATGACAGCAACGTGTTCGCCTGCGGCGATAGAGAAACTTAGATCACGCAGGCAAGAAACGTCACCAGCAGCGTACGAGGCCGAATAGGACTCAAAGTTGATGACTGGCATATCTGGCCAAGATGGTGCTGGCTGTTGCTCTTCGTCTGGCTGGCTCTCTGGAACACTTGCAGCGTAAGACCACACTCTTTCAGCAGAGGTGATGTCTGCATCCAATGAGGCACGCATCTATACAAAGCTGTTGAGATTACTTGTGTTCTGAATGAGGAAGTTCATGGCCAAGCCCAGTGTACTTGGGGAAGTATTCAGCCAGAGAAGAAGCGAAGCCGATAAAAGTTGGAGGACGCTGTCTTATTCTTAGCAAAAGAAGATCAATCTGATGAAAGGTTGAGCTTACCTAGAAAGCAGCTGTAGTCGTAAGGTTAACCATGGACTCAACATTAAGTAAGGGGCCCAAACTCGGATGTGGTCATCAATCACCTCCCTGATACGCTCTCTGAACGTGGCGACTTGGTTGAACGTCACTATAACTTGCGCACCCAGTCTAGCCTCAGCAGCTTGATTCAGGACAGGAGCTCGAGCTAGGTTGTCCAAACGCCGCAGTTGCCGGCAAGCATGTAAGTAATGCGACTGAATCATGAAGTAAACAACAGCTGTGGGAGCCAGATACAAGAGACTCAAGGGAGTCACGCTCATTATGACAAAAAGACCCGATGAGGTTGTGATACAGAGTGCAGATAGGGAGATAAAACTACCATTGACTGATGTATCAATCTTGTTGATGTCGTTCGTGAAGCGGTTGAGGATCTGCCCAAGGCTGTGCGTATCGAAAAAAGAGAGCTTAGTCTCAAGTACCCCCTTTGTCAATTGGGCGTGAATTGATAGCGATGTTGAGATGATGCACAAGTAAAATGCAACGAGAACAAATACCATTGACAGCGAGCCTCCGATCAGGGCGCATATGGACTAATAGAAGAGCGTTGTAGAATGCCCTTGGCTCTCGAATTGCTCGCTTGATACTTTCAGATAGTATACGGCCAGGATATCAAACAACTTGGACAAGGCAGCGGTAAGCATGACCCACAGCCAGCCCCCGTGCTTGGCAAGGTTGAGGAATTTCAGGTAGGTTCCTAAGGCGACTGGATCCGACCCCGTATCCGCGCATTGTACCTTTGAAGTAGCCTTCTGAAGTAAAGGTGCGCTCTCTTGATCAATATCCGAATCATAAGGAGTAATTTGAATGGGGGGCTGGACTTGATAGAGCCATAGTTAGCCACCAATGGCGGCTGCCGCTCAGGCCCATGCATTTCCTCGAGGTGCGTGGCTAGCACATCCAGAGTTTGAGTGGTTTGAGTGTATGGAGGTAATGTAGCGCGCGCTACCGTTCTATCGCAAATGCTGTATAGCTTGTCGGCAATAGACATGAGGGTTGTTGACGATGTTGTCGTAATGCGTAATGAGTCTTTGAGAATACCATTTGGACCAAGAATCCGAGCAATAATATGCGATTGCACTTGTGCATCCAAGGCAGCCAAAGGATCGTCAAGAACGACGACCTCTCTTCGTGCATAGATTGCTCTTGCAAGGCCAACACGACTCTTCTGTCCACCTGAGAGAGTCGCGCCCGTACCTCCCATGCGGGTCTCGTCACCTTGGGGTAGCCTAGACAGATCCGACCTGAGTGACACCGCTTCAAGGACTTGTTGGCAGTAAGGGAGATCAAATGGAAGGCCGAAAAGGATATTGTCCCTGATCGTACCGCTCGTGAGGAAAGGCTTCTGGGGCGCGTATGCAATTCTCCCACGAATTGAGACTTGGCCACGAGTTGGCATTATGTCTCCTATAATGGAACGAATTAATGTTGTTTTGCCACATCCAACGCTTCCAGATATGACAAGAAGGCAATTGGAAGTCGCCTCGATGTTGCAGTCTCGAATGATGGGCTGAAACCCGCCTTGTGCTATTGGGAGGGAAATGTCACAGTGTCTCATTGAGAATACGAGTTCGCCTTTGGGATTAGTGATTGGGATTGAGGATGGAGATGCAGAAGAGGGAATCAGCTTCTCTGGGCTCGAGTCAATGAGCAAGAAGGTCTTGATGCGACCGAAAGAAATCTGTGCAGACTGGTACAGTATGACCAGATAAGGAAGAAGCGAGATTGCCCGTGTGATATTCGAGGAGAATGCGAGGGCTGGGAAAACCACGTCGCTGGTTAATGAACGGCCGAGAAACATAGCTACACCGAATGCCGTAGAAATTAGTGCAGGTGGAAGAGTGTAGACTAGAAAGACGATAAGGCCGTTGAGGAGGGCTATGATCTTGGTTCTCTCTATCTCCTCCGCTCGCCTCTCGGCGATCTTTCGCTCGAAGATAGTCTCCAAAGAGTTAAGCTTGACTTGCTTGACTTGCTTGACTTGTTTGAGGACCTGGGTGACGAGAGAGACTGTAGCATCCTTGGCTTGCATAACAAGGGCCATGTGTGTAGACATGCTGGATGTTGTATATGAGATGAGAGGCAAGAATATGACTGGCGATAGAAATCCAGCCAAGACACTTTGCCAGCCAAGCAGAAGAACCAGGGCCACTACGCTAACGCTAGCCTGCAAGGGAACCATCCAGAGAAGATGGAACTGCTCAACTAGCTCATAGACTTTGGTGGTATCAACTTCGATGAGAAGGGTAGGATCGGCATTCTGGGCATCATTGATATTGGTGCTAGAAATACATCTGTCGGCAATCAAGGCAGTCATGGCCGAACGAAAATGCATACCAATTTTGCTTAGCTGCAGCTTCAAGTGAGCCTCTGTCGTTCCAGATGCGACAGTAGCGGCGAATAATCCAACTACCGAAAACATGTCTCTGTTCTGCAGCAGCGATTGAAGAAGAAATGGTTGAGCTAATGCCGTTGCGACGTTGACGATACCGAATATTGCACTTAGGCACATACTAGAGCGAAATTCTCGTAGAAGGACCCATACTAATCCATTTGATAGACTTTGCCGTAACTGGTCAGTTTGAGGCCCGCGTCGAGCCAGGACACTCCTGACAAACAGTTTTGAATCGATCGACCAAGTATCGTCGCTCGACAAGGTTCCCGAAGCAGCGAGAGTGATAAGGTGATCCAGCCATGATACCGTTAGGGATGGGATAAAACGACTGCTGGAAAGAGGATGCCTGGCGTCCTTGGACGAGGACGGCCATGGGAGTGCAAGGCTCGTAATCAACGAAAGAAGGTACAAGGCTGAAATAACCCCGTAAACCCAATAGTAGGGGGATGATAGACTGAACAACAGAGTCCAGATGATGCATGATACTAACTCGTAGACAGCCTGTGATGTACAAGGTTGAGAAATGATGATCCACGAGATAGAAATGACTGAGCCAAAGATGAGACAAATCACAGTGACATTGGCGGAGGAGTCTTTAGTGTCTTTAGGGTCTAAGGCTAGGCCTAGCCTATATCCCCTTTAGGTGGCATTAGAGTTTATACTTATATATTAAGCTTTAAGATAATATTCTTTAGGTTAAAAGGAGTAAGCCTAGCTCCCTTAAAACCTCCCTTAATATTACTTTTTATAATAGTAGCTTAATAAGTAGTATAAAAGGTAAAAAAGAATTTAATCTTAATAATATAATTTATAAAGTATTTAATTAAATTACTAATTTTTTAATTATAGGCTATTTTAAGTAGCTTAAAATATTTAATATTAAGAGGCTAAAGTAAATAAGAGGTATAAATAAGTATATAAAGTATAATAATTCTTTTTTCCTTATAGTATATTTTAAAGTTAATTAAATAATAACTTTTATAGCTATTAAAGATTAAAAAGTAATAACTATTAATTAATTAATTAATTATATACTTATTAAAGTACTTAAGCTATTTAAGACCGGCCTTGTTATTTATCTATTTATTTTAAGTTATAATAATTACCTAATTAGCTAAAAGGCTACTTTTTTTATATTAATTATAAAGGTAATATTTACCTATAATTATAATAAAGGGCAGAATAGCCTAGCCTATTATATTAATCCCTTTAATTATTATAACCTAATTCTAATTTTTATACTATATTAATTTTAGCTTTTTATACCTTTATGCCTTTATAATTACTTTCTTAATTAAATTTATATATATTATAAAGCCGATCTTATTAAAGATTTTAAATATTATTTATATAAATACTATATTTTATAATTATATTTTATATAAGCTTAAACTAATTATAAATAATAATTAAATAATTATATAAGGCTCTTTTATAGTTATATTTCTATAGGAAATATATTTTAAGCTTTAGTTATTAATAAATAAAATTATTAACTTAAAGCTTATTAATTAATAATATATTATAATTAGTAAGTAATTAATTAGCTATTTCTTTAATAATATAAATTTAAAAAGAAAAAGCCTTATAAATTTAAATTTAAAATAAATTAAAAAAGTACTTATTCTTTTAAATTAAATAGGTTTTATAATTTAATAGTAATTTTATATTTTAACTTAATACTATTCTTTTAGTTATATAAGGTATTATATTTAATTTAATATATTTAGAAAGTATATTATATATTTAGTTTTAAGTTATCCTTAAGGGCCTAAAGAGTAAGAATAATTTTAACTTTATTTAAAGATTAAGGCATTTATAATTATTAAGAAATAATTAATTTAATAGTATTAATATAAAGTAAGGGATTTTTAATTAAGTCGCTTATAAAGTATATTATAGGCTTAACCTTTTAATTATTAAGTAAAAAGATATATTTATTAAAAAGGCTTTAAATAGCTTTAAAGAAAGGTAGATAATTTAATTAAAAAGTAGATATATAAATAACCTTAAAGGAGGTTATATAATTATATATATATTTAAATATATAAAAGTTCTCTATTTTATATATATATCTAGCAGTATATATAGTTAAACCCAACTAATAGGTAGTGCATTAGTTAGCTAATAAGGACTATAGTAACCTTAATTGCCCTTGAGGCACAGATTAGGATGATGTGGTACTTCTATTTTAAAGGAAGTGTTAGCTAAAAGTCGTCTTCGGTTGTTTGTAGAAGCCTCATGTGCTAAGACAGCTTGTGGTTCAATATTTCAATCCAACTGTCTAGGCAATGCATCAGCCTTTCCAGCCTTATTGCATAGAAGCTGTTTCATAATAAACGCATGCCAACAGAGTCAAGCTTCGATATACAGAAACTACCTATTTCCATTAGCTTATCTGGAAATAGTAACTCAAATAGAACAGTTCTAGAGACATAATGTAATTCTCCTTTAGCTTGATTACACATCTTAAAGTCTAGCTAATAGGTATTCTGCCTTAAGTCTCAACTAAGTTGTTCTTATCTTTTTTCCCAATGCAAGCATTATAATCTAATGCTCTCACAATAGCCTATGTAAGATTTTCACTAAAGCCTATACGGTGATAATGATGCCCTAACTTAAGGCCTTAAAATCAATACCATGTCTCTTTGCCAAACTCCTCATCTAGATTCCAGTAACGAACTTAATACCATGCATTAACTTCATACAATTGTCCATTGTACGACCAAACTCCACGGTATACATCTTTGTCTCTCACGCACTGGACGATAATATTTCTATAAATATATGTTAGATAGATCTTAAGAAGAACCAGCATATATACTCAGTAGCATCCTACAAAGTGCTAGTTAGCAAGGTCTTGATTAATTGCCATCTTATAGAGAAGACATACCCAGCAATCAGGGAATCCTTTCTTCCCTCCAGTATTCTTACGCTTGATTTCGATCTGCAGAGTAGCACTACCAATAAACGTGTACTTCTTTGAAGTCCTGACGGTACAGTCTTGCTGGTAGCCACATTCTGTGTTACTGCACATCTTTTGGCGTGCATCCCAATATCCATCAATGAAATCTTTACCGCCACCCACTGCTGGGTTGCCAAAGCATTCTGCAGCTAAAGAGCTACTAACGAAGAGTGAAAGGGTGGCAAGGTTGAGAATCTGCATGTTGAATAAGAAAGGAAGCTTGTGATTGAAATGCGATATTCAGAGCCTGGGAACAGTAGATAGAATGTAGGAAATGTTTAGCTGACTTTATAGTTTTTTGTTGTTGTATTTCTGCTCAACTTTGCGCTGCGTTCTCCACGTAGTCTGTACAGCAGGGCTGAATGTAGTTCAACAGATAACCAACTAGACAGTATTAGGAAGCTCAATTGTCTGCCGTTGCTTTGACATTGTCTCGGCGACCAAGACTGGAACGATAATACATTGCAGGCTGCCAATATTCAGTAAGCACAATAGAGCCCGCTGACGGAATAGTCTAAGCAAGTCGCCGAGTAATGGATACAACTAAAGCTAGTTCAATAAGCAGTTAATCGATGGATCTAGAGCTATCTTCTAACCCCTGCAACCTGTCATCTAACCCACAATTAACTGACATGACCTCCAATTTGCAAAAAGGTGGCTGACAGACAGAGATTAAACCTGCGGTGAGGCGGCCGGTATGAAGATGGAATAGCATTCTTATCTCGTATGCATGAGAAATAGCGTGAAAGAGAGAAAGAGAAACTATAAAGACAGTTTAATGTCCCGCAAGTACTTACCTTTCTTACCAATACCTACCCAAACACTTTATCCCAACCTCTTCTTCTTACAACAAACATGAAACTCATCAACATATCTACGCTTGCCCTTTTCGTCAATGGTGCTTTAGCAGCAGAGTGCCTCGGCACTCCAGAAAGTGGTGGTATCAAAACTTCGCGCCAGGAAGCATTCTGGGAAGCGCGTGATAAAATGTGTGGCAATAAAGATTGCGCTTACCAACAGTCGTGCACAACCCACGCTTCCCGAGGGAGGCTTCAAGTTGACCTGTCACGCTCCAATACTGGTTCCAAGGCGGGATACAAGGATTGCTGGGTACGTGTTTTGCTGATTACTGTAAACTTTGCTAACTCATACGCATTAGGACGCCACCGGGTATGTTACTTGTCGTTATTTCCAATGCTTCGCGAGAGTTTTGTCTAACATCTATAGGAATATTATTGAAGTGTGCGTGAGACATGGGTACCGGTATGGAATTTGGGAGGCCAACGGACAACTATACGTGATGAATGGAGAGTATTATTAGGTAAAGCTTAGAAGTCATGTGACTGGTTAGTTAGGCTGCCCTGGTGGATAGGAATAATTATGAATACGAAGTTATTAACCCCAGGTAACCTTCTAATCCTATTATTGATTACTATAAGCTCTGTGCCTTTACTTCCCATTCGTATTCGCATAACCAAGGCTTTGTCTATAGATTTCTCTGGATCTCTCTCGATTAAAAATCAGCTATGTGTGACTAGTATGATCTAGCCCACTATTGTCTGTGACATGACCACGCACTACCTGAGTATAGCTTCCTGGCCTGCTTCGTCCAGACTGTTAAAGACCTCGTCAACGAGCAGGTATTAGGCATGATACGCACTTCTACCCCAGATGAGCTGCAATAATGCAAAAAAGAGTGCAAGGTCGACACGCTTGCGCTCGCCACCTGACCGCTTGCCATGGGCGAGCGACTAGTGAACCGTCAGGGTCCTATCAAGGATAGGCCTCGGATAAGAAGATGCGTTCATCTCGGGACTAACAGTTTCAGAATCGAACAATGAACGCAGTATCCCTATTGCAATGGCGTGTGTGTGGTGTGTATCATCGTACAGTATAGTTAGAATCTGTACTAGGAGCTCATTGAGCTCTGATAATGACTTCTCGACAATGTACTCGCGGAAGTTGGTTGTTGATTTTGCCGTGGATTTGGCTAAAGCAGACGAGGAGGCGCGATTTGTGCGTTTCGCAAAGGCGAAAGGCCAAAAGGCGAAAAACTCCCGGTCGGCTGCGAGCTCATTAAGTTTACGGGTCAGCGTGCTCTGCTTTACACCAAGTGAATACAGGTATGGCTCCTCGGATTGGATCAGGCTTGTATAAGTCGCTTCTTCCCGCTGCTTAAGCATTGCCGCCTCTTGCTGCTGTTTGAGTCTGACTTCTTCCTGATGTTTTAATATGGCCTCTTGCTGTTGCTTAAGAAGGGCATCCTGCTCCTTGAGCCTGATCAGCTGCAAGAGGGTCTTGCATGTCTTTTGAGCCTCGGTGTTCTGCTTAAGCTGGTAGCTTACCATCAAGATAGCTAGGCGTGTAGCCTCCTTTTCTTGGTCGAGAATTTCAATTGCCTTAGATTTGAAGCCTTGCAGTCGCGATTGGCTTTTCTCGATATCCATATAGAGATTGCCAATGCCTATTGTTTGGCTACGGTAATGGCCCATGGTACCATGACTGCCGCCTGTTAAATGATCGAAATAGATAAGAGACCCTTAGTGACTACGCTCTTAACGAAGAATGAGAATCTGCCCCAGCCTTTGGGGTGATCAGAAGGTATGGTAGCAAGGATCCGATTCAGTTTCTGTTTTAACCGGCCAATCCAGGACGTTGAATTCGCGTGTTCCTGTACTAACATCCGAGCGTATGAGTCCTTCAGCCGCTGCAAGGTTTCCAGTTCGCTAATAATTTAATCTTGGAATTTTATAATCTTAGAGCGAGATTCGATATCCAATTCAGTAGATTGTGCCGATATATCTGTAAACTTTTTAATATTAATATAATTAACCCTATTAAAATATTATTAATATACAGCTAATTATATAAATACTATATATATTAAAGAGCTTATTATATAACTTTAGTTAATTAATTACTAACTTTATAAAAGGCTATCTTATTAACTTCCTATTAAACCCTCTTTTATAAAATATATATAATTTCTTTATATATATTTTAATATAAATAGAGTTTCTTAATTTTAACTTAAAAAGACTAATTATTATTACTTATAAGAACTTAAAGTCTTTAATTATTATAACTTAATTCTTTAGTACTATAAACTATCCTTTATATATACTACTATATATTCTATTAAAAAGGTAGTCTCTTTAAATATATAGCTAAAGGACCTTCTTATTAGCTTATTATAAAGTGTCTTAAGTAGCTACTTTTCCTATTAAACTTAAGGAATATATATAGCTTTATTAAGGTAAAAGCTAAAAATATAAAAGACTATATAGCTAAATATAACTAATATTAATTTAACCTTATAGCTATTAAGTTTTATACTTAAATTAATACTTTTTAGCTCCTTTTAATTAATAAATAACTTTAGCCTTTAGATATAATATCTATTTACTATAAGGGTAATTAAAAGGCTAAAGGTTAAATTATATTAAAACCTATTTCTATATACCTTAGCTATATTATTAAGGTTAATTAATTATAGGTCTTAATAGAAGGTTATTATTAATATTTTAACTATAAATTAAATTAACTTAATATATTATATATTAAGGGTAAAATAATTTATTTACTTATTTATTTTAATTATTAACTTTAAGGCTTTTAAGTTAATTTAAATTATTAAATGTAAAAGGAAGAAATAATATTATTATAATTATTATAATAAGAGCTTATATTTTAATTAATATAAGGTTTTAATTAATATTAAAGCCTTAT